>JASJET010000406.1:0-428745 GCA_034092305.1 Diaprepes abbreviatus
AATGGGACAACCTTCGTATTGAGCAGGTAAACGTCCTTTCTGGTAAAACCGTCTAATTCACAGGCCTTGTTTAACCTCATGTTTGAAAGTGATTCAGCTAAGTGCCTAGTTTTAACCAAAGACATGTACCCGAGGGTTTCTGACTGTTAAGCCTGATGGGTATTAAACAATATTTTTAAATCGCTTAGTTCTCTGAGCAAAGTTTCCTTTTCGATTACCTAGAGGGCTAACAGGTGAGGATTCCTCTGTACATGATTTTAAATCTTTTTAATTAAAAGACTTTAAATATTTGGACTTTGATATTTTTCTAATGATATTTATCTTTTGCTAAATTTACCATGTCACTTAATCTTTGCGGCGAACCAGTAAATTTTATAAAGTGAAACGCAGTCGACTCCGTGGCGCTACAACCTCAAATTTAAATGTTTTATTTTGCGATGTAATTAAGGTTTTTTATTATGGTTCCCTTTTAGAGTCCAGAGTGGCCAATTAACCATTTAATTATTGTTTAATAGTAATGAATATTATAATGATACATTTATTGAAAATTTTAATTGCTTGACAATTCAATATTTTGGAAACTAGTTATTTTGTACAAAATTGTAACATACTTTTCAGCAAAATTTTGTTAAGATTTTAACCACTTGAGCGACAGTTATAAGTTGGTTTCTATGAACTAATTCTTGTAATTATCTATCACTTTTTTTTGTGTAATTATCTATTGCTTATATTCTATTAACTATCACTTAAACACTCATTATCTCTCACATTATCAATTTTCTAATTTTTTCTCTTTGCTAACATTTTTGTAGTTGTTTTGATATTGCTTATTTTTTTTAATACTGCAAAGTTGATTGTCTTCTGCATTGTTGGGCTTATGGAACTCCATAGTCTAGTTTAAAATAGAGAGTGTTTTATCTTCTACGACTAGGCTATGTCGACGGAACCCTTCCAAGTATAGTAGTTGATTTGTTTACTTTTTGGATCGGTTTGCCGTTCACTGTGCAGGACACTGTCAAGTTTAACTTATTCTTTTTGTTTTAATTGTCACTTTTTCTACATCATAGAAAGACAATAACTTTCGACTAAGTCGTTAACAGAATTTTTTTTATTTTATAGCAATTTACCATTTGTAATCCCATTTCAATCACTTTTTCCAGGGGTTGTCCTTATTTTCTGGGAAGGGACTATACCGTGAGGAATAAATGTATAGGCCTCTATTTAATTGGTTCTATTTCCTATAATCTTAAATTAAAATACTATTAAGTAATTAAAACTCTGCGATTTATTTTCCCGGATATGACATATTGAATATTTGTTTTTTCCAAGTTTTCTCTACTACAAATGCTCGTAGTACAATCATTAGGGCACATTTTAAAGTGAAATTTGGTGGCGCCTTTTTCCTGAATTCGACATTTATAAAACTTACACAGGCAATATATTAAAAATAGTGGAAAAATATAAAAATAACGAATCTACCCTGAGATGAGCTAACGTATAGATAGACTCCAGTCAGCATTAGGACAAACATTCGGTAAGTCTGAACTGAAGTACTTACAGGGTGTAGCTAGAATTTGGTAAGGCGTTTATAGTTGGTAATAATATAATATATTGCATCGTAAAATATTAAGATTTCATTTGCGCCAAAAATTTATTATTTCATTAGAGCAAAAATTCAAAGATTTGAACTTGTTTTAACGATATCATATGATATGCCGCAAATATCCCAAAATTGCAATTTCGACATTTTCATTACTGAGAATAGGTTTCCTTTTATTCTGAAATTTTCGAATATTCGTTTAACACTGTTCCGTGACGATTTCTGTTTATCTGAATATCTATCAGCCAATGTCTGACATGCTCTTGATAAAAACTTGTTACATTTACCATAGATAATAAACCAATTTAAATAATCTTCGTAATAATTTTATCGCCCCGGCATGATTTTTATAAATTGTCAAAAGGCAAGAGACAGTGACATTTCTATAGTACTCTATTGTTTTATTTCATCGCTATTCTGCGTCATAACCAACTAGTAACAAAACTTAAAAACCGTATAGCCTTTACAAGACAAAAATGTTAAATTACCAATATTTCAAAAACTACAAATTTTTCAAATAGGACACCTTATTAAAAGTCGCCCGTATTTTTAATGCTAAATAAGATAACATTATGCAAATAGGGAGTTTACATTTAAAAAAATTGACTTCTGACAATTCTTTTAAGTTAATATTTAATTTTAGTTTTTGATGACGCTGTATTTATTTATTACCAAAATATCAACACAATATACTAAAGTAGATCCCCTGCTAGAAGAAAACCAACTCCATTTAAATAATTAAGGCTTTCAATAAGAGAAATTGTTTAGGCCTGCAAACGCCATTTTTAACATCTTCTTTAGTAACCCTACAACCCGGGTGGGTCTTGGCTGACTGCACAACTTGCTTTCATCTCACACGGTCGTCCATGATAGTTGGGTCAGTGGGTAACCCCATTGTTCTTACATCTGACCATATGTTATCTCTCCATCGCATTCTTGGCGTCCTAAGGGTCTTTTCCCTCTCGGGGACTCCTCCAAAATTAACTTGGTAAGGCGATTATTAGGGAGCCTATAGACATGGCCAGCCCATCTTAGGCGTTGGGATTTAATTTCCTGTACGATGTCGCTAGCATTTTATATCTGTTTTGACCTCGGCATTTGTTCTTATTCGATATTGATTAGTATTGGGGTCGTGATAGGGTCCGAAAATCCTTCTAAGGATTTTCCTCTCAAAACATCTAAGTTTCATATCCATTGCTTTTGTCAGCGTCCACGTCTCACAGCCATACATGAGCAGTGGTCTAATCACTGTTCTATATATCCTGATTTTGACGTTCGTGTTAAGTTCTTGGATTTGATGGTGTTATTGAGACTATACATACATCTGTTTCCTGCCTGAATTCTCCTTTTATCTCCTCTGTGATATCTTTGGTCTGCGGTGATTGTCGCTCCGAGATATTTAAAACGCTCCACTCTTTTAACATAGTATAGGATATTATACATGAAATATGTATAAAATTTTACGCAGAATCTAAAGTAAAATAAAATATAGGACATTTCAATTAAAATAATCAAAAAGGCATCAACTTCCAGTATAACAAGAAGTGCCACCGTACAGTATGATTTTGCCCTCGGGCTTCCCTATGGAAAGTTAACGTGAAACGCCCCATATAGAATAAAAATAACTTTATTATATATATATATATATATATATATATATATATTATATATATATATATATATATATTGTATATATGTATATATATATATATATATATATATATATATATATATATATATATATGTAATCGAAGGTTCGGCATCCCGTGTATGTGCAGCTAGCTGCCTTACAGTCCTGAAAGGGATGCCCGAAAACCTTCGATTACACATCCCACCCGTGAAAATATCCGACATAACATATATATATATATATTATATATATATATATATATATATATATATATCTTTGCTACTGGCTGTATGATCGTATTTACTTTATTAGTAAGTACATAAGAGTAGTCATTAAATTTCGTTTCTCCAAATTCGTTTTTTGTCTTATTAAATTTACCTAAATCTACAAACGTACGAGAATCCACACTTCCATCCACCAATATCTATAATCTCTTTAAAATACCCCTTAACTTCTAAACATCAACCCCTTTAGCACCAGGCCGTATATAATTTGACCTAAATAACCCTTTACCACCAAAATTATGAAAACTAATAATAATTTCTAACCCATTTTCGTTTTTATCTGTACCCTTAATTTTTACAGGTGTTTTCTTTTGAAAACCGTCATTAATAGAAGCGATTACAGTGGGCATTGAAGCAGTGGCGTGGGCTTATTTGGATACAAAGTGAAAGTAAATGTTTTTAAAATTAAATTGACTTAAAAAAACGTTCCTAAAAAGCAAAAAATAAACTAATAATTAGTCGAAAAAAACGAAAATATACCCGTCTCTAAAACATGGTTCTGGGTACTGAAGAAAAATATATTGCCAAAGAATTCGTGTTTTTTTAAGAATTCAAATGTAATTTATATAAAAACGTTTTTCATAAATCGTTGTCTTGTATAGAAAATTATTTTTTAATTTGTTTAATTATTTTAATTTAAAATAAAATGATCAATTTTTCAGTTTTCAGGGTTTTTTAAAGTGAATCCTAATTGACTGTGAATACTATAGTCGTAATTTCAGCTTGTAACCAGTGCCATATGTAAGGAGGAATTACATTGTGGTTCCAATTTTAAGGAGTCTTGTCTTTTAGGTTACAATTTTCAAGAAAAAAATTTTTTAGTAATTTTTTTTTTAATAGAACGAAAAGAGATATCACTTTATAATTTTGCACATATATTTATTCGTACTTTAAGTATACAAGAATATTTTTTTTGGATTTTTTTATGGATTTTTTTACCCATAATAATTTTTTTTAAAAAAACATCAAAAAATAACGGCGGACGTGATTCCAGGTGACTAAATAGTCTCAAAAAAAATACTAATTAATCTTTGTTCAAGTGCCCATGGTTGGTACCGGAATGATTTTTTTTCATCAAAAAATAACAAAATGGCGGCCACTTGAAAAAAAATCCATTTTTGAGGGTGAAAATCGGGTAAAAATCGATAAATTTGTTAACGATCAAAGTGGTTCCGGTACCGACCATAAGCACTTGAACAAGAATTAACTTGGTATTTTCTTTTTTTTTTTTCAGACGATTCAGTCACCTGGAATCACGTCCGCCGTCATTTTTTGATGGTTTTTTAAAAAAATTGTTATGGGTAAAAAACCTATAAAAAATAAAAAAAATTTTCTGTATACTTAAAGTACAAATAAATATATATGCAAAATTATAAATGATATCTCTTTTCTTTCTATCAAAAAAAATTTATAAAAATTTTTTATTTTTGAAAAATTGTAACCTAAAAGACCCCTTAAAACCTCGAAAACCAGATGAAAACGCTGCTTTTTACAGACCTGTAGCGCTTTGCTCCTACCTGCTTAAAATCTTTTAAAAATGCTAGAAAACAGGGTGAGAAAAGATCAGAAATTTCCATGAAGCCAATGTGGTTTTAGAAAAGGATGTACTCATATGTATATGCGTAGATTTGGGGTCTGTACACTGCAACCTGGCAGATCTATTGTGCCCCCCTTCTGCTGCCCAGTCGTAAGAGTCACCTTATCAGCTAGAGCAGCTCCTCCAGTCCTATTTCCCTCAGGAACCTTAGGATGTAGGGCGGATTCAAGGTGAGTAGCTCCCTTCTGCGATTTGGTATGTTCCCAAGAACCGCATCCTAGAGTTTTCTAGAGCGTTGCACTCTGAACGGATATGAATAGAGGTTTCGTCCTCCTCCTCACAGAATCTGCACTCTTCTCCTTCTACCAGTCCGAGTTTCTTGAGGTGTCACTTCAGGTCGCAATGCTCCGTCAGGACACCTATCAGAACTCTGAGTTGAATTTTACTTAAACGTATGCATTCTTTGAATCTCTTCTGATCATAGTTCCCCAGAATTTTATTCGCTTGTCTCAAACCTTGCAGCTTTCTTTTTCTATCTTTAGTTCTTCCAGCATTACGCTGCTGCTGATTCCACAGAAAGACTCTGAACCCAGAAATACTATCTCAACCCCTTTTCTCACGAGCCTGTCTACTATTTCATTCCCCTCTATCCCGGTATTTTCCCGGTACCCACATGAGGGTGACTCTATATTCAAATCATTTAGTTCCTTTAGGCATTCCCAGATCATCTTGGAAGCGATAATTTGAGAGCTCAGCCCACTGATGGCTGCTTGACTATCCAACATCATGATAATTTCTTGGTCGCGATAGTTTGTCTTCTTGTTAAACTGAATACATATTCTAATGGCAAGTACTTCTGCCTGAAAAATGCTTGGTGACTTACCCAAGCTTTCGTAGTGTCTGGTGCCAGGTCCACACACTCTACTCCACTTCTCACTGTTGTCTTGGAGCCATCTGTATACCATATACAAAGTTGAATTTCTTTTTCATTTCAATTTTGGGCAGGTCCCAAATTTGTTGATTTCTGGATAAGAGATTGGGCCTTCGTTGTATGACTCTCATCTTCCCATAAATCGTCCTCTTAGCCATGTTCTCTAGAAGTATATGTGGAGGCGTGAGGTTGAGGATTACTTCCATGGCGGCATTTCTCCAAATCACTGCCCAATATGTGATGATTGGTCTCACTATTGCAGTATACATCCACTGCAGGACTTTTGAGTTTATACCCCATCTATTTCCCGCAAAGTTTCTATAAACCATCAAGGCTTTTGTAGCCTTGTTGATTACTTCTTTTTCATGTTTATTCCAGAAGAATTTGGTATGTAGTGTCAGTCCCAGATATTTAACTTCTGACTTCCACTCAATAACATTCCCATCCATTTTGATGGTTTTCCGATTGAAATTTATTTTCCTTATGAAGGCTACTATGGTGGTTTTGATGGGACTGATGTATTTTAGAAAAAAATATTAGTTAATTTAATTGTGGATCAACTGGTTGATCTACAACCACTAAGTACAGAAGATGCCAAATGAGATTTTGGCAAAACGTCTACAAACTTCTACACGAAACCAAACGAACGAACGAATGTATTCTCGGATTAATACTGAATCATATATATATATATATATATATATATATATATATATATATTATATATATATATATATATATATATATAACTGCCGTAATGGAAGAAATAAAAATAAATCTTTGAATTTCGCAAACATATATTGAGAACTTTAGCTCTTCTACTAGTCATATTCTAAAACAGCCTCGAAACAAATTATATCAAAGTAAAGTTTTAAAAAATCCATTATATTCTTAGCTACCACTGTTCTAAATAGTCTCAAATTAGACCTTCGCCTCGAGCAGGTGCCCGAAGAAGCACAAAATGAATCAAATCAACAGGCCTTAGGACAGGTGGATACGTCGGCTTCGATTTGCTTTCTTGAAAGAAGATCAAAACTGATTTACAATCTAGATAAGTACCCTGGTAGTTTTTTTATAAAAGAAATTTGGTAACACCAAATAAAACAACGACTTATGTTAATAATTAAAAAAAATATATTTGATCTTTTAAGATAGGTGGACTAGTTGTTTTGTCCTGTATTTGACTTTTTACTGAAAATGAAAAAGGCATTAGTTCATGTGCTTTTACTTCACATCCATAAGTTCATCTACATTATTTGCTTAGGAATAGTGTCTTCCCTTCGACCCTATTTATCAAAATAAATAAGTTAATTCAGTAGCCTCTGGTGGCAAGTTAAAAAAATAGTGGTACCTGTGGATGAGATTTTTGTAGCATTTATATATTTGAATTAACACCTTGTCACGGTTAAGACTTTATTTTAAATTTACTATGGTTAATTTGGTAAATTTTACCTTCTTTTGGGCTAATATTCACGTTTTGGGCAGCGCTATATCATTGTCATTAAGCATTTCTCATTTCTCCTTCGTATAACAGCCTAATATTCGTTGCATTTTTGGGTCTTATTGCTTATCGAACCATTCTAAATTTCACTCCCTTGCAAATTTTCTTCCCAACTCAATTAAAGTATTTTCAAGGGTTTATTTACCTATTTGTTGGGGTTATGTGACCTTTCCAGCTGACGTTTAGGCAAATTTGCATTCTTTTAAGCCGTTGCATGTTGGGTTGCTATTTCTGTGGTAATTTTTGGGAGGAAATTTGGATGAATAACTAATACCGTGTTGCTAATGGCTGAGGGGAAATTCTTATTTCCTGTTTTTGAAGTCCTATTTAATTTTGAGTCGGAAATGTCAACGGCTTATTAGTTAGCAATGCTGTTTAAGTCCACTATTTTGAGCTGTCATTTCTTTTGTCGAATTGCTACTTGTTTAAAGTCCCTTTTGTCTCGCGCCCTATGTTGAGGGAAAAAGAAGTTCATAGGGCGCAGGTTTCGGGCTTCGTATAAAATGAATTTAACTGTCAATCCTACTTTTTCATGTGAATTCCCAAACAGCACAAATACGTTTTAAAGACGTCCATCAAACGTTTGATCTCAACATTCAGGACGGCTTATGGATATCCATAAAAGACGAATGACGTCCATAAGACGTTGTATAGACTTCTTATGTTACAAAAGGTAACGTCTTTAAGACATTTGCTTACAACGCCTTATGGACGTCCCTTCCCAACATTAAAACAACATATTCCACCAATAAAATTATGTATATTAAAAACGATCCCTTTAATTTTTTTGTTTGTCTTGTTTACAAAGTCAAACCGTAATTATTCAAAAGCCCAAGAAATAACTTTAATTAAGAAAAAATCAAGAGCAAAATATACACTACCATTTTAAATAACTACAAGTTCCGCATGAATAATTTGCTTTAAAAAATATCTTTAACATAATCTCTTTATACAAAAAAATACATAACTTAAGCATAATGTAAACTTTTTCTAATTTGAAATTTAAGAAGTGAGGTAGAAGAGCAAATATTTTCAGAACTACTACTGTTCGAACTATAAGTGAAATTATCAAATTTAAGCATTAGTTTATCCCTTCGATATAATAACTCTAAAAGGTAGACTATCAACAAAATAAAAGTTTATTGAAATAAAAAGTACACAAATCTTTAAATAGTTTTAAAAACAAGAATTTTTATTTAGTCGAATAACAAATCTGGTCTGATGCCCTTTTCAGCCATGTTTGGATTGAAATTTCCTCATTCTTCCGACTTTTTGCCAGTCCTGTTGTCTCTGTAGATCCTAATAACAAACTGATTTTAATTTTATAGGATAAAGTTTATTATTTGTGAGAGTAAATTTTGTGATATTTTTGCGTATTTTTATAATTGTCCTCTACTATAGAATCGTGACTTATGCTATTTCAAGGTTAATATGAATAATGGAAGACAGAACTTACTCATAATAAGTCTCGCCAAGTTGCAATCGTAGAACTTTCTCTTTCCTTTTCGTACTAATCAACTGTACATGGTAATTTTACAAGCTCGCTTTACAAAGTCATAAATGCTCCCTACTCCGTTTTGAAATTTCTAAAACCTTAAACAAAATTACTTCTTGTAATTAACAAAACTCTATTTTCTATTATCTTTAAATATAACCAATCATCAGGAACAAAATAAATCTTACAGGTTTTATTAGTCGAGCACTCCATAAACAAACATTTCGCCTTCCACTTCATTAGTAATATTTCTTGTAATATTTAGGACCGGGTCTGGATGAGCTGTGCACGCCTTTTTCGCACAGATAATATTTTTGAAGATTTCATTTCATACTTCTAATAACATAGAGTTACTACAAAAATATAAGTGGTAAAGCATTCGGAAATTTCCTGTAACACAACCTATAAATAATGTTACTCTTTTTCCTAAGTACATATGATTCTCGATCTTACCTTAAGTATTACATAAACACGAATAAAAAAGATTTTCAGGGGCACATAGATAAATCAACTATATTTAATAAAATTCTTTCAAAAGCTAAATTTTCAGAGTCGGCACTCCAACAACATTAAAAATGAATAACGACATGACGAAATACAAAAACAAAAATGACAGAGTTGACAGAAACAAAAGGCGGGTTTTTTAAAGTTAGTTGGCATCATATTGTTATCGGTACATCAAACAATCTGTGACAAAAATCACCAAAGTATTGATAAAAAAGTTCACGCAAGAGTTCCATTAACCAAGATCGTAGTGAGGCTACTAAAAATTTGTCGTTCAATCAAATATTTTAACCTCAACTTGTATTCAGCTGAGCTCTGTGCGGCGTTGCAAACTTATTACCCAACTGCGACAAAATCCATAGGGAAGGAAATGCTTTTTAGTTTTTATCAACTAAATTATACACAACTGTATTTATTTTCATATAAAATGTTGTATGTAGACTTTTAAAAGATATCTTAAAGACGTTGTATATAGACGTCTTATGGACGTCCTTAAAACAACGTATATAAGACGCCTTATTTATGTCTTAAGACGTTCAGATATAATATGGATATAAAAATGACGTCCATAACACATCTAGTGCTGTGTGGGAATGTTAATGTCAAGGAGTACATCTTGACTTTTCACTTAATAGTCCGGTATTTTGTGATTTTATCAGGAATATCTTTTTTTTTCTCCATTATTGTTGCTCTGAAAATGTAATTTAAAAGTCAGTGTCAAATTACAGATCATGGCTTTTCACATATAGTCTGGTAAAATTGTGATTTTGCTTTGAGTACCCTTTTTCCTATTGGTTGCCTTGCAATTAATTAACTGTGTATTTATTTTTGCCAGATTAAGCATTTTTTTTTAATATTAAAGAACTATACATTCACTAATCTCAGTCCCTAGATATTGTAGGCTTATATTTTTGGTAAATCTGATTATGAATTGATTAATTTTTTTATATGCATAAGCAGTTTTTTTTTATTTAATTGAACCTGTTGTTGATCTTTTGCTGGATTATTTTGTGTAAATAACTCGGATCATACTAAAAATTTTACTTGTACATTTTTACCACATTATTACTCCTATGTAACTCGAACTCAGTAGTTAGAGCAAGCGACTACTCTAAATGATTGTTTCATTTTGGCTGTTTAGTTGAATATTTCTTTTCCTATTAATTTGTAGTTTACCTTGATGTTTTTTTTTTAATTTTTGAACCAATTTCTTAACAATTTGACAGTAATTACTTTTTAGTCGTTTACTCTAACATAAAAATAATTTGGCATTGCTTGCTTTAGGTCAAAAAATCAAATAGCATATCCACCCTTAGGGATATAAACAACATAGATCCACCCTCTGGGCATAAGAACAGTCAAGATTCAATCTTAGGGACTTCAACAAGTGCACCCTGCACCCTTCAGAACACCGTTACGAGTAAATAAAGAGTAGAATTAATATTAACATTAATGAGTTTATCACGCAGTTTTTTGTCCTTTGCTTCAGTGCGTGACCTTTTTTTCATTTTTAGAATTTTGTGCCCCAAATTAGAGAGCTGAGTTGAACGCTAGGCCCAAGCAATATCTTGGGGGGGGGGCTTCTGAGTTTACCCGGCCAAAATTTCAGTGGCGCCTTTTAAAGAAAAATACCCACCCCTACTCTATGGCATAGGGGCTAGCTTGGCACTTTGCTTGCTGGTGCCGCCTCTAGCTTTCAACTCTGCTCTGCTCGCTTGAGGCAATCTTTACTAGGGCCTTACAATAAATACCAGTGTAGCAACCTGCAGCGATTTTTAAAGTTTATTACGTAATTTTCCTTAATCGACTTTTAAAAATCAAGAGTTTCTAAATTCAACGGCACCGATTTGAATGAAATTTTTTGTTCAGGAAATCGCAATGTTAGTTCCATACCATTTTGGCCGCAATTGACCCAGTAAAATCCAAGATGACGCTTTTAATATGGCTGACAAAAAATTGTTTTGTTCAATTTTGATACGCTATGATATATGAAGGGATTTTCAGAGTCACACATAATGAATCTGAAATTATTTTTTATAAATATTAAAATAAAAATTTTACATCTCTAGATTTTGTCCAGAATTTGTATTGGGATGTTTCTGATGGTGTAAATAAGGAATTATTTTTTTTTCAAAAGTTCAATATGACAGATTCAATGTGGCGGTATAAAATTTACCGTCACATGTTCCGAATATATTCAAAATTCGCTCTGAAAGATTTTTCAGAGTATAGATTAAGATTAGATAAAAAATTTAAAATTGTTTTTCTGAAATTATGGCGGATTAAATACGGTCGGCTGAAAATTTTACGTTATTCTCATTTTTTCAAAATTGGTGTTAGGAAGTTTTAGGGATTATAAGTTATGAACCTGAAATTATCTTTTAAAGTAAAATGTGGCAGATAGAATACGGGGGATAAAAACTTTACAAAATTTCGACTTTGTTCACAATCGATATTTCGCATTCCTGGGGCATACACGGTGTCCGGTAAGTATCTCCTAATTTCTCTCCTAAAGTGCCCCTAACGAAGATGCATAAGCCCTAAGGGGGTTTAGAACCAACTTGTATAATATAGTTAAACTTTAATATGTTGTATAGGCCATAAAAACTCATTAAACCATACTACAGTAGATGTTTTAGATCATCAGAGAAATTAGGAGCTGACTTGCAACCACACTCGTTAAACCTAATTTTTGACAAGTGTCATTTTACACGGCTGAAAATTGATTTTTTATATATTCTGCTAATTCTTCATCAAAAAAGGTACTTGATTTATTTCGATAAAACTGGCGGTTTTCGAGATAAATCGGTTTTTATGCGAAAAACTCAAAAGATGCTAATGCTATACACAAACAGGTAAAAATAAAATAGGCTGGGTGTGTTGATGTATTTTAATTTGTGGGGAAGCGCTTTCTCACTCTTCCAAGGCAAGAAGACTAACTGACTGACTCCGTAGCACTACAACCCAGGGTGGGTCTTGGCTGCCTCGACTATCTGCCTCCACCTAGAACGGTCTTGTGCCAGCTCCCTCCATTCTCGCTGGTCAACTTCAAGGATAGCTAAATCCTTGTGGATGTTATCTATCCATCTAGGCCTAGGTCTTCTCAATGGTCTTTTTCCTTGTGGTGCTTCCTTCCATACCCGTTTTATTAGTCGATCGTTTTGCCTCCTTTGTATATCACCTGCCCATCGTAGTCTTCTGGACTTTATTTCTTGAATGATTTCAGGGCTTTGATATATTTGTGCAAGCTCTATGTTGCTTCTCATTCTGTGACGGCCTGTTTCAAGGTCTCGATATGGGCCATATATTATGCGCAGGATTTTTCCCTCAAGCCTTCTTAGCAGCTCCGTATCGTGGACTGTCAGGGTCCATGTTTCACTGGCGTAGATTGCTACTGGTCGTATTATTGTTCGATAAATTTCGGTTTTTGCCTTTCTAGTGATAAATTTTGACTTAAGCAAGGTTTGTATCGCAAAGGTACGTTTATTTGCTTGTGTAATGCGCTGTTTAACCTCTTCGTGCATATTATTGTTTGCCGTTATCGCTGCGCCCAGGTACTTGAAAACTCGCACATGCTCAAAATTATAGTCATCCATGGTGACGTTCTGCCTGATTCTATCTCGGGCGGGGTTGCTGGAGACATGCATGTATTTGGTCTTTCCTTCATTTATTCGCAGCCCTATTCTCTGAGCTTCTTTTTCTATCTTTATGAAGTTTTTCTTCACACTGACTGTACTTTCTCCTATCGCACCCATATCATCCGCGTAGGTGAAAATAAGTTTAGGGCCACTTGGCCCAAAAACCTCTGCGTCAACTGATACTGTTCTTACAGACAAGAAGACTGATACTGTTCTTACGGCTTTCTCCAGTGCAAGGTTAAACAGTACTGGCGACAAAGCATCTCCCTGTTTTAATCCTCTGTTGATAGAAAATGTTTGGCTACACTCTCCTTCAATTTTGACACAGCTTTTTGCCCCCTCCAGGTACGCTCTACACAGTCTAATCAGCTTGTGCGGGATTCCAAATTCTTCCATAGCTTCCCACAACATTATTCTAATAACACTGTCATATGCTTGCTCGAAATCTATGAACAAGGTATGTAAGTTTTTGTTAAATTCCCAACATTTCTCTAGCATCTGTCGAATAGTGAACAGCTGGTCAACTGTTAATCTTCCGCTTCGAAAGCCATATTGGTAGTCTCCGAGAATCTCCTTGCTATACGGAGAGAGACGTTGAAGGTGAATGCTGGAGAATAATTTATAGGCGTGGCTTAGTAAAGCAATACCTCGGTAATTTTTACATTGCATTTGGTCCCCTTTTTTGTGGAGTGGAATTATTACCCCTTCTTTCCATTCATCATGAATGATTTCTTGATTCCAAATTTGTTTCACGAGGTTTTGTATTTGTGTGATTAGGTCGTTCCCTCCATGTTTTAGACTTCTGCCAAGATATTATCTCGACTTGCCGTTCAGTTATTTTTGAGCTTCTTAATGGCTCTAATGGTTTCTTCCATGGATGGAGGTGGGATATTAACCTCTGCCGTAACGAATAATGTAGCTTCAGGTTCTTCAGGCAAGAAGACGTCATGCTGGAAGATTTCCAGTTCAGAGATCGTCAAGTCCAGAACCCTTTCAATGGTTTGATCAGGGCTCAATTAATTGACAATGTTATTAAAGTGCAAAAATAGTGAAAACGTTTAAATGTTGTTTTGGAAAATGTTCAATATGGGCTCCACGTACTTCAATACATTTTCTTATTCTTTGAATATTTTTCCACTACATTGCAAATAATATCCCGGCATTATTACGGACTTTAGAATGCTGTCTTATTCTCGCTAGTAGTATTTACTGGTGTTGAAAAAACTAGTTTCTTGAGCTGTCCCCAGAAGTAAAAGTATGATGGATTTAGGTCTTGAGACCTTGATGGCCATAAAACAAGCCCATTTCGATCTACCCATCGAGGGCCAAAAACGATAGTTAAGTCTTGACGTACTATACGATTAAAATAAGGTAGAGCACCATCATGCATGTACCATATTTGCATTCTTCTATCGAGAGGTACCTCTTCTAATAAATTATTTAAATATAGCTGCAAAAATTGTAAATAAATCGCACCATTGAGTCTTCCTTCCAAAATAAATGAATCAAAAATATTATTTTCTATGATATCAGCCCACTCATTTAAAATAAACCTTTGTTGTTGTTTGTTTTGAAGCGTGCGGGTTTTTATCGGTCCAAAAATGTAAATTGTGTGAGTTTATTATGCCATCTCTTGTAAAACCGGCCGCATCGGTAAACAAAATAGGTTGGAAAAATTAAGACTTAGGTTATATTACTGCATAAACCAGTTGAAGTATTGAAGTCTTGCGGGATAATCAACCAGAGACATAACATGTACTTTTTCAATATGATACGGGTGAAGTAACTCTTCTGTTAGAGTTTCATGTAAAATCCATTTTGTAACATTGTTTTGTGTCGCGAGCTTTCTTATACTGCCTGTTTAAAGGGTTGTCAGCAATATCTTGCAAAATTTGTTCTTCTACGTGAGGGTCTCGTGCTTTCTTGGGAGGGTCCTCACCGCCACGTAGCGGCAAAAGTGATCCTGAATAAAACATGTAAAAAATTAATTCGTTAACTCTAATAATTATTTTCTAATTATCTTTTACCTGTTTCCCTTAGGCTTCGATCAATCCTCAGAAATGTTTTTGAACATGACAATGTTCGAAATGGAAATCTTTCAGCATAAAATCCTCGCCTTCGAAGAATTTGATAGCGCTTCACCATAAATTAAATACATATCAGTCTAAGAATATTCTTCTATTTTTTTAAATTATTTTTACTTGAAGGCGCTTTTGACAAGTTTCGTCAATAGTCATTCATTATGTAAGTATTAACAATAACATCCTCATTTTTAACTGTTTGTGTTTAGCATTAGTAACTTTTGAGCTTTCCGCATAAAAACCGATTTATCTCGAAAACCGACAGTTTTATCGAAATATATGGTAAGAACATTTTTTAGAAGAGAATGAGCAATGTATTTAAAAAATCAATTTTCACTTTTGATGATCTAAAACATCTATTGTATGATGGTTTAATGAGTCTTTATGGCCTCTATAAAATATTAAAATTTCATTAAATTATTCAAGTCAGTTCAGATAAAGTATTTTTACCTCCCCTGTATGCTCCCGAGAAATTAGGCGATGCATGAATAAATGAATGAATGAAAAAGGGGTGGTGATACTAGATCATCGATGCCTAGTAAGTTGAACTTGCCTAACTGCTTCCAGTAACAAAACTGTATCTCCAAAATATCTCTGTCTCAGTCCGTTGAGTGCTGGACACTCTCTGAGAACATGGTCAACAGTTTCATCCTCCTCCAAACACCATCTGCTTGTCGGGTCGCTTTCGACAGCGATTCTATGAAGATGGCCCCTAAAGTGACAATGTCCTATCAACAATCCCACCACAATTCATAGCTCCTTCTTTCCCAAGGAGAGAAGCTCCTTTGTACGCCATGCACTAGGTCCAGTTATATGTTCCTTAGAACACCTCGTTCCAGGAGCTCCCCTCCACGATACAATAAAGTTGCTTTCCAACAACGATTTTAATTCCTTTTTGTCAAATTGGGACAGGTAATATTGGTTGGGGTTCATACGGTTAGGTTGCCGAACCCAACTTTGTCAGATGGTCTGCTTCCTCATTCCCGCGTATATCCGAGTGACCCGGGAGCCATACGAGTCTGATTGTGCATCCTTTCTTTGTCATATCATTTAGTACATCCTTCCACTCAGACACCAGTCACGAAGTCACAACACTGGACTTCAGTGCCAATATGGCAGCCTTACTGTCTGAGCATATATTTATTACTCTATTCCTGTCTATGTTCCTCTCAAAGAGATGGGCACACTGCAGAATAGCATAAATTTCCGCCGTGAAAATTGTCGCACATTGTCCGAGAGCGTAGTACTCTCTGACTGCTGTGCTCCTGCCGAATACTCCGGCTCCAACTCTTTCATCTTGTCGAGATCCATCAATTTACCACCTGGCTCCATTTTTCGGAAGATTTTGTTCTCCCTCCCAATCCTTTCTACTTGGCATAAACATATCCAGGGAGAGGTTGGGTTTTAAACGCGACTTTATGTAGTCTGTTCGCATGGGGACTGATGGATACCTCTCCACCGCGCTTTCCCAGACATCTGAGTCGCCGCCCGTTCCATTTCTAAAATGTCCCAGGCAACTGAGACTATAGGCAGTCTTCAGGGCATCGTTCTCTATGTATAAGTGAAGAGGAGGCAGGTTCACCAGGACTTCCAGAACCATGGTGGGAGCACTCAATATTCCCACACAAGCCATTCTCTGAACTTTGTCAAGTTGAAGAATGTGTTTGCGCTTTGTTGTACTACGCCACCATTCAATAGCGGCGTACGTTATCATAGGGCGGATCACTATAATGTATATCCAAAATAGCACTTTAAGTGTCAGTCTCCATGTACACCCAAAGGCTCGTTCACAAGCACAGAAAACACATATAGCTTTCTTGGTTCGAACCTCAATATGATCATTCCAGCTCAGTCGTGAGTTCAGAATTACTCCCAGGTATTTAGCTGTCCCCTTAAGTTGAAGAGTCTTTCCCACTAATGTAATTGTGGGAAGTCTCCCCATTTTCCTCTTTTTTGTAGAGAGTACTATCTCGGCCTTGCCCGGATTTATTCCGAGCCCCTCCCTGCGGCACAATCGTTTCGTGATCCGGAGAGCCCGCATCATTAGCTTCGCCAGGTCCCAGACATCGCGACCAGGACTTAAAAAGGCTAGGTCAACAGCATAGGCCTGTGTATACAAACCGGCATCATTCAGTTCACTCAACAGGCTGTCCACCACAAGGCTCCACAGCAAAGGCCACAGCACTCCTCCCTGTGGACAGCCCCTACGTGACAATACTTTAACAGTTACATTGTTAAGCTTAGCATATATTATTCTCTTAGTTAACATTGCTCTGATCCATGCGACTACCGTCGGTTCAGAGCCTCGCCGTTGTAGACCATTGCACATCGAATCGTGAGACGTGTTGTCGAATGCCCCCGCGATATCGATAAAGGTATCTAAGGCAGATCGTCCATCCAACAGCGCGCTTTCGACTCTTGTGACGAGTCGGTGTAGCGCCGCATCTGTGGATTTTCCTGCCTGGTAGGCAAATTGCAAAGGATGTAAGGGGTATTGCACCATTATTCCTCCCTTAATGTGTCGATCCACCAACCTTTCCAGTGTCTTTAATAAGAAATTGGTGAGGCTTATAGGGCGGAAAGACGTAGGATTTGTGTAGTCTGTTCTTCCTACCTTGGGAATAAAGACTACTTTTGTTTCCCTCCACGCCATCGGTATGTATCCCAAGCTCAAGTAACTTGAAAGGGACAGAAGTTTCCATTGACCATTATACCCTTTCATATGTCACTAACTTGTAGTCACGATGTACTAAGTGAAATTTTCGTTTTTCTTTAACTTCGCCTTCATGTTCATATGAGCCTGGAAAGGACACTCTTAATAGCTCTTTTAAGGTCCCTCTTCTGTCGTAGTTTAACTTCCAGTCTGGACCCTAGAATCTCTAGACAGTATTCTGCAGAGGAGGGATGCTGAAGGCATAATCTTTATGCTATCGCAATATTTCTTCCATACGTTCCTCTGTGAGTCCCTTATTTCTTTCTTGTATTCTCTCTGGGCAGTTTTTTATTCTTCCTAGCTAAATCCAGTCCGGTGTTTTAGCGCTTTTTTAAAGAGCTTCCGAATATTTTTCGGGAGGTTTTCCATTTGAGAGCTCCACCATGATATCTTGAAATTTATTGGTCTTCATTTTATTTGACAATTAGTCTCAAATGAACTTCGAAGTGCATCACTGATTTATTTGATAGCGATCTCCACATCAGCTTCTCTCGAAAGAGATCAAAAGTTATTTGTTTCTTGTAAAGCACTGTTTCGGAACCTCCCGATTCGGTTGACGACCCATGCAGTCTCTTCAAAAGAGAAATGTTCGTTTGAACAGTGACAGTTTTCTGCCCCAACCTTAATCGGGCCCTCCTCCTCCTTTTTCTTTCCGTCTCCACAAACGTTGGGCTTTTGAATTTAATTGAAAATCCTTTTGCGGGACCTTCAACAGGAAGTACTGTTCCAGTTCCTCTTGCATTACTGGGACCGGGGAGCATTACCTGTCCGATTCTTTAAAACTCTGGCGGGAAGGGTGGTAGTAGCGATAGGAGACCTGTTGTGTTTCTCCTCCGAGAGTGAAGAGAAAGAGTGCCTTAGAAGTTCCCTCGTTATTGGTTAAATTTAAATTCATTTTTATTCTACCAGTGTGGGGGAACTAAACAGTCGACATCCGGGGCACTCCCATGTACCGATACAAGGCTGAATATCTAAGATATCGCTCTGTCACTCAGAAATTCCGTTGCTGACACCTAGCAGGTCAGGTACTACCCACCTCATCAGCACGGATTGCCTGACACCTGGGTACCTATTCTCGTTCTTGAGAGAACGATCATCTTGATGGAAACTGGGCGTGGTTCTTACGAAAAAGTATGAAACCGTATTCTAGTAATTTTAAGCGATGGTCACATCCATCAAATCTTGAGAGAACTTGTTCTACTAGTCCGAACCAAGAGAACGGCGAGATTTTGAGAGAACGATACTGTCATTCCTATCATTCTGCGGTATTTTTAGGTTATAAAAGTTCAAGAAAATTCATGATTGTTTTGAAAATATTGTAAATTTTATAAAATATTTTTGTTCGCAAATATACATATATAAAATGGATATTGAGGAAGTAGTTTTGAACCACGATGGACCTAAGGATGTCAGATTAACGGAAAAGCAAATGGCAAATTATAATCGTCAATTTCTACCACGGTTGCATCGATTTCAAGATTTAAATGTTTCAGAATCCATGAAGCCGTTTAGGTAAGTATCTATTATATAAATATTTGTGAAACTTGGCGAACTCTACTTCATTTAATTTATTTTACTGGCTTGGTAAAGATCGAAGAAGATATCTTGTACTAAAAATAACACAATTTATAGAATTCTCAAGGCTTGAAAGGAGGCAACATCATATTTGCCAGAAGTCATAGTAATATTTGGTAACTATAAAGTTAGCAAATGCAAGAGTAGCAAGTCATTAATGATTTTTTTACTTGGTTGGATTATACAAATTTGTAATATATTACCTGCTTTAGTTACTCTTAAAAAATTTGGAGAATGTTAAGCTAATATTAATTTTTCTTTTTAGATTTAGTTACCCATATTAATATAATTTTATTAAAATATAAATATTTGTAAGTTCTTGGATTTTTTGCGACTAGCAGCTACCAAAAAATAACTCGGTTAAATATATTTCTGGAGTGAGTCGCCCAAGTATCAGTTGGAGTATTGTAGAAGAAAAACCGAGATGCTTTAAGTAGAGACGATGCTATTTCAGAGTGGATCAAATTGCTACAAAATTTAAATGAATTATGAGCTTGTCCAATTGGGTAATTTTCTATTAAATTGTAAATAATATACAGCTAGCAGTAATATGTATTTTGTAAACTTAAAATTTAAATGTAATTTGTTTTTTAAAAAAAGAATTAAAACTAGTGTTAAATAGGTAATATGTAAGATAATTTTGAAATATACAAGATTTTTATCATGTTTTAGGTTTTATACTAAACATAATTTCCCTGGTATTATCGGGTATGACCTAGAATTTGTGATGAGACTTTATAAATCATGAATATAAATGCTAAATTTCTTAGTAGTACCCATGATTCTTATATTTGGAATGAATCTAACATTTCCAATATAATGGAAATGATCTATAGAAGAAACCCAGATTCATTTTTCCTCATTGGAGATTCAGGTAAATTAATTGTACAGTAAACTGATAATTTGTTATTAATTTAGAATATGTTTAAATATGTAAAGGAAAGTGAGCCAAGTTTAATTTTTTCAGGATTTCTTTTAATGTCATAGCCTTTGGAAGATATTTCACAACTGAGGATACCAGAGGAAAGATTTAATAGATATCTGTTCACTATGGAGTACCGTTGAAAGATGTGGTGTCTTGCAGAATAAATTTAGATGTTTGTCAAAAGATAGATAGATAATAATTTTTTAATATGGGAATATATATATTTCAAGTATGCAGAATGTATTTTATTGATGAAATAAATTTTTACACATTTCATTTTGTTTTTTTACTTTGTATATTCATTCCCTGATATTTATGGGGAGTATAAAAAATAGTATTTTTACAAAAATAAGGGAAATCTTTCTTTTCCCAACTCAATAGAAAATAAACTAAATTTGTATTTTAGGAAATGAAAATGTTAATTTTAGTTCGCATGATATCCTTTACATCTTTGTAGGTGATACTAATTTCACGCATAACGGCTATTTTACCAGTAAAATATTTCGATTTGTTTTTTTACCTATTTATTTTTTTTCTCTATAAGACTCCTTTTCTAATTCTTTTCTCTCATTAAGAATATTAAATAGGTTAAAAATATTAATTATTATATTAATTTTAAATTCGAACATTTGCTTGCTAAGTAGGGTTATGTCCATATTCGCATTCTTTTTTAGGGTTAAATGCACAATTTATATGGTTACATACACTATTGATGCTTGGCAACATAGCTTACTAGATTTTGTTTCCGATCTCCCATCACATCCTACGAGAATACGGTAAAGCACGATCGAGAGAATAACCGTAGGATGGGATTGTCCCTATTCTCTTAAGAGAATGATCACTTCCTATGAAGAACCAGAATAGCTACCCTGAAGATTAAGCCCTGATTAACAAATATTCCTCTAAAATTTAGCAATCTAGTCCTTAAAAATAAATTTAATATTGCATTTTATAATTACTTTCACACCATTTGACGAAGGGATTCTAAAAACTAATAAATTACCTGAACTATATCTTTAAGAACTACATTCACCATTTTTTCCAATTACCAAAGTCTCGGACCACTTCAGAGTTCTTATTTAAATTGTGCACACCTGAATGCTCTTAGGGCATAAGCCAAGTATAAACAGTAAGCTTGTACATTTACGCGATTTATATCCACGTCATTTAAATAAGTTAAGACGAATTTATTAATAATTAATTAAAAGTCTTGACCACCCGGGGCCAACGAGCAGTTGGACAATATCTCTTCTTTGGACAAATATCATGAGAATGTTTAAATTATAGGGGAAGCAGTTTAAAGAAGAACTAATTTTATGAATAGAGAGATATAACAGATTTTATTTGTAGTAAAAGTTTCAGCAATGCTTTCGAACTTTTGTAAGCGATGCGTGTAACAAAATTTAAACAGGGTTAGTTTATTTTTCCCATATCAGGTTAGTTCAGGTTAGTGTCAGTTATGAACTTTGCTCTACTTCTTTGACACTGGAGATGTTGTCCTTTGCACCAGCTTTAAAATAAGTTAAGGGTTATAATTTTCGTAAAATTTAATATTTGTTATTATGAAAAAAGTTACAAGGTTTGTTTGAAGGTTATAGACAATGTTGAAGATTGACTAAAATGTGACGTTTCGATTAGGTTTGCTTTCAAGTATAAACTTAATGTTTTGTCTTAAGACTACGAGCTTATATAGGGACTGTGTCCATTGAAGTGCAAAGTTTCGCTTCACTGTACACACCTCAATGATTTGATGTTACAAAGTAGTGGTTGCCAAAGATTAGGTATCTCATCACTCGGTTTAATAGAGATTCCATTATTGTTTTTAATGTAAGCTGCTTCTATAAATTTTCTTTTTTTCATGTTGGTTTCCATATATATTGCCGCAGCCTCAGACCATTTTATATGGTGTTGTTTTTTCCAGGCGTCTTCTGCAATACCTGATCTCGACGTTTCCCCTTGTTGTGTATGAGTTTTATGTTCCTTAATTCTAACTTCTAGTGGTCGTTTGGTTTCTCCAATATACATTTCACCACACTCACATGGAACTTTGTAAACACATTCTTTCTTATCGGTAGTTTTCGGTTTTGTTTTTGTTAAATGAGCTTTAAGTGTATTTTCTGATTTAAAGGCTGTTTTTATATTATAATTACTGATAATTCGTCTTATTTTCTCCAAAGTTCCCTTAATGTACGGAATTATGAAGAAGTAATGTGTCTCTTGTTGTCTAGTGGTCGTTGTTCTAAATTTATTTATGACATCGTCAATTAGTTTTAAAGGATAACCATTCTGCTGTAAATCGGATTTAATTTTTCCAGTGAATCGGCATTATTGCATATAGATATTGCCCGATTATAGAGGTTGCGTATAATTCCCTGTTTTGTTTCAACAGAATGATTAGAACTATGATTAAGATATTGTCCAGTATGTGTAGCCTTTCTGTATACTGAAGAAATCATTAAGTTCTTTATCACTGCCCTTCAATACGATGAAGGTATCATCGACATATCTCAACCAGACTTTCGGTTTTACCGTTGCCATTTCTATGTCATGAGTTTCGAACCATTCCATATATATATTGGCGATGACTGGAGAGAGTGAAGAACCCATCGGAAGCCCATCATCCTGAGCGTAGAACTTGTCCTTTACTTGAAAGTAAGCACTACGCAGGCAACACGCCAAAAGGTCCATCACCCCGTCCAGTGGTAACGTGGTTCGATCTGATAAAGTAGTATCATTTGAAAATCCAGTTTTGATTATGTTTAGTGATTTCCCTAATGTTACGTTAGTATACAGACTTTCCACATCAAAGCTTATTAGCCTGTCGTCTGGCTCTAGATTAATACTACTAATAATGTTCACGAATGTGCAGAATTTTTAACGTATGTTAATACTAAGGAACATAAAACTCATACACAAAAAAGGGAAACGTCGAGATCAGGTATTGCAGAACACGCCTGGGATAAACAACACCATATAATATGGTTTGAGGCTGCGGCAATATATGTGGAACCCAACATGAAAAAAAAATTATAGAAGCAGCTTACATTAAAAACAATAATGGAATCTTTAGTAAACCGAGTAATGATATACCTAATCTTTAGCAACCACCACTTTGTAACATCAAATCATTGAGGTATGTACAGTGAAGTGAAACTTTGCGCTTCAGTGGACACAATCCCTATATAAGCTTGAAGTCTTAAGACAAAATATTCAGTTTATACTTGATAACGATTAGAGATACAACCTAATCGAACCGTCGTAAAAATAAATAAAAATAAAGACAATGCAAGTCCGACAACCACATTTTAGTCAATCTTCAACATTGTCTACAACCTTCAAACAAACGTTGGAAACCCGATGCGGACCCGGTATCAGCGACAAAACCAAAGCCTATAAGAAAATTAGGATCAAACTTGCCAAGGAGGAAGCCCACTCTTCATTTTTACTACAAGCACGAGACAGCAACGTCATTTCTATTGATTTCAAGTCGACAAAAACCATTCTGACGAATTTAAGTGGAAAATAAAATCAACTTTAGAGGACAAGAAAATTCAAGTTCAAAATCTCTCCAAGCTAGAAGCATCAACCTTAAAAGAACTTCGTAAGAATGAATCCATAAAGATTTTACTAGCGGACAAGGGAAATGCAACGGTGATAATGGACATCGTAACGTACAATCAAAAAATCGAAGGTAAGACAAACACATACGTTAAAAATTCTACACATTTCGTGAACATTATTAGTAGCATTAATCTAGAGCCAGACGACAGGCTAATAAGCTTTGATGTGGAAAGTCTGTATACTAATGTACCATTAGGGGAATCACTAGACATAATCAAAACTAGACTTTCAAATGATTCTACTTTATCAGATCGAACCACGTTACCACTGAACCGAGTGATGGAGCTTTTGGAGTGTTGCCTGCGTAGTGCTTACTTTCAAGTAAAGGACAAGTTCTACGCTCAAGATGACGGGCTTCCGATGGGTTCTTCACTCTCTCCAGTCATCATATATATATATATATATATATATATATATATATATATATATATATATATATATATATGAAATGGTTCAAAACTCATGCCATAGAAACGGCAACAGTAAAACCGAAAATCTGGTTGAGATATTTCGATGATACCTTCATCGTATGGAAGGGCAATGATCAAGAACTTAATGATTTCTTGAAATATCTAAATACCATTAGTCCTACAATTAAGTTAACCATGGGAAAAGAGGTAAATGATCAATTGCCCTTCCTTGATGTCATGGTGAACCGTTCAAACCACATTTTAGTCAAAAAACTTGCAGTTTCGAAACTGACCGAATAGTTTTGTTTACAGAGTGTTTGAAAAAAAAATTTTGAAAAAATTGAAGTTTTACATGAAGTTTCGTTGGATAATTTTTTACTATTTTAATAAAAGTCTAAGTCTACGACAATGCATAGAATCTGTGTGTTCAACTTCTCTTGCAAATTGGTTAACAAAATATATATGAAGAAAGCTTTGTCAAAATGGAAGCGGAAAAGTTATAGAATGGAAATATAGCTAACCGATGCAACTAACTATATGTACATTACAATTTGCCGGTGATCAAGCAGTACTAGCAGGCTACAAAGAAAATCTTAAATACATGGCAAGAAAAACTACAAGAAACGTATAAGGAATGGGATCTCTCAATAAACATTGAGGAAACTAAATATATATGCATATGAGATAATTAGGGTAACCTCCAAATTATTGATAATACAGACGTAGAAGGATGCGACGCTTACAAGTATTTGGGGGTTTTCCTTTGATAGAACTAGTACAGACGATAAGGAAATTCGTGCAAGAATTTTTCAAGCTAGAAGAGCGATGGGATGTCTAAACAGATGGAACAAAAAACAAAAATTTAACCTATACAATACAACGATAAAAAGTTGTTCAATTTACGGTCTTGAGACTAAGAGATTTATAAAAGAAATAATAAACGAGTAGACGCTGTAAAAATGGATGTTTTGAGGAGGTCAGCAGGAATATCACGGACTAGGCCAGCGGAGCTAGCCTCGTATGAGGTAATTTGAAATTTATTGTTAGTAGACTTCTGGTTACGTAGAAACCTACAGAATGATAATATTAATTTTGTAGTAACTTATGTCTCATTTTTTTTGAGGCGGATTGTTTATTTAACAATTAAGATGTGAAAAACCAGTTTTTCCGAGTTCTAGGAAAAGTTATTGTTTTTCAGTAAAAAAAGTTTTAAACAAAAGTTGTACGCATTGAAAATGTCTACAAAATGAGTGAAAGCCCATCCGATCGGATAAATTATTCGTTAGTTATTAAAAAAAACCTCCTAAAATGGATTTTTTTCAATTGTTTATAAACAATAGAAAAATGTATTGCATTAACTTTATACTGCAACTAAAGAAGCCTCTTGTTCCATACATTAAATGAGCAAAATTTCAAGTAAAAATATTATATAGTTTTTTGCACAGTGAATTGTTTTAAAACTTTTTATGTTTTTTTTATGTTTATTCTCAGCGATCTGGAGGTCGTACAGTGGTCTACGGGTACGCAAATGAAAGTTCCCGATTTATACTAACAATAACAAAAAAGAATGAAATGAATTATTGATCTTAAATTGTTGAAACAGATAAATAAAATTGGGGTTCGTTTCTTTGTTATAAACAAATAGAAAACTCTTCGACAATTGTTGATATTGAAATGCCGATAAGTGGACGCGATAGCTGAAATTTTGACGCACATTTTGAATCAATAAAAAAATTATGTACGATTACCAGAAACTGAGATAGATTTTTTTTTTCGAAAAATTTCTGCGGAGTTGTTTATTAACATTAAGGGATTATTTAAGTAGGAACTCATAGGGAGATGGTTAAACTATTGTATGCAGCAGTTTTCAACTCAATTGTTTAAAAATTGTTGATGTAGCAGTAGTATAAAATTGCACCTACTCCGAGAGTCAGAAAGTAAGCAGTGGAGGAGGGTGTCCTTTGAACCTGCAGTGCGCGGAAAAAAAAGTGACTCAAACGTTTCAAATTCGAACAATCGATGATATGTCTTTGTAATCAAATTATTGTTAAACATAACAATAAACAAATTCTTGCACTTTTATACATTTTATGCATAATTATAATTTTACCTTACTTACGTGCTTTTCACTTTGAAAAAATTGTTGCAGTGGTCAACAGTATATTATTAATTAGGAATATTAAAAATTAGATTGATTTTTAATGTACCATTAATATTTCTCCAGATATAGCATGAAACAAGTAGCAATATTTGTTGATAGCATTATTATTTTGAAAGATGTAAAATAAACTACATTTGACAATCATATTGTAAGTGATTATCTAATCGAGAATTACTTTAATATTACTTTCAAAGACGATGAAATAAATAGGGGAGAAAATAATTATGATTATAATAATAATAATGATGTCGATGATGATGATAATTATGTGAATGATGAGAGTGATGATGTTAATGATGATGTCAATTGTGCCAATAATGAGAAAGATGATGATGATAGGAGTAATAATGATGATGCGGACGAGAGTGATAATGATGATGATAATTGTAATGATAATAATGAAACCGATAATGATTTCGAAAATAAGTACCCATCGATGTCTAAGAAACGGAAAACTGAATAAATATTTTTTATATATTTAAGCAAAAAATAGGTATGTTAGCAAACACATTTTGTATGTGAAAAATGTTCGTCCAATAAAATAAACAAAAAAGTTAACATATCTTTTTCTTGTACAACCAATAATTTAGCGGCAAATGACAGTCGCAATTTGTTTCATGCTCTAACTCCAAAAATACTAATGGTACATTAAAAGTCAATCTGATTTTTAATATTACTAATTGGTAGTATACTGTTGACCACTGTAATATTTTTTTCGCAATTTGAAAAGATAGTGCAACAATTTGTTTATTGCTATATTTAACAATAATTTGATTACAAAAACATATCATCCATTGTTCTTATCTCATCGAGAAACCACTAATTAAAAAAAAAATAAAGATTTTACGACCAATATTCGCCGAGATAATCTAAATTTTTTCGGCGAAACGAATGTAAAGCGTCCGAGTCAGGTTTTTTTTTCGCGCTCCGCAGATTTTAAGAACGACCCCTACACTGCTCATTTTCTGACTCTTCTTTTTATGAAATAAAAAATTCTCAACTTCTAGTGGTCGTTTCGCCAAAATCTCATTTGGCATTTTCAAATGCGGTTCGTCTCGTTACTCGCTGAGAAAGTTCTCTACCATCCATGAAAACCTATGATATAACATATGTATATATATATATATATATATATATATATATATATATATATATAAAGTAAAATTCGAACAGTAAATGCAAACTTCGTTCCAACCATATCCTTTCTGTGTTAGAGGTTGCACAGTTTAAAAAAATTGCTAGAGAACACAATTTATCCTATTCCACCACCTTACCCTCCCCGCCACAGTGATACGGCAGAGGTACATGTTTCGTCTCTACTAGACTCATCAGGGTACTGACATGCACCTGGCTGTGCAAAGGACAAAGGAAGGAAGTTGTACGTTTGCAGAATGTGATTTTAGCACTAAAACGGCATAATGTGGATATATCCACTGCTATTGCATCTCACACGGAGGGATTCGTGAAAGCCACATAAACATATATATATATATATATATATATATATATATATATATATATATATATATGTAATTTATCTAATAGGTGGATAAATTCCTTTGCTCTCAAATTGTCGAAATTTAATTCATATTAATAGTAAAGTTTTTTTCTGGTGAAATCAGTGAGTGACAGTACTTCGAGTTTGCTTTTTTATCTATTTAAAATAAAATTATACCACTAGTTACACACTACAATGAAGCTGAAATGGCACAAATTGTAGATCTAGGTAACGAAGAATATAGACAAAAATATTGCATAGGAGGCTAGAAATATCGTACGAGGACCCGGTTAAAGGCGCAAAAGGTGTGTTACGGCCATCAATAACCTATTTGTGAGATTTAATTGTACAAGAAATAGCACGTCGAAACTTAGATATAGCAATAAAAAGGGCCATTATTTAAGGTATAAACATCGACGGAATATACTTGAACCATCTCAGATTTGCTGATGACATAATCTTAATAGCAAGTAATCTTCAAGAATTGAACGAAATGCTACAACAGCTAAATGACGTATCCGCATCTGTAGGCCTTAAAATGAACTACAACAAAACAAAAATAATGAACCACGAACAGGTAAACATAACAATACAGAACCAGAGGATAGAAAATGTTGAACACTATGTATACTTGGGTCATGACATCAGACTAGGGAAATCAAATCAGGATGCTGAAATAAAAAGAAGAATACAGCTGACATGGGCCGCTTTCGGTAAACTTGCATACATCCTGAAAAATAATTCAATTACCATAAATTTAAAAAGAAAAGTTACGACACATGCATATTACCGGTGTATACGTATGGATTAGAGACCATGTCTCTCACCAAAAAGTCCATTAAAAAATTAGAAACAGTCCAAAGAGCGATGGAAAGAAACATGCTTGGAATATCATTAAGAGACAGGATCAGAAACACCGAGATAAGGCGCAAAACGAAAGTCAAGGACATTGTGGGGGAGGTTGCAAAGATGAAGTGGTTATGGGCTGATCACATAGCCCGATATGAGGACAACAGATGGACACGAAGAATTCTGGAATGGAGACCGAAGGAGACAACAAGAAGCATGGGAAGACATCAAAAAAGATGGGTAGACGACATAAAGACAGTGGCGGGCAAACAGTGGATGAGATTGGCGAAGAATAGAAAAAGATGGAAACAATAGAGAGAAACCTACATCCAGGAGTGGATGGACAGAGGTTGACAAAGATTATTTAACCCGATGATTTCTGATCCACATAACCGGGGGAAGTAAGATCTATGTGATTTAAACTTGTAATGTTATAAAGTGTTGAAATTGTAATTTTTATCTGCAAAAATGATGCCATATGTACAATTTTTAAAATTTTTAGAAATTCAAATGTATTGGAAATTACGGACTTTGAAGTCTTTTAAGATTCTAAAATCCAAACTACACGTCTTGGGAAGACCTTTTTTCTTATACGTCCTACAATATTTTAAGAGTCGCGTTTCTAGAAAAATTTAAAGTTTCAAATAGTGTTACAACTCTGCAGCACTTCTTCTTTCGAGAAGTATTTGATTTTGTTCGAAAATCCACCAAACTTAAATGTATATTTTCTTTCTATACATTTTTGTCTTTTTTAATTCTGCAAGGTCCTGTTTATTGGCACCTGCTAAGGTTCACTTATCAAAAGATATAATTTAATGTAAATATTAAGTAAAAAATGACAAAAAAATGGAAACAAAATTTAAAAAATCAATGAATTTATTTTTCAGGAAATAATAAGTTTTCTTTATTTTATTTTCCAGATATCTGAATCTACAGATCCTACATAAAAAATTTCTATATTTATTTCTTTATTCTAAATTACTATTAACTACAATTTCTACTCCACTATTTTATTAGCATATTTTTTTAACATTTCTCTCAATTCTCTTCTAATTATTTTTCCTGCAGGATTTCTAGGAATGGAATCGATAAAAATTACACCTCCTGAAAGCCACTTCTGGAAAGAAACTATATCTAAAATAAAAAAAGCAGATTAAGTACATATTAATAACAAATCGATATAACAAATCATTAAATAACAGCTTTGTAACTTTAATTTGTAAAAAATATAACCGTATAAGGTGTCTATAATTTTTTTTATGTTAATTACCACATAAATGGGCACTTATTTCAACAAAGCACGAATAATGTTTATGAAACAGATGGATTTTCTAAATTCGATCTTCACATATACAGGGTCTTCTAGTAATACATCAATACTTGGCGACGTAATTCTACACGATAAAATAATGGCAGTAGTAAGTCATGTAACAAAAAGAAAAAGAAAACTCAATACTTATCGAGTAACAGCCTGCCAAAGTTAATTTTTTTAAATTTTTAACATCTTGAGGTTAATTTTAAATTATCAAGTTGAAATTTGGTGCAGAGATCGCATTTACTGACTTCTAATGTATATATATATATATATATATATATATATATATATATATATATATATATATATGAAGTAAAATGCAAACAGTAAATGCAAAATTCTCTCCATCATATCCTTTCTGTGTTAGAGGTTGCACAGTTAGAACAAATTGGTATAAAACGCAATTTATCCTATTCCACCATCGAGATGACGGCCTACCTGTACCACCATACCGAGAAGAAAGTCAAAACTTACCCTCCCCGCCACAGTGATACGGCAGAGGTACATGTTTCGTCTCTACTAGACTCATCGGGGTACCGACATGAACCTGACTGTGCAAAAGGACAGATCGGAAGGAAACATGCAAATACTGAACGCGGCTTCTCCGACCTCCCGCCGGATGGCGTATATATGTTTATGCGGATTTCACGGATTCCTCCGTGTGAGATGCAATAGCAGTGGATCTATCCACATTATGCAGTTGTAGTGCTGAAATCACATTCAGCAAACGTACAACTATATGCAGCTCCGCGTATGAATGAAGTAAAATGCGAACAGTAAATGCAAACTTCTCTCCATCATATCCTTTCTGTGTTAGAGGTTGCACAGTTAGAACAAATTGGTATAAAACGCAATTTATCCTATTCCACCATCGAGATGACGGCCTACCTGTACCACCATACCGAGAAGAAAGTCAAAACTTACCAATCAAACATGTACCTCTGCCGTATCACTGTGGCGGGGAGGGTAAGTTTTGACTTTCTTCTCGGTATGGTGGTACAGGTAGGCCGTCATCTCGATGGTGGAATAGGACAAATTGCGTTTTATACCAATTTGTTCTAACTGTGCAACCTCTAACACAGAAAGGATATGATGGAGAGAAGTTTGCATTTACTGTTCGCATTTTACTTCATTCATACGCGGAGCTGCATATAGTTGTACGTTTGCTGAATGTGATTTCAGCACTACAACGGCATAATGTGGATAGATCCACTGCTATTGCATCTCATACGGAGGAATCCGTGAAATCCGCATATATATATATATATATATATATATATATATATATATATATATATATATATATATATATATATAATATATATATATATATATATATATATATATATATATATGAAGTAAAATGCGAACAGTAAATGCAAACTCGTTCCAACCATATCCTTTCCGTGTTAAAGGTTGCACAGTTGGAACAAATTGCTAAGGAACACAATTTATCCCATTCCACCACCATCCAGATGATGGCCTACCTGTACCACCATACCGAGAAGAAAGTCAAAACTTGCCCTCCCCGCCATAGTGATAAGGCAGAGGTACATGTTTCGTCTCTACTAGACTCATCAGGGTACCGACATGCACCTGGCTGGGCAAAGGATAGATCGGAAGGAAGCATGCAAGTACTGAACGCGACTTCGCCGACCTTCCGCCGGATGGCGTATACATGTTTATGCGGCTTTCACGGATTCCTCCGTGTGAGATGTACTAGCAGTGGATATATCCACATTATGCCGTTGTAGTGCTGAAATCACATTCAGCAAACGTACAGCTATATGAAGCTCCGTGTATGAATGAAGTAAAATGCGAACAGTAAATGCAACCAACGTTCCAACAAAATCCTTTCCGTGTTAGAGTTGCAGTCCAGTAGAGACGAAACATATACCTCCGCCGTATCACTGTGGCGGGCAGGGTAAGTTTTGACTTTCTTCTCGGTATGGTGGTACAGTTAGGCCACCATCTCGACGGTGGTGGAATAGGATAAATTGTGTTCCTTAACAATTTGTTCCAACTGTGCAACCTCTAACACGAAAAGGATATGGTTCGAACGAAGTTTGCATTTACTGTTCGCATTTTACTTCATTCATACATGGAGCTGCATATAGTTGTACGTTTGCTGAATGTAATTTCAGCACTACAACGGCATAATGTGGATATATCCACTGCTATTGCATCACACACGGAGGAATCCGTGAAAGCCGCATAAATATATATATATATATATATATATATATATATATATATATATATATATATATATATATATATATATATATATCGACAGTCAAAACCACATCTATTAAGAGGTAAGAAATGTAATGAACTGTTATGTGCTATAATAACCATTAACCCACCTGCTACATATTTTTGAATCTCCTTTTCCGTAACATCAATTCCTGGTTTTTTAACAACGAAGGCCAATGGTCTTTCCCCGTCAGATTCATTTGGTAACCCTACAACCCCTGCGTCAGCAATTTTGGGATGATTAATGAGTATTGCTTCAAGTTCTGCCGGAGCTACCTGAAAACAATTAATAAATAACTATACATTTAAAGGGAAAAAAACAAAAAAATCAGACTATTCTACTGTAACAGTTTGAAATTTTCTACTACGATTATAGCAAGATTTAATGTGCTGTTTTCAATATACAATTTGTTACAGATGCCCGTTCATTGTCTTTGTCAAAAGGACATCTAGAAACGGGAGCTGATTATTTTCCGCAAGTTCAATAGTGAACTGTATCTTCGGGTGGATAGAATTAAGAAAACCATGGAAGCTGTTGAGCTGTGATTTGCCATAGAGCCATATCACAAATAAATCGTCCACGTAACAATATCAGAATTTGGGTTTAAGGTGAGATTCTTCCAACTAAACCAATCAAAGATCCGTTCGGCTAGCCGACAACCAAGGAAAAGAAAAGAAACTATCAGACATAAAAAGGCCCTCATAGCCAAGAGAAGTTAAACATATTTAATTTTGAAGAACCTAGTGGCTATCTTACTTGTACTTCATTGCTTGTTCCAATTCATGGGTTAATATTGCTGAACAGTAACGGAAAAGTGGGGTGAAGTACCATTATTAATATACTGTAGTTCTCGCCGAAGTAAAATATGGCTATTTTCCAGAAAAACTAGTAAAGTGTTTTTGCAAGAAATTTTGATAAATATTTCCATTTATCCCGCCTGGAATCACAACTACTCTAATAAGGTAGCGCTCAGTAACACCAGCCCAAAAATGTATTTGAAAGTTTTGCTGATGGTGTGCAAATTCAATGGTATATGGACTTCATCCGCTTAAATATGTCCGTTGTGCAGGATGGTGACTCCAGTCTTGTAAAGTACTTCTCATCAGCAAACAAAATTTTTCTGTCAAAATTTGGATCACAAATTCTTCTGTTTCGAATACATTCACAAAAAGTAAGGCGTATGGCGGGATCAATCGGTAGAAGTTCCTGATCCTTTTAGACGTGATATGGATGTAACAACTGTTCTAAGCGGGTACTAACACTTAGTTCTTCTTCAACTCTTTCCAAAATTTTTGTCTTCTTTTTTCGATTGTTTGAGTTATTTGAATACGACACCTACCATCAATTTTTTCTGAAATGTACCCGTTCCTCAGAAATGACACTCAATATTTGCAAAAGTTTGATGGTTTAGAAATCTCTCCATGTAAACCTTTACACTTCGATGCCTATTTTTTTCACAAATCCCGTACACCAGGAGCATGGCTACCTTCTCGGAGTGCATGTAGTTGTCCATATTTGATGGTAAAACAACCTTAGAAATTTAGAATGTTGATACTACTTTAGTCGCCTTCTTATTTATTTATTTATTTAGAAACTCTACAGGCATATGTCCAATTACAGAGTAGGAAAGTTTTACAAAATCACTTAATACAAGTACATAACAACAACAAATTACAGGAAAAATAAAGAAAAATGACAATATTTCTTTGAGCAATTTTTTAAAACTATACTGAATATATCACATTGTTGCCTTATTTCATTATACAATTTACACATGCGTACGTGCTCCATCCACATACAAACCCATAGGATATCTTGTTGGGTAAGCCGGTACATGAAAATTTATCAAAGCTAGCAAATCAGGGTCATCAATATTACTATAATAATTTTATGCAAGAATAATAAACATGCCATAGTTCGGCGACTTTCTAATGTCTTTAAGTTGTATGTTTTCATAATATTGAATTTTGGAATGTGTAACTGATATGTGCCAGTTTGCTTGTAATACATGTATCCTAATAGTTTATTTTGAACTTTTTCTATGACATGTTTATGATTAAAGCAATAGGGGTTCCATACAATAGAACAATATTCTAGAGTGGTTCTAACATAGGAAACATAAAGCGTTGAAATACATTTTAAATTATTAAAGTTTTTGCAGTTTCTTATTATAAATCCATACATTTTATATGCTTTGTTAACAATTTCACTGATATGCGTTTTAAAATCAAGTTATGAATCAAAAACAACACCAAGATCCCGCATCTCACCAACTCGAGACAGTACTTCTCCATTAATTCCGTAATCATAATCAATTTTACTTTTTTTTTCTTGTGAAGCTGATTACATTACATTTGCTAATATTAAAGTGTAGACCGTATTTTAGTGACCAACGATAAATCCTGTTCCAATCATCCTGAAGGTTTTCACAATCTTATATATTTTCAATTTTTTGTATAATTTTAAGTCATCAGCAAACAATAAAGAATTTGAATTATTAATCTCTCTAGTTAGATTATTGATAAATAAAAGAACCTTGCGAGACACATGATGTTGCAATAAAATAATTTGACTTATATCCTGTAACAAAAATTTTTTGCTGTCTATGCTTTAAATAAGATTGAAAAAACTGAAATAAATTTCTGTCAAAGACAAATTCTATATCCAACTTATCCAAAAGAATACTGTGTGGGATCTTGTCAAAAGCTTTTGTAAAATCTGTGTATACAACATCTATTTAAAATTTCTTATCCAGATTATCCGCTATATATTGAGTAATATTATATAAATTTGTAGAAGTTGATTTATTTTTAAGAAATCCATGTTGTCTATCAGTTATTTTGTTACGAACATAAGCATAAATGTGCTTGTATATTATCGACTCAAAAATTTTTGCTGGACATGATAAGATAGCTATTGGTCTATAATTCTGGATATTCGCTGAATCACCTTTTTTAAACACTGGACAAATCTTGACTTCTTTCCATTTTTTTGGAAAAGTTTTAGTATTCAAAGACATGTTAAATAATATTCTCAGTGGTTCTGCAAAAAAATCCTATCATACCCTTTATTATATAAGATAGTATATTATCAGGTCCCACAGCTTTATTGATTTTAAGGTTTTTGACTTAGATAGTAAGGGCAATTTGTCAGTAGTCAAATGATGAAATGACATAGCAAGAAAGTCACTCATTATTGTTACAGGTATTTTTTATTATTATAGTTAACTGGTGTATGCATTTAATCGAAAATATTTTTTTCTGACAAAACCACTCATTCAACGAAAATTTTTTAAGAGGTAAAGAAACTTCCAAATACATGCTATTATCCGATAGAAATATCTAGATTGTCATTACGTTGCTGATACAAAAAATAAGAAGCGATGTTTAAAATTGACTTTAATTAACACTATTTTAGAGCCGGTTACTATACCACTAAAAAACGTCAAATTATAGTGTCATGCCACACACCAGAAATCAACAAATTTAGTTACCACCCAAACGAAGCAGTATCGGATATTACTGAGTTGGCTTAAATCAATCTATTTTGACGTCAAGGGTCTGTCATCAAACGTTGTATACGTACTTTCTTTACACCATTTATGGAATGCAGTAGCGGAATCCCACTTACATAGAAAAAATAATATATATATATATATATATATATATATATATATATATATATATATATATATATATATATATATACATATATATATATATATATATATATATATATATATATGTGTGTGTGTGTGTGTGTGTGTGTGTATCACGTCCGTACTTTATCAAATTACAATCTTCCAAACGTCCGTCACAGATTCGCTGGCAGGCGACAAGCGTCATGGCTTAGAAACCTACACAAATAAACAAACATACATAGCATAGAACGACTTTGTAGGCTAGCCAAAAATAAATAGAAATTCGCCATTATAATCCTTAACGTTAGAGGAAATTGGCATGGCATAATAAGAGGAAGACATGCAAATTCTACAAATGGAGATGGTAGAAAGAAACATTTTAGTTTCCAAAATGATCTAACCAGCCAAATATATGGAAAGGTTGTCAAGAACTTATAATGTGTAATTGTGAATCTCGTTGTATATCAATGCCAATTAGTAGTGTATCAGATATTCTAGATATATATTTTAATATATAAAATGGCTGAATTCACTGAAATTCCAAATATCATTTTCAAAAATTTGCTGCTATATTGGAACCACCATCTTGACTGTGCACATTTTGAAATTCTGACTCTATATTCGCAATCTGCAACCCCAACAACTCTCAGAGTACACATCATTATTGCGCTAAATTATAGACAAAATGGAATATATTTATATGTAATGGAACAAATGTTATTTATTTTCATTGTTCAATATCAACTATATTCTGTTAAAATAAATAATTAAATAATCACTCTGTGAATAGATCTTCCGTGGGAATAGGGTAGTTATATTTTTTATCACTATCCACGAAAGTCTAAAGGAAAAATAAATCAGTTATCGAGCTTAACTTTTATGATCTTTGTCGTTTAAATGTTTTCTTGAAAAAATACATAAAGTCAGTTAATTTATGAAGACCTAAAAGACCCTCTCTTAGAATTGCCTATAAATCTGTCTAAGTAATCCTGCCCTGGTTAAGTAAATAAAACCAGACGTGATAAGGGTAGTTTTTAACATATGGTATAAGAAATACCGTTAAAATGTATTAAAATAAATATTTACGATACGATTTTCTCATTATTAGGAAACAAAAGAATAATTAGATAAACTCATTATACTGTAATATAACGTTTGACCTGTGTAAGGGATCTAATATGGCGACTGTTTTTCCTGATTGCAAGAAAGAACGAATTAAATACCAGCAATATGAATAAAAAGGCACTCAGGTTTTTTCACCGACGTTATATTATCTTATTCCTTTAGTTATAGAAAGAAATAGAATAGTTTTATTAGTTGGGTTTATATAAAAATTAAGCTTAAGATGCTCGCAGGCAAATTTGGGAATCAAGCATCCGGTATAGAATAACTAACGCCCTCAGCATGTAACGATCGAAACGTTCGAACTTTAAGGGAAAGAAATTGACGTTTACTGGGTTCCATCGGGAAACAGAGGGAGAGGGGGTGTAAGATTCGAAGACACTCTTTTAAGGAATAGTAAATTTTAGTACCAATCTGAAAGTCGCATTAGGGTGATCGGTGCCGTTCTTTAAGTCCAGTGCCATAGTGTATATTCGGCGGGAATGAAGGTTTTCTTTGTTGGATTTGTCTTTGTTTAATTTGGGAAATTAAGGGATTATCGGGTGTTATTTTAGTGGGGCATTTCGCGATTTTGATACGGTTCGATTAAGTAATATAAATAGCTGTTTTTTGCGTTTTATCTCTTTTTTTGTTTAATATTTTATTAAGCTATTTATACGTGTTTTTTTAAAAATTGGGTTTTACGTTTTTGGTTAAAATAACGGCCGAGCAGAGCAATTATGTTAGTTTTTCGTAATAGCTATTAGTTTTAAGTTTCTCTTTGTAAATAGTTCGTTTTTATTCTATTTATTTTGTTAATAGACTAAGTTGTTTTGAGAAACTTGTTTTATTGAATTTAATTAAAACCTTCAAGTGAATTAAGTTGCGGGCGCGCTGTTCTGAGACCTACAAAACAAGAGATGTCTACTGACCAACTAATTAGCAACCTTTCCTGAGTCCTGAAGATCTGAGTCATGGTTGTGGTAAGCTTTAATAACCGTAGTGTTTGGTACTAAAGCTGCAAGAGAGAAGTTGAACGACCAGACTTCCAGAGTGTCTTTATTACTGTGAAATTTATTCGTAGGTTATTAAAATAGTTACTAATTAATATGAGGCAAAAATGATTATCAATTGGCCAGAGTCTATAATCAAATTCTGACATATATATATATATATATATATATATATATATATATATATATATATATATATATATATATATATATGAACTTATTTGCTTTTTTTAAAGTGGCTATCAATCTGTTTTTAGAAGAGGTTCCACTGGTTCCTCACTTAAAATGACTTACCCTGATGATAAGCTAACTATCTGGCTAATATATATTAAGTAATTCTGTATCAATATTTCGATATATTTACCTGGAATCCTTTATATTTTATCAGTTCCTTTAACCTGTCGATGACATAAAAATAAACTTCTTCATCGTAATATGCCTGATCGCCCGTTTTCAACCAACCATCGCTGGTAAAGGTTTCTTTGGTTCCTTGTTCGTTTTTATAATAACCCAGCATCACTAAAGGGCCCTGGAAATAAATAATTCATAATGATGTAACTGCAGTTAATACTATCTCATCAATTCTAATTCAGAATTTTGTCATAATAAAATAGAGTAGATTTCAATAACACAGGGTGTCCTGTAAATACCTCCTAATTTCTAAGTTTTGAACCGAGTTGTACAATTTTTACTCCATTTAACCTTGAAATGGCCTTGAACTTGATGCGATAGATGTTAGCGGGCTTCAAATTTGGATTCCGGGCGTCTAATTACTTAAGAATAAAATTGTCTGGTCAAATAAGCATCGACTTATTTTTTGTAAACCTATCTTATTAGTGATTGAAAAAATAACTAGTTTTATCTAATGGCTGTGACTTTTTAAAAAGAAACTTCATACAAGCAATTTTACCTTCCAACAAAGCTCTCCTGTTTGACAGGGACCCAGAGATTTGCCCGTTTCAGGATCTCTAACCTTACCGGACATATATGGCAAAATTTTTCCACAAGAACCGGCTCTAGATTCATTAATCTGGGATATTAAAGAACCCAGAGTCAGTTCGGTCATTCCGTATCCTTGCCTCATAGATCCAACGTTCAATCTAAACAGATAATACATGAAAATATTATTTTATGTTAATTACCTAGCAATGTTAGCAAATCATATGACGGTGATTTATCAATAGAATATACAGGGTGAGTCAACGATTGGATGAAGTAGGTTTGTGCCTTTTCGGTGAAATTTACAAAGAAACTATAGTTATTGTTTGATACAGTTTATTTTTACGCAGATTTTAAAAATATTTAGGACTCTACAAGGTGAGCCAAAAAACTAGGACAACATAAAGTTGTATTTTTTTAAATAGAACACCCTATATACGAATCGTATTTTCGATTTAACTTATAATTTTAAATCTTTTTTATTAAGAGTTTACTATAACAAAACTTTATAGCTTCTGAGATAATTAAGTTTGAAGAAAAAAAGTCACATTTTCAAGCATCAATTCAATCCTAAATAACGTTTTCAATTTTGTGACAAATATATTCAAATTTGGAATTTAGCAAGACCAATGACAAGTTAACATAATTTTTGCCTAATATTTGCAATAAAAGCTACAGGGTGTTGAACACATCGGCTCAAATTTGAACAAGTTTAAATGAATAAATATCTTTTTTTTTTAAATGGTACACCCTGTATATTTTCATGTTATTTAATAGAGTAATAAAAACCCTAAAAGTTTTGTTCAATATATTCTATACCTATTTATAATAGTTTTTGAGATATTTCAGTTTTTCTTATTTTCCATACTTTTTTACAGAAATAGTCTTCATTATCATAGTAGCCATGTAAAATAATAAAAAGAAACTACAGAAACAAACAGAATGTGGTTAAATATGATGAAATACATTATTCGTTATATTACAACGGCAATAGTTTAATTAAACATAATGTGAGAAAATTAACACAACAATAACGACAAGGCAAATACATATTTACTTTTATACTAAATTGAAACAAAAAAATTACCTATTAAATACTGAGATTAATTATTTCTTTTTAATAAGTGTTCGAATAAACGACCCTCTTGTGCAATACACAAATTTAGTCTTTTTTGCAGATTTTCTTGGACCCTGGGCAAAATTAGTGGCGTTATTTTTCTACAGGTATCCCTAATCCTGTTTCGCATATCTTCCACTGTTATTGGTGGATTAACATACACCTTATATTTAATATAACCCCATAGGAAGAAATCTAATGGGGTGATGTCGCAAGTCCTTGGTGGCCACTCAATGAAACCCCCACGTCCAATCCATTTTATCGTTGGTCCAAAAACGCACGAACTTCACGTTGGTAATGCGGAGGCGCACCTTCGTGTTGGAACCACATACCGTCGAGCTCATCCCTATCGAGACCTTGAAGCAGTTGGGGTAGTTCTTCTTGTAGAAAGTTCAGGTAACTATGGCCATTTAGTGGTTCATTAAAAAAGTGGGGTCCAATACTTCGATTATGATGAATACCACACCAAACATTTAATGACCAGTGCTTTTGATGTTGCACCTCTCTAATCCAAAATGGGTTTTCTGTGGCATAATAATGCATGTTGCGTCTATTTACGGCACCGTTACTTCTAAAAGTAGCTTCATCACTAAACATTACCTTGCATAATAAATTTGGATTTAATTGAATCTCCGCATTTATTGTACGACAAAAGTTTACACGACTTTCAAAATCCTGTCCATGCAATTCTTGGTGTAATTCCATGTGATATGGATGATACCTATATTTCTTGGTAGTACGATTAGTGGTGGATTGTGATGTTTCACATAATGCTGTTAACTGACGGCTACCAATATAAGGATTTTCCTGAACATTTAACAATACTTGTAGTTCTTTTTCTTCATTAGTTACTGGTTTGTTGACCACTTTACGTTTTGGATAATCAACAGTACCAGAAGAATCAAATCTTTGCATTTAGTTTTGAAAAGTATGGGTATTAGGCTGGCGTCGATCAATATACTTCATTCATTTTGTAAATTCTTTGAGCAAGAAGGCAATTTTTTTGAGCCTCTCCTATTGTATAAATCATATCTATTAGCTCATTCTTTGGAAAATTCATTTTACAATATAAGATGAATGCAAAAAAAAACCAAACTACACTACATAAAAACCAAAAGAAGCGATTGCGGTTATAAATTTGACACACAGAAAAATGTTCTTTTACATTGTTTTTGCCATGGCTACTATGATAATGAAGACTATTTCTGTAAAAAAGTATGGAAAATAAGAAAAACTGAAATATCTCAAAAACTATTATAAATAAGTATAGGTATATTGAACAAAACTTTTAGGGTTTTTATTACTCTATTAAATAACATGAAAATATACAGGGTGTACCATTTAAAAAAAAAAAGATATTTATTCATTTAAACTTGTTCAAATTTGAGCCGATGTGTTCAACACCCTGTAGCTTTTATTGCAAATATTAGGTAAAAATTATATTAACTTGTCCTTGGCCTTGCTAAATTTCAAATTTGAATATATTTGTCACAAAATTGAAAACGTTATTTAGGATTGAATTGATGCTTGAAAATGTGACTTTTTTTCTTTAAACTTAATTATCTCAGAAACTATAAAGTTTTGTTATAGTAAACCCTTAATTAAAAAGATTTAAAATTATAAGCTAAATCGAAAATACGATTCGTATATAGGGTGTTCTATTTAAAAAAATACAACTTTATGCTGTCCTAGTTTTTTGGCTCACCCTGTAGAGTCCTAAATATTTTTAAAATCTGCGTAAAAATAAACTGTATCAAACAATAAATATAGTTTATTTGTTAATTTCACCGAAAAGGCACAAACCTACTTCATCCAATCGTTGACTCACCCTGTACATCTTTTTACACTGCCCCTATAATGTGGTATGCCTAATAAAAATTAATATTGATTCCTTACCTTCTATTAACCTCTTCTTCAATACTTTTACTTAATGGTGCCGCACCACAAAGGATATCCTTTACACTGCTCAAATCGTACTTATCGACTTTCTTAGATGTTGCCAGAAGTACTGCCAGAGGAGGCGCCAAAGTCAGCGTATTTATTTTGTAATCCTGAATAGATTTAAGGAAAACGTCTTCTCCGAATTTACTAATGCATATGATTGTATCATAATTTGCAATTGCCGAGAGGCTGACTGACATACCATAGCAATGGAAAAAGGGGAGCAGTCCCAGTGTATTCTGATTTTTACCTGCTAGAAAGTACCTAGGATCTCTAAAAAGAAGCTTAAATTAAATATTCACCTATTTGTTCGTCATTATGTGGTATAAATGAAATTTAATATGTCTGTTTCACGCAATGGAATGAAAATAAACTCATGGACAAAATCATCAAATATTTTTTTTATTTTCACCATTACTTGCAAATAATTTTAAATTATCGAGGTACAAATATGTATAGGGTGAGTAAACGATTGAATGAAGTAAGACTGTGCCTTTTAGGAAAGATTTACCAAGAAACTATATTTATTGCAATATACAGTCATAATAATAATAATCGTCATTTATTTGAACAAAAGATACTCATACAGACGAGGTTTATCATTACATCTGCTAATCTTACCTCACCTAATAGCATGGATTTCAGAAAATAAATGGATGACAGGTGGTAATGGAGCTGTCAAACGAAAAATGTCCGGAGTATGATCTGCGCCATTTTGGGTAAAGTGACATTTTGGCACGTCAAATTAACCGTCAAAAGTCAAAAAATAGTGTCATTGTTGTTATTATTGCGAAATAATCTTTGTTTTTCCTTGGATTAAATTTATTTTAAATAACCTAATAACCAAGTAATATGCACCAAACCATCAGTCAAATATTTAGGTGTAAATATAGACCACAAAATTATCTTAAATTGGCACTTTGGAACTGTTAAACAAAAAAATGTATACAAAGGGCCAAATACCTTAGGAATCTAATATACAAAGAAAAAGGCATATCAAGAAAAACAACTCATATATACAAAGCAATATACTGACTTTAATAGGAATACATACCTCCTATATACAGTAATTGCAGGAAGCCAGCACTCATAAAACTTGAAACGGTAGAAACCACTGCTCTATGTAGTATTACTAAAATTCATCGACCTAGCTATCCACCAATCAATTATTGTATGAATTCACTAAACATCCAGCCGATTATTGCAAGACTTTCTGTCCTGACAAGTAAGTTTGAAAGAAAACCTGAAACTTGACCGGTGATAGAGGAACTGTGTACGACCAGGGGCCGGAACCATAGGCCAGCCCGAAGACGCCCATTAATGATACTATTGAACCTTTAATTTACTTTTTTTATTATTTTGTGAAGATTTGTAGGGGCTTGAAGACCAAACGTACTATAAAGAAGCTTTTTGTTCTGAAGGGCCTCGTTTGTTGGCTTGTAGGGTCCAAATTTATATCTCCTAGTAAATTATAATCAATAATATTTATTTAATTATAGTGTAGTATAGTGTTTAACACAGTCTAAGGAAGTAAAATGTTGCATTTAACATTATTTGAATATAAAATTGAATGTTATTTATTTAAATAAAAGTTTTAAATATCTTACAAATTGTTACTTCTCAAATTTTTTATAAGTTGTGTTGATGAAAACAATTATGTTACACTTAACTGTTTCAAAGTAAGATACTCGACCGTTTGGTGATATGTTAAATCCATAATTAGAACTAACCGTAGGAAAACAATTTTTAAACAGCACGCTCATACTATTGAGATATGAACAGAATTTAGTGTAATAATTTTGTATGTCTATAATCTCAAATTTACTTGAAATTTGCGAAACATTCAACTTTCTAAGGAAATTTTAATAAGAAAATACTGAAAATAACGGGGTACTACCTGTTTTTTCAAAAAATAAAACGTTTTGAAGAAACGGTTCGTCAACATATTGCTTTTTTTAAGGACTAGTTATTTTTAACAACCAAAAATATAATAAAAATTTTTAATTTATTTTTACGGCCGACCAATAATATGGCAGACATCCAACATATCAATCAATTGATACGAACTGGATAAGTTGGTTGGGGTTATAACACAATTCTGTCATTTTATCTCTTTCTACCATTCGTTTCATTCAACTACTTATGTCGATGAAATTTCGGAAAGGTATGCAAATTGCTGCAAATCTTGTCAGTGGGAGGTAAACGATTACGTGTAGTCGTTATAATTTTTCAGTGGCGACAGCGTATTCACTGTTATTATAACTTCACCTTACCCAAAATGGCACATAGCACGGTCCGGACATTTTCTATTTATTTGACGATCAGTACATATACTTTATAAGTGCGTTCCTAATAGGTACAAATTTATATGATAATTTAAAAAAATTAACAATTAATAAATTGTAAATATAATTTCCTACAATTAGCTAAAAGGAAACAAAGAGGTGCAGACTAGAATCTGAAGTAAGTGGAGGACTCCTCTTTACTGCAAACATATAATTTTTTTTTATTTTGTCTTTTCTTGGATTTAGGTTCAAAAGAATTGGACGTTTCGCCCTTTAAGACATCATCAAAAATTTTTTGTTTTTTTATTTATCGATCTTCCTAAAAATATTTATTATATAATTAAAATACACACATATTTACAATTTTAAAAAATAAACAAACACTTTAAAAAATTATTCACATTTTTAAAAAAGTATTTAATTTTCCAGTACTTATTTTGACATTTTATTTATTTATTAGTAATGAAATGAAACTTTTACATCGTCTATTTAGGTACTTAGGATACATGGAATGTGAGTGTTTTATTTTTAATATTTTACAATGCACCAAAAAACCGAAAGAACGCATACATTTAATTTTATGTTTAAGAGGATATTCAATTTTTGATGTTTATTAAAGGATCGAATACTTAATATTTTTTTTTAAATTAGGTTGGTGTAGATGTGGCTCAAATTTCCTATATCCGTTCTGTCGTTAACAGTGTTTTTATCTTTTTTAATTTCTATCATTTCTGTTATCTGCAGTTTTTGATAATTCATATCTTTGTTTTTAATTATGGTACTGTTATAATCGAAGGCATGTTTTTCATCCTGTGTGTGTTTGTTTAACGCTGTTGAGGCGTTTTTTGTATATTTATGACCATTCAGTCTGTTCTTTAGCAATTGGCTTTTGATGCCTATATATTTTTTGGGACAATTTGAGCAAGGGATCGAGTATACTACATTTGACTTAATCATGAGAGGAGTTTTACTTGTTAAATTAGTAAATAGTGTATATAAATAAATTAAATACATTAGTTACTAAATTAAAAAGTAAAACTCCTCTCATGAAAACGTCAAATGTAGTATACTCGATCCCTTGCTTAAATTGTCCAAAAAAAATATATAGGCATGACAAGCCGATTGCTAAAAAACAGATTGAATGGCCATAAATATACGAAAAATGCCCGAACAGCGTTAAGCACACACACAGGATGAAAAACGTACTTTCGATTATAACAGTACTATAATTAAAACCAATTATCGAAAATTGCAGATAAAGGAAATGATAGAAATTAAAAAAGATTAAAACACTGTTAACGCCAGAACGGATTTAGGAAATTTGAGCCGCATCTACACCAGCCTAATTTAAACAAAAATATTAAGTATTCGATCTTGTTAATAAAGATCAAAAATTGAATATCCTCTTAAACATAAAATTAAATGTATGCGTTTTTTCGGTTTTTTTGTTGCGTTGTAAAACATAAAAAATAATACACACTCGCATTCCATGTATTCTAAGTACCTAAATAGACGATGTAAAAGTTTTATTTCATTATTAATAAATAAACAAAATGTCAAGATATGTACTGATAAAATTATATACTTTTTTAAAAATTTGAATAATTTTTTAAAGTGTTTGAGTTTTAAAATTGTAAAATGTTTGTGTATGAATGTTTTTAATTATACAAAAAATATTTTTAGGAAGATCAATAAATAAAAAAACAAAAAATTTTTGAAGGCGCTAAAATAGAGGGCAAACCGTCAAATTGTTTTAGATTTTTTGTCTCACGCTTAACATTAAACTAAAATTAATGATGTACAAGCTCTATATTAAATCGATCTTGTCATTTGGTTCTCCCACGTGGATCACCAAAGGCAGATCAAGATTCAGCAAGCTAGAGAGCTCTCAAAACAAAGTTTTCCGTATGATCTGTGGAGCTTACAACTACGTTAGAAATACCCTCATCTACAGAGACCCCGGATGCGAAGCTTTTACGCATTTCATCCATAATTCCATTACAAAATATCTTGAGAAAGTTATACGCTCCACCAATAATCTAGTTCAAACATCACACAACTTAACCGCCACACCACTGCAGCGTCATCGATATGTCAGAGATTGGACACAAGACCATTAATAAGGGTCAAATTTATAATTTTCTAACTTAAAAGTCCAAATCACAATTCTTCTCATTTTCAATACCTTGTTGTAACTTAAAGCTTAAAACGAGTATATAGGCCCGGTCTGATTCATAAATTCAAAGATCATGTATATATATATATATATATATATATATATATATATATATATATATATATATATATATATATATGAAGTAAAATGCGAACAGTAAATGCAAACTTCTCTCCATCATATCCTTTCTGTGTTAGCGCTGTTTCGTCCTAGTATAGGACTCGTCAGGCCATTGCATTCGGTACAAACCATCATCTCGTATCTGTGTCCCATAAACCGATTTCACGGTTGAAAAATAGTAAATAAGACACAGTGGCGCCATCTCGATGGCTCACTTAATAACATAAGAATAACACAAATCAATAAATATTATATAAAACCGCCATGTGGTGGCGCGACGGTAAATTAAAAAGAAATATAGCAAAACTCGATACACGAACTTGCTACTCTAAGGATAGAGGTCCCATACTATGACGAAACAGCGCTATCATTTTTCGGACCCGGAGTTTTTTCATGTTCCTTGGAGATCTCCGCACTTTTCAGCATGAAAATAATATTTATCAACGGTCTCAGTCCGCATTGCCGAGAATTTCTAATTTTTTTAAAATTACACGGACGTTAACTTCTTTTTTTTATTTATTTATATAGATATAGAATAGATATAGATATAGATATAGATATAGATATAGATATAGATATAGATATAGATATAGATATAGATATAGATATAGATATAGATATAGATATAGATATAGATATAGATTTAGATATAGATATAGATATAGATATAGATATAGATATAGATATAGATATAGATATAGATATAGATATAGATATAGATATAGATATAGATATAGATATAGATATAGATATAGATATAGATATAGATATAGATATAGATATAGATATAGATATAGATATAGATATAGATATAGATATAGATATAGATATAGATATAGATATAGATATAGATATAGATATAGATATAGATATAGATATAGATATAGATATAGATATAGATATAGATATAGATATAGATATAGATATAGATATAGATATAGATATAGATATAGATATAGATATAGATATAGATATAGATATAGATATAGATATAGATATAGATATAGATATAGATATAGATATAGATATAGATATAGATATAGATATAGATATAGATATAGATATAGATATAGATATAGATATAGATATAGATATAGATATAGATATAGATATAGATATAGATATAGATATAGATATAGATATAGATATAGATATAGATATAGATATAGATATAGATATAGATAGATACAGGATATCAGGGAGAGTGTGGGAAATTTCCATTATATGAAGAAAGCATGTGAAAGCAATTCTAAAAAAATCATCAGGTATATTTCAATTTTTTGGATATAATGTATACCAGATAAAACCCTTCAAATAAATATCCAAGAAGGTGTTGTGAATTCCTCATAACTGCAAGGACGGACTAACCGTGATACTCATGACCTAATTTTTTATACGCCTTGTATGATAAGAATTTTGGACAACCTTTTTTACATACCTTAAACTATTGACAAAAAAAATAAATACTCCTCATTCATGTCACCGATCCTAACCGTTTTCGAAAAAACCTCATTTTATTTACATCATGTATTTGGCGTATTTCGATAAAAGATACATCTTTGTTCCTATCAAATGTTCTACCTTCAACTTTGTGATAAAAAATTTCTATATAAAAATAGAGTTTACTGCTTTAAGTAAAAACGTCGAATTCTATGAATTGCAGTTCGACCTAGGTTTGCAAAAAATGGGCATTTATTTACGACAGATATCCTAATTGTACTCTTCCAGATCAGAAAACATTTCAACGAGTTGACTAACGTATAAGGAAGAACGGTAGGCGATTGTATTAATTCCGGTAATATTATTAAATTTCTTCATAATTTTAGGAAATTTTGGGAAAAGAAGTACTAATGCTGGTCGGGGAAAACAGTACGTACGCCGCAATGAGAGAAAACTATTTTAAATGATGTAAATGACACTCTTTCCACTAGGACTCAAAAATTATCAGCACAGTTTAATACGTCGAAAACAAAAATAAATGAAGTTCCTCAAGAATAGCTGTTATATAGATATTATTTGAAAAAAGCGCATGAACGGTTTCCTGAAGATTTTCTCCGTAGAATACAGTTTATAAACTGTCTATTGAATCAATAACGAAATAATGTAAACTTCATTAACACTATTCTCTTCACGGATGAAGCAGGGTTTATCAAAAATGGTATCATAAATTTACATAACTCATATGTATGGGCTGATGACAATCCCCATACAACTATTGTTTCGCGTCGCCCACATCAGTTCCAATCAATTGGTGTTTCGGCAGGACTTCCAGAACGCTTTTCATGATTTAATAGAGCACTTACCACTTGAAACCCACCGAAACATGTACTACATTTACGATGGGACACCACCTCATTTCAGCGTTGCTGTACGGGAGCACCTCAATAACGTCTATCCAAACCGTTGGATAGGTAGAGGAAGACCTGTTGCCTGGCCTCCTTGATCTCCCGACTTAACGCCGTTGGATTTTTACCTGTGGGGAAATCTCAAAATCTTGTTATATTCCACTCCGGTCGATAGTTGGGAGGAGCTTTGACGGAAAATCACCTTTCATTGTGATCAAAAAAGGAACAATGCTGAGTTCATGTGGAGGGTACAGCAGTCCCCAATTCGTCGTGCCTGCGAGTGTATCAGACTTCACGGAGCCCATGTTGAATCCTTTTACGAAGTTTCTAACTAAGCAGTTAGTTTAACTATTTATTGAAACTATGGTGACAAAGGAAAATTGCTCTTTTTCATATTCAACCCGGCAGAAGTTAGGGGACTGACAGTGTAAATAAAATGACGTTTTTTTTCGAAAAGAGTTAGGATTAACGACATCAGTGAAAAGTCCTTAATTTTAAGTAAATAGTTAAACATATGCAAAAAACGTTGACCAAAATTCTTATCATACAGGGCGTAAAAAATGGAGTCATGAGTGTCACAGCTAGTCCGTCCCCGCAGCTGTGAGTAATTCACAATACTTTCTTAGTAATACTTGATGGTTCGATAATTATCTGTAAAATCTTGATTCCACTACAGCTCTATGGGGACCCATATCTCCGAAGAAGAGGCTTATACGAAAAAAGTTTATTTTCCCGAACACCCTGTATACGTAATATACATCTTCGCCAAGTAACGAGCACGTCAATAAGTTATATCAATAGATTCAATATGTTTTAATAAATTTTACAATATCTATACGCTATGTGTATAGTTTTGCATGATGATTTGGAAAAGATTACTAAATGCAAGGGTCAATTGTAGCATGGATTAAAGAAAAGCCATGATGGCTGTGGCATATACTATTAGTATGACGGTCCGGTATTTATCTATTTATTTATTGAAAGTTTTATAAAATTAAATTTCAAATCTTATTCTAAAAACCTTTTTCTCTTAGATATAACATACACGCTTACCCGCAGTATATTTTCATGACCATCACATTTAAATGGGTTAACATCACTGCTTTAGGCAACCCCGTCGTTCCAGAAGAACACATCATTAAACCAACCATTTTACTTGAATCTCCATCTACAGGTTCAAACTTGTGGACATCGACATTTACACCCTTTAAAATATCTTGTACAAAATCTTCCATAGTGTACACCAACTCGGGAATATAAAAATTTTCCTTTAAAGGACCATCATTCTAGAAATTTGAATTTTTAATTAGAGCAAATTAATTCGTTTTTTCATTTTCTTGATACTTAATACTGAGAAATTACAGCTCACATGAACAAGCGCAGAAAGTCAGCGAATAATTTGGATATTTCCAATATTAAATTGTTAAATGTTAAATTACTTATAAAGTATTATAAGCGGCCTTGTCCTGACTGACTGACTTACATACTGACAGCCAAAATTATAAAGAATTAGAATCAGAATCTTAGGACAAGTTTGGCAACAACATATAGCCACCCACAAAAAAGGATTTTTCAAAATTCTCACTCCAACAAGATGAAAGAAGTAAATTGTAATTTGATAAATTTATCAATATCTCTTGATCTAAGTTTGGTTTCCAAAGATAGCTCAAAATAATATCTAAAAAACTATTTCTAGCTTTTGCATTTTTATATTTTTCTTCTTCTTCTTCTTCTTCTTCTTCTAGGTAGAACCAAGTTCTGTTATCTACACAATGCCTCATCGATCCTCGTTTGACGTTGAAATCCAGCTGTCTCTCCATCTTTTATAGGCCGTCTAGGCGGCCGTTTGGTGTTTGCTTTCTCTCTCATCACGGTTTTTGCTAGTCTGTCATCGTCCATTCATTCCACGTGATCTCTCCACTGCCTACGACGGTTTCGAACCCACTTCACAACATCCCCCACTTCGCTGTCCTCGCGTATTTTTGCGTTTCTTAAACTTTTCCCGTGATCATTCTCAGCGTTTTCATTTCTGTGGTTCTCATAATTTGTTTTATCTTTATTGTTTCATTTCTTGTTTCTGCGCCGTAGGTCAGTATCGGTCTTACACAGACCTTGTAGATTCTTGCTTTGCTCTCAATCGTCATATGTTTATTGTTCCAGATTATGTCTCTTAGTTGGCCTGATATCATGGCCGCTTTGTTGGCTTGTGTGTGTACTTCTTCCGTTACTGCTCTGTTACTTGTTATATGTGCTCCCAGGTATTTAAACTTCCCAACCTGTTCGATATGTTTGTCATCAACCATAAGTTTGCATCTTACCGGTTCTTTTGCTATTACCATTGCTTTGGTTTTCTTCACAGATATTTTCATAGTATACTGTTTGGCTGTTCGATTGAGATGGAAAAGCATTCTTTGTAAGTTGTCCTCGCTATCTGCTGTCGAGGCAACATCGTCTGCAAAGCATATAATCTGAACGGTACTGTGTCCCATTGGGTACCTAATATTTGTGCTTTTTACCTCATCAATGAGTTCGTCCATGATTACATTGAAAAATGTTGGACTTAGGCTATCACCCTGTCTTATTCCTATGGATAGTGGGATTTCCTCTGTTAGAGTGTTATTTGTTTTAATTGCCATGGTGTTTTTGGAATTCAGTTCGTATATTGTGCGTATGATTGTTTCGTCTACTTGTTTTCTCCGCAGTAGTTCTGTTATGTGTTCCAGTTTGACTCGGTCGAACGCTTGTGTAAAGTCCACAAAACAAATGAACAGCGGTTTATCGTATTCGATAGATTTTTCAACCAGCTGTCTGATAATAAATATACCGTCGATAGTAGAGCGGTTATTCCGGAAGCCATGCTGTTCTTCGCACGCCCCTAACTTGTCTACGATCCGTTGTGACAGTATTTTGGTTAATAACTGTTCAGTAGGCTGATTTCCCTGTAGTTTTCGGGTTGTATCTTTGATCCTCTTTTGTGGATCGGAATTGTGATGCTTTTCCGCCATACGTTGGGTACTGACGTTGTGCGGAGTATTTTTTGAAATAGAACAGTGAGCTCTGTGACAAGGCTGGGGCCTCCGTACTTTAGGATCTCATTCGTAATTTGATCGGTACCAGGTGATTTTCTGTTTTTTAATTTCTTAATTGTCAGGTGCATCTCTGCTTCACTGATGTTAACATCTGTTAGTTCTGCGCTTTCTTGTTGGTTTTCTTCTACGTTGTTTTCTGTAGCTGGTGCCTGGAGTAAGTCCTTAAAATGGCTGACCCATTGTTGGCTGTCGATTGGACTTAGTTGAACGTATTCATTGATTGGTTTTTTTCTGTTCCTCAGCATGTTCCATATTTTCTTTTATCCGCCATATATGTCGTGTTCCATGTCTTTTGAATACTTTTCCTAGTATTCTTTCTTCAGTTGAGCTATTTGACTGTTGATACTGTTTGTCACCGTTTTGTACTCTTCGAAATGGTTTGTTGTTTTGTTCTGTCGGTATTTTTATATTTTTAAAAGGGAAAAATGCTCATTAAAAATAAATTTTCTCTGAGAAAAATGACGATATGAACATAGGTTTGGTTTCACATACTTTTCATAAGTTTATCTAAAAAGTAATGAATGAAGAAATTCCTTAGAGTGAGTCCAGACGACAAGAAAAATCTAAGCGTTTTGCATAGCGTAATAAATTTCAAGCATTATAATTTGTTAAATTTAAAAAAAGACAAAGGCCAAAGATTTCCCGCCTAAATCCCCCTTTTCCAAGGTCATTGCGCAAAATAATGTTTAGTTTTTCAGCAGACTGCTTTAAATATGGTGAAAACTGTTTATTTTTAATATTTTGTATGAACATACACTATTTTTTTAATTTTGTGAATTTTGAAATAGTGGATATTTATGAACTATAAAGATCATTACTGCTTGGTCCTGAAAAAAAAATCTTATTCATTTTTTTTCGATTATATATCAATTGCAATAATGCAGTTGTTCGTTATATAAATTAAAGCTTATGAAATAAAGGCCGTTATATAATACAATTTCTATTCAACGACAATCTCTGATATCGTGACACTAATCCACAGACATGCCCTTAGCTATAGTTACCAGAACAAATAAAGAGATTTCCTGACAATATTCCTGACTTTTCAGTAAATATTCGGACGTTTTGTCTGAATGTGGTATGTGGTATGTTAAGGCAGTGAGATTTTCAAAATATTTGCCACAAAGTATAACCTATAGAGTGATAACAGATAATACATTGTGTGAATAATAATTTTCATTATTAGCGCAGACGTGGATGGATTCGCAACTAAATATTAGAGGCAGGCTACTAAAACTTTGGAAAATAAATAAGTCTGAATATGCATTTTTAATTTTCAAGTACCAAGATTTGTTATATATACGTTAAATAACTTTATTTATAAAAATATAAAATAACTTATGCTCAGATTTTCTTGTCGTCGGGACTCACTCTCAAATAATGAGATTTTCTCACAATATCCCTGAGTTTTCAGTAAATATTCGGACATTTTGTCTGAATGTGGTATGTGGTATGTTAAGGCAGTGAGATTTTCTACATATTTGCCACAAAGTATAACCTATAGAGTGATAACAGGTAATACATTGTGTGAATAATAATTTTCATTATTAGCGCCGACGTGGATGGATTCGCAACTAAATATTAGAGGCAGGCTACTAAAACTTTGGAAAATAAATAAGTCTGAATATGCATTTTTAATTTTCAAGTACCAAGATCTGTTATATATACGTTAAATAACTTTATTTATAAAAATATAAAATAACTTATGCTCAGATTTTCTTGTCGTCGGGACTCACTCTCAAATAATGAGATTTTCTGACAATATCCCTGAGTTTTCGGACATTTTGTCTGATAGTCATATGTGGTATATTAACGCAGTGAGATTTTCAAAATATTTGCAATCGAAGCACCAAATGCGAATATCGAACGAATATTCTCATTAATGGGAGCGTAGTGGACTAAGGAGAAAAATGGGCTGTCGATATTGTAATAAACTTTACTTTTCGCTGCCACCAATATTATAAGTTTGCTGATTCTACTTTTGGTTTATCACTGGTTTCGATGAATTCAAATAAATCTTCTAATTTCATTTTTATTATTTTATTAAAATATTCACTAAATCAAGGGTAACAACAGTTTTTCTGCTTACTTACTAATTCAATGTCACACACTATTGTAGTTTCTTAATTTTAGTTCCCCTCGTCTCTATATTTATATCCTGTGTGTATTTATGGAACTATAAGACAATATGAACAAAGCTAATGGTTTCTGTAAAAAGTAAGGTTTTGGAGTTTCGGAGATTAAGGCATGCTTTTGTTTGAGCCTATTAGAATATAAATTTACTTAAGATGTAATTTATTCTTAAGAGAGTATTAAATATTAGACTATAATTATCTATTAATCCATAACAGTAACTTAAAAATATTTACATATAGTAATTTAATAATTAATAATTTGTAGTAATAGTTGGTTTGCAATAATATCTCCTGTTAAGATTCTACTCTTGACACAATTTAATTTAAAGAACATATCATGTGAAGAATGTCATGAAATGGTTATAAAAGACCAGCAATTGAAGAAACATTGAAGAAACATCAAGCAATAAAAAGTACGAAACTAAATTTATTAATATACTAAATTAAAAATTCACTCACTTTGTTAACGTTTAATTAAGTTACTTTTTCTTACTAGAATGATTAATAAATATTTTTTATTAAATATATTTTCCTGTTTTAATTTCAAAAAATTACTGACAATTGCAGTTTTTTCCTGTTTCCCTAATGGGGGGGCTAAAATTTCAGACATGTCAGGAAAATTCCTTTCGTCTGGTAACTCTACCCTTATATAAACCTATTATAAACAATAAAACAGTACAAATTAACATTGATGGAACTTTAATAACAGATATCCAGTTAGTTTCATATGTAATGTATTCTTTTAAAAACTAAACAATTATGATTATTAAAACGATTGTTAGAATTACACTGTTATATTGAAATTTTCGTCTGCGAACTCCTTGGCAATTCTTTACCAGGTAGAAGTGGTAAGCTTTGAAAATAAAACTTCTTTTATAGAGTCTCATATTACGGCACAAGTAACCTGAATAATTTCAAAAACTCTCTTTACCGACTCGGAATTCGCACTATTGCTTTCACATGCTGATTTCATCAGCTAAATATCACAATGTTGCTTCCAACCTAGTAATAAGGGTATAGCTTTACACTTTTCCATTTCACGTTTCCTAATTATTAGCCCAACAACAGTGAAGAACTCTTCAAATTCACCAATAGTAACAGGAAAATATTTTCATAAAATCAGGATAATTTTTTCGCATTTCTTCAATTAAATTATTAGTATGTCCAGGCCTTTCTCTAATATTTTTCTCGAATATATCAATAATCTCCTTACATTTTGTAACATTCTTTTCTAGATTACAACACTGCCGCAATTAATGTTACATTTTGCTTGATTTTAATTTTTAGATAAAATATAAACGAAAATCCTGATAAAAGTTAGGTTAAGATAAAAAAAATCCACACAACGCGTAATCCGCTTACGCTCAGATTTTTCTTGTCATCTGGACTCACCCTTAAAGTTACATATAGCAGAGTACACAGAAAATGGGAAGAACAACTATATGAATAGCAATTAGACTTTCGAGATGCACTAGGTACTCTAGAACTCCTTTTCTTCATACGAGTATTGTGGGAGAGTTACCGCGATGTTAATAAATATGTATACCTCTTGATTATTGACTATGAAAAGGTCTTTCACAAGATAAAACACGAAAGATTGCTACGCTCTTCCTCTGTTTGATAGTTGAGGTATTATTTAATTAAATTTAATTAATACTGGGTAGAGTTAATCAAAAGTGGTCTGATGAAAGAAAGTCCTGTAAATTTAGGGCGGCAGCAGCTCTAAACTAGCTGACCTGCAAATTGCTGGAGATCTACGTAATTACGAGCTATGCGTCACTTTACAAGGTGTCACATCTGCGGGGCAAAAAGAAATAAATAACGGTAATAATACTAATAACACTAGGAATATTCAACGTAACCATACTTAAGTATTACATCGCACGTGTTTGTAAATCGTGATCATGCTTACCACAATACAATTATCAATCCATTTAGATGTTATTAAAGTTAAATGCACTACTTTACAGTCAATTTGACTGTAATGTAAAACGCAATCTTTGATTAATTTTTCGTCTCTTAATGCGAAAACCATGGTAAAAACTTCCTAACACGTAAAATTTTTGAGTTATATTTTTTTCAACTAAAATAAATGAGTATTTTAATCACATTATTTTAAAAAGTAATTTGTAATATACCGGAGCGCGACGTTGTCAAATTTACGTTTTCTATAAGTCAAGGAAATTGTGCACAATCTGACAACAATACTTGAGGGTGTCTAGGGATGACAAGCCAACCATGAAGCCTTAACTCTCTAGGGCTTAAAATAACGGAAGTACCCATTTAAACTCATATAATCCCAAATTTAACTCTACCCCGTAGCCGAGTATAATGATAGATGGTCCCTGTATACAAGAAGTACTCCGTTGCTTTTCGAACTTCTGATACCCGATGTTTCCAGAGAATATAAAAAGTATGGAACGATTGTAAAAGCAGTTGGCCGGCAGTCATATCATCAGTTTTGGTTTAGCACGAGTGGTGGTCAGTATTTGATAGAGAAGCGAAGTGCTCAAACAACCAATAATAGAAGCTTTGTATTAGTGTTATTTTTGTGTTAAATAAAGTTAGTTGACGCCTGTAAACGTGGTATCACATCTCTGAACCGACGTATGCGACAACGCAATAATTTCTGAAGTACAGAAACGTGACTGTGTTAACCCGCGGATAGTTTTTGCTACATATATGTTCAGTTTACCCCTAAATCACAGAAAAGGATAAAATGACTAAAGTAGCTTACCACAAGTATTTTGGATGTCTTGTAGGCGATCAATATCGGGACTGGGCTCCTCACATATGTTGCTAAACCTGTGCTACATTTTGGTTCCAATAATTTCGCGAGAACCAACAAAATATTTTAACCACTGTCACTATCGCATTACAAAAGTGTCTGGTTTTTCAAAAAAGAGAAAACATACTATTAAAAATCTGGATATTCTCTCAGTAATAAAACCGGTTCCCCATGGTGAACGTTTACCAGTTCCAGTACCCCAGGCAAAATGTAAGGAAGATTTAGAAATGTATGATAATAAGGCAGAATCCGATAATGTATCAGAAAAGGCCGATTCTTATTTTCCCGAAAGTGAACGAAAAGTACCCCATTTAGTCGAACAACCTGAATTAAATGATCTAGTTCGGGACCTCCACTTGACCAAAAAGAATGCTGAAGCTTAGGGTCTAGATTACAACAACAAAATCTAGTAGCCACTTGCACATAATCCGGATGAACGGCGTTTTATAGATTGTGCTAAAATAAGTTTTAAAGCAGTTCTGCTTAATAATGGCAACAAAAGACACTCTATTCCTCTTGCACATGCAGTTGCCAGAATGTCATGGGCAGCCGTTGGACGATTGGGATACGCTCTTAAAAACCCCGATATTCCCATTAATTTGAAAAGAACATTTGAGTCGTGCGTTCTCCCCGTAATAACTCATGGAATGGAAATAACTACACTAACAGTTAAAGCAGCCAATAAACTGGGTACTACTCAGTGAGTGGAGGATTGCTACTTTGAAATGGACCTGGGTAGGACACGTCGCTAGGCAAGACTATGGCGGTGGACAAAACATATATTGCAATGGAGACCTAGGTCGTCAAAAAGAAGTATCGGAAGACCCCCACAAAGATGGATAGACGATATAAAGAGGAAAGCTGGTAGAAACTGACACCGGATTGCACAATATAGGTTGGAATGGAAAAGACTATAGGAGGCCTATGTCCAGGAGTGGACCAAATTGAGCGGCTAGAGAGAGACATGCAGTTGACATGAAGGAAACATACGAAAGTATGTCACTTATTCTAAATGAAATAAGCTATAATACGTATAAGTGGTCAATATGTGGTGACCTAAAATTCATAGGAATATTACTAGGGCTCCAAGGTGGTTTTACAAAGTATTACTATTTTCTTTGTTTTTGGGACAGTAAAGCAACACAGTGATGCTAAGCCTAAGAAAGGAATATTTGTTGGACCACAGCATGCTCTTTGGACAAGTAAAGGTCACAAGCTAGATTAATTCAGGTTTTTCGATTAAATGGGTTACTTTTTCTTGACTTTCGGGAAGATGAGAATCGTCCTTTTCTGATACATTATCGGGTTCTGCCTTATCATCATATACTTTTAAATCTTCCTCCCTTTTTGTCGGGGCGCTGGAACTGGTAAACCTTCTCCATCAAAAACCGGTTTTATTGCTCAGGGAATATCCGGATATTCAATATTATTTTTGCTCTTTCTTGAAAAAAACTCATTAAAATAATTTGTTGATTCCCGCCAAATCATTGGAACTGCAAAAGGCATAGAATAGCACTTGTCATTTAACCAGTTACTTAGATTAACTGCACGGGTTTGTTAACATATGTGAGGAGCCAAGTCCCGATCTTAATCGTTAACAGGACATTCAAAGCTACTTTGGCCATTTTGTTAATTATCCTTTTCTACGATTTAAGGGTAAACTGATCACACATGTAGTAAAAACTATCAGTCGAGTTAACACAGTCACGTCTCTGTTCTTAGACTGTAGCATTTAAATTTACCAGTTAGCATCAATGCTACCTGTTTTTAGTAATATGATATAATTTGTATATTTTTACCTGATTAAATTTAATTATTTATCCCATAATTTAAAATAGTAAACATAGAATTTATTTTTTTGGTTCACAACTCTTTTGGTCTTGTAACTTATCACTTTTTTTTTAACACAGTTCGTAAATTGCTGTAGTTTATATATCACATTATTTGGTTTGAATTTAAAAGTCGTAAATATTTTATTTTTAATAAACTCTCATTTGTTTACGTTCAATTTCAGTATTAAAAGTATAAGGTTATAGTCGGTAACATAGTTCAGTTAGCATTTGCTGTGAATGTATACCCATTCGTTGACACGAACACGGCATGTCGAGATCGATCATTTAAGGTTGAGTATGCAGTATGGAATTTGTGGCATTTTTTTTTAAACATTGTTTTAATCGTGATTAGTGACTTTGAACTGTTTGATCATAATTTTCTTTTTGATAATTTTCCATGGCTTGCCCATATTTGACGTATTACCTGGTGGTCAGTGTAAGTTCGGAACTAGGTTAAAGTGCTCCAGGTTGAGAATAAGGTTGGCAAGACTAAATACAAATATCACTATGATTTGTCACGTCTGGTTGCAAGAGAGATTTTTATTTTCGTTCCCTTTACTGTTGAACCGCCGAAGGCAGCAGACCAATCCTGCCACCAGCTTTGAAAGGACGGACGGTCAAGTCTTTTTTTCGTTAAAGTCCACTAATCAATGAGGTAAGATTTTGCCCCTTATCTTTACGAACATGTGGTAAAAACAACATTTTATTTGAGGGCTATTTGAATATTTGACTATTTGAATATTTGAATATTTGAAGCCAGTTCTTTTTTATCTTTGGGCTTCATCTCACTCATTTTATCTTGATATTGCTGTCATGGCTTTCTGATGGTTCCGGTCCTAGTTTTCCTGTCCGTGTGACCACGACTGTGTTAACCTTATCCTGCGTTTGATTGGTGAGTTGGAAGTGGCCCTGTGAAGCCTCAATTCATCCACAACACAACAGGAATTCTAGCAACAGCGCTAAAGTGAGAGGTACCATAGCATATACCAGGTAGGAGAAAAACCTTAAGTTAAAGATTGGAGCTATAAATCAATTTTTTTAATATAAACAAAACAACATAATTATATTTTAATGTGATGTAATAACATGTAAGAACTTTTTGATAACTCTATAAAACTTACGTTATTGGCAACTAAAGGTTCTAGAACATTTGCGGCCAAATTTTATATAACCTTTTAAAACCGAGGTAACAACCATAGTTATCAAGAGAGTTTTAATTAAGTCGTTTCATTGTGGAGCTATACACCAACCGTCAATAATTTAAAATCATTCCTCATACCTAAGTGTTTTCCTGTTTGATCACTAGGTAAGTAACACAGATAATGTAAAACAGGTGGCGCCTATTGGGTAATCAAAGCAGAGCACAACTATCTCTAAAAGAGATACGAACCTAGCCTCCGACATATTGAGCTGCCGTACGCATCCGTTGCCGTACCCTGTAAAAAGGGGACGCCGCAAGACATTTTTGTACTGTCTCGTAGATCGATTCGGAGATGTGATACTGCGTTTACAGGGGTCAACTAACTTTATTCAACACAAAGATAACACTAATACAAGGCTCTTACCATTGGCTTGTTCGCACACTTCGTTTCTCTATCTATTACTGATCACTACTCGTATTAAACTATTACTGATGTACGAATGCCGACCGTTTTTATAGCCGCTCCGTACTTCTAGTACTTTCTAGAAACATCGAGTATCGAAAGTTCGAAAAGCGATGACGTATTTCTCGTATAAAAGGGCCATTGAAAAACTCTATCTGCGTAAAAAAAATATCTTAAACTGGGTAACTAAAATTACAATTAATTTTTCGCCAGTGAAATCATGAATTTTTGGCGCAAATGAAATCTTAATATTTTACCCTGAAATATAATATATTATTACCAACTATGAACGCCTTACCAAATCCTGGCAACACCCTGTAAGGTACCTCACTTCAGACTTACCTAATGATTGTCCTAATGCTGACTGGAGTCTACCTATACGCTAGCTCATCTCAGGATAGATTCGTTGTTTTTATATTTTTCCACTATTTTTAATGTATTGCCTGTGTAAGTTTATAAATGTCTAATTCAGGAAAAAGGCGCCACCAAATTTTACTTTAAAATTTTGCCCTAATGATTATACTCTGAGCAATTGTAGTAGAGAAAACTTGGAAAAGAACAAATATTTAATATGTCATATCCGGGTAAATAAATCGCTGAGTTTAACTGCTTAATAGTATTCTAATTTAAGATTATAGGAAATAAAACCAATTAAATAGAGGCCAATACATTTATTCCTCACGGTATACCCCTTCCCAGAAAATAAGTACAACCCCTGGAAAAAGTTATCACCAGTGTGAATTATTGCAAGCTCCTCTGATGGGGCTATCTAATAGAAATGCGATTACAAATGATTAATTGCAATAAAATACAGAAAACTCTGTTAACGACTTAGTCGAAAGTTATTGACTTTCTATGACGGAAGAAGTGAAAATTAAGACAAAAGAGAGTAGTTAAACTTGACAGTATCCTGCACAGTGAATGGCAAACCGATCCAAAAAGTAAACAAATCAACTACTACCCTTTGAAGGTTTACGTCGACATAGCCTAGTGATAGAAGATAAAAACACTCTCTATTTTAAACTAAACTATGAAGTTCCATAAGCCCAACAATGCAGGAGACTATCAACTTGGCAGCAGTGAAAAAAAATAAGCAATATCAAAAAAACTACAAAAATATCTGCAAGAAGAAAGAATTAGAAAATTGATAATGTCAGAAAAGATAAATGTTTAAGTGATAGTTAACAGAAATATAAGCAATACATAATTACACAAAAAGTGATAGATTATTACAAAAATTAGATCACAGAAATCAACTTATAACTGTCGCTCAAGTGGTTAAAATCTTAGCAAAATTTTGCTGAAAAGTATGTTACAATTTTTGTACAAAATAACTAGTTTCCAAAATATTGGATTGTTAAGCAATTAAAATTTTCAATAAATGTATCATTATAATGTTCATTACTTTAAACAATAATTAAATGGTTAATTGGCCACTCTGGGAGTCATAATAAAAAAACCTCAATTACAGTAGGGGTTCGCAAAATAAAACATTTAAATTTAACGTTGTTGCGCCACGGAGTCGACTTCGCTTCACTTTATAAAATTTACTGGTTCGCCGCAAAGATTAAGTGATATGGTCAATTTAGCAAAAGATAAATATACTTAGGAAATATTAAAGTCCAGATTTTAAAGTCTATTAATTAAAAAAAAAATCAAAATCATGTACAGAAGAATCCTTTACCTGTTAGCCCTCTAGGTAATCGAAAAAGGAAACTTTACTTAGATAACTAAGCGATTAAAAATACAGATTTAATACCCATTAGGCTTAACAATCAGAAACTCTCGTGTTCATACTTTGGCTAAAATTAGGCACTTTGCTGAATCACTTTCAAACAGGTGGTAAACAAGGCCTGTGACATAGACGGCTTCACCAGAAAGGACGTGGACCTGGCTCAATATGGAGATTGTTCCATTCAGAGGCTCACAATCCCAGAAGTGCAGCACGTTAATCCAAACTGCATATTACTTCCCAAAATGTACATTATAAAATTTCATCCAAAAGAAACAAACACTGAAGAAATCCTAAAACCTACTGAAATTGTCCTAAGATGTACTGAAGTTATCCCAAAGACGTATTGTAATTATTCCAAAGACCCCCGAACTCAAGAAAATGGTGGCATCTGATAAAAGTTAAGCCGTTGTTTCTGGGCTGTCCGAAGAAAAATAATCGCCAAACTGGCTGTCGGGAGAAACGACCAAAATAACCAAAACTTGTTTGCACCCCGACTTGGTTTTGTTACTTTAATCGGTCATTTATGACCAAATCCCTTAACTTGGGAAAGTAGTAAAACTAAAACCACTTCTCGCTCTTGCGTCAGATAGCCAAAAGAGAACAATTTTTCTCAAATCACTCGCACATTCCTTCCAACGGAAGTTACTAAAAAGACTTAATAAAAAAATCCATCAAAAATCTATCCAAAAAAAAACCTTAATCTCGTAGCAATAATCTAGAACCCTTGAAATTTATCATACAACTTGAACTACTTCCGAAAAATATATACCAAAAATTCTTCTATTTCAATTTTAAACTGGCCAGTACTGAAATCAGACAGAGACAACCAATATCTTAATAATCTAAACTGTCTCGTCCTACAAAATGAATATCCTATGAACAAAGTACTTTACGGATTCAAAATATTCAAAAATGAAATCCAATTAGTTCGAAATAGTTCGAGATAGTTCGAGGGTCTAATTTCAAATATTTTAATTACCAATAATTCTAATTAGTAAAGCAAAGGGAAATATTCAACTAATAAACTAAAAACAATATAATGAAAAAAAGTCGATACAATCTTATTTCAAATTTAGCATTTCGATAATATTCAACTGATGTGCCATCATATAGGCAACCATAAAAACCGTCCATGCAATTCAGTGGACCTAGCTGTCTCAAACAGCTGATATGTGACAATAAATGAATATTTCCTAAAGAAAGAAAATCAACAAGAAAACCAATAAACACTGTTTATATTTATCCAATCATTAAGAAAACGCTGAATATAGACGAAACCAATATTAATGAATGAAAAACAAAAGGTAATCATTCGTTTTATAGTAGAAAACATCGTTTACTGTAAATTTACGTTTCAAATTATGCATGTCATTGACAACCTTTAAAGAAAAACGTACAAATCAAAATCTATTTATTACTTTAGTAATCTGAACCTGTAATTTAAGCGAAATGTAAGCGAAAATATGTATTACTTAAGATCAATTTTTAACCGTAACGCCATCTATAAGTAAATTCGGCTACAGGACAGAGTAAAATTTGGAATTATGTAGATTTAAATGAGTATTTTAGTATTTTAAGCCCTAGGGGTTGAGACTTCGTGGTTGACTTGTCATCCGTGGACACTCCATCTGGTGTTGCCAGCAGGAGCGGATCCAGCCTCTCTCTTTGGGGGGGGCGGGGCGGTGGTATCGCAAAAGTACAGTATGGCAAGAAAAACAAGTTGTCAAGGGGGGAGGGGGAGGAGTGCAAGCAGCATACTCATTCCTATTATAAAAGGCAGAATGGGTTCTATTTTCCTTAACTCAAAGCTTTTGGGAGAAAGGGGGGGGGCGATCGCAAGCATACAGACTCCTATACTCTATTCAAGAACTAGAGAGAGTAATAAAACTGTTACCGAAACCTCTAACGTACCTGCTCCAGTGCCGCAGGTAACTGAGAACTGCCGTAAATCTAATTATATTTCATTATATTTAAATATATTTTATAAATTTACTGCAACATAGAATTTCTGATAGTTTAATTTAATTTCTGTCAGTGAGCAAAGTACACTTACAGTTTTTTCTTAGTGATTTATCTTGTTTGCGCTTGTTTTTATATATTATTTGAGATTAGTGAGATACCCAAAAGATGCGGCTTTCACCTCTATATTTATTCCAAAATCGTTAAACCAGGGCATTTTTCCCTCAACGAAAAACTTATTACGATGAATGTTTATGATGCCTTAAGATATCAATATCTAGATAATAATGTTAGAAGCTCTGTTGAGATATGTTCCAACATGACAGGAGTTGGAAAATCTACTATGTACCGAATACTGAAGGAGAAAAAACGACTGGAATTGTTAGTACTCCCAAGCCACATTCGATCACAGGCAAACGAAAAACCTCGTTGGAAGAAGAGATGAAAACTACAATTAAAGGGGTTGTATATACATTTTATTATGAGAAGCAGATCCCAACCATCTACAAAATTCTAACTAAAATCATTGAAGATCGCGATTTTCCTGAAATTAAAAGAACTGATCTCTGGAAATTGCTTAGAGAACTTAATTTTTGCTGGAAAAAACCAGATAGAAAATCTGTTCTTATAAATCGTTCGGAAACTGTCCGTTGGAGACGTAAATATCTCTCTCAAGTAAAAGGTAGAGTTGCTAAAAATAACACAATTAATAAAATTAGTAATTTAACTAAACTTTTGAAAGATTTTTTTGAATAAAGTTACTGCGGAAAATTGGGAAAAATCCATATAATAAAAGAATAAAACAAAATGTGAGAACTCGATCTCATAATCGGTGAGATAGAGGATCCAATTATAATTAATTTAGTGAAGATTGATTAGGAATTAGATACGTAATGTTTACTAGTGTAAACACAATTTATTATTTAAATTTTTGTTTTTGTTGTATTTTATTGTTTAAGGTTGTTTATATGTTTTTTTATTTTTTATATATTTTTATTGTTTTTTTTAATGTTTTTAATTAATAATAAAATGACTGATAGCCCCAAAAATATTTTATTATTATATGGACGAATTTATTTTTTTATATATGTTTAACTTTTTGTATTTTTGACAATGGATATTTTGTATTTAAATTATAACTTAGAATTTTTTGAGAGAATAATCCTACGTTTTAGTCTATTATTATAGACCGGTATTTTTGATTATAAAATTTCTAACCCATTCCCTAAACTAAAGAACACAGGTAGTTTGCGAAGAGAAAAAGGGTAAAAAATGATTTATTACTCTCTCTAGTTCTTGAATAAACTATAATATAAGAGGAAAAATCGGGTCCATTTTCCTAAACTCAAAGTTCTTTGGGGGGGGGGGGCGATCGCCCCCAACTTGGATCCGCGCCTGGTTGCCAGATTGTGCACAAAACTCTTACGTGTTAGGAAGTTTTTACCACCATTTTCGTATTTAGAGACCAAAAATTAAACAAAGACTGCCTTTTACATTACAATCGCAAATTGGCTGTGAAGTAGTGTAATTAGAAAAATACTTACCAGTATTATTATTTTCTCAATATAAGACAGCTTCTGCAACTTCAAGTCAATGAACTTCTGAGCTACAGCCTTTGAACAGAATACAATTTTCGGAGTGCTAATATTTAATATATGCTCTAACTCATACGGAGTATAGGCAGGATTCAGAAGAGCTATTATAGAACCATTAAAGAACGATGCTAGAACTGGTATGAAAAAATTCAGGCTGTTTTCGCTGCTAAGGGCTAACACAGTACTTTGACCATGGTAACCGTAGTACCTTAAAACTTCTGCCAGGTTGATTGATTTTTGAAAGAGTTCAGAGTGAAGGATTTTTTGGTTTTTAAGTACATCTATCTGAAATATAATAATAAGGAATGAGTAAACTAAAAGACAGTAATCACCTCGCGAAGCAAGATGAGATAAAGCTTTTGTCTTAACTTGCTTCATCTCAAACTTTTATCTAGTCAAGATACAGATATATTATGATATATCTACCATTTGCATGTCCTCTTGACTGAAACAGTAAAATCAGTCAAAGGCATCCAACATGATGAACTATACAGAATTATTCGAGTAATATTTCTTTTTGCACTGTGGTGCAACATCTGTTTTCATTGATAATTTTTGCTTATTTTCCTTCCTCATGCTAGTTTATTCTTTCTTCGAAAATTATCTTTTTACTCTTATAGGACTCGATCCTAATAAAGCCTGGGGGACGTCGAAAATTAGTTTTTGATATCCTGCCGATATACTTTGGAATTTAAAGTTTATGTAGCAGTTGTTTCCTACGAATGATGCACTGGGTTCGATACAGCTCCGCTGACATCATAAAGTGGTCAAAACGCTTGTCACGGTTAAAAATTCATCTTAAATTTACTATGGTTAATTTGGTTACTTTTACCTTCTTTTAGGCTAATATTCACGTTTTGGGCAGCGCTATATCATTATTATTAAGCATTTCTCATTTCTCCTTCGTACAACAGCCTAATATTCGTTGCATTTTTGAGTCCTATTGCTTTTTAAGCCATTCCAAATTTCGCTCCCTTGCTAATTTTCTTCCCAACTTAATTAGTTTCTTTATCTTTCAATAATTTGCCTATAAGAAATTCAGCCCTAATTAAAATTCTTTCAGAACTTTAATTTTTAAGTCGGCAACTCTACGTCACTGTTTTAGGTTATTTATATTTAAATAGAATGTTATTATTTACCTTTTTTAAAGGTTGATTATTTCGAATTAAATTGTTACATTTATCTATCTTGGTCACAGTTTCCCGAATTTTTATTTGTAGTATTTTCTAGGATTTGTTTACCTTTTGTTGGGGTTATGTGACCTTTTCACTTGACGTTTTGCCAATTTGCATTCTTTTAAGCCGTTGCTTGTTGGGTTGCTATTTCTGTGGTAATTTTTGGGAGCAAATTTGGATGAATAACTAACACCGTGTTAATGGCTGAGGGAACATTCTTATTTCCTATTTTAGAAATCAAAAATGAAGTCCTAGTTAATTTTGAGTCGGAAATGTCAACGACTTATTAGTTAGCAATGCCGTTTGAGTCCACTATTTTGAGCTGTCATTTCTTTTGTGGAGTTGCTACTGGTTTAAGGTCCCTTTTGTCTCGCACCCTATGTTGAGGGAATAATAAGCTCGTACAGCGCTCGTACAGTACCTCGATAACGTTTTGGTGATTAGTGTGATTTAGTATTTTTTTTAGGCTAGCTATCGAGGTACACCCTGGAAACAGGGATCTTGTCGGTCTTGGGCATTGCCTTCAGGAATCAGTCTAACCCCAGAAAATCGGGGTCCACCCCTTGGGATACCAGAAACGTATCCACCTCTAGGGACTTCAACAACTGGTCCACCCCTAGGGACAAGTAAACAACTAGTCCACCTCTTGGGACACCAACAACTAGTCCGTCCCTTGGGACACCAACGACTTGTCCACTCCTAGGGCCAAGTAAATATCATGTCCACACCTAGGGACACAACTCTGGTCAAGTAAACAATATCCACCCCTTTGGATACACTAATTGGATCCAACCTTTGGGTTATAAGCCAGGACTTCTTACATCAACAATTAAATTATCAATATAAGCATTTTATTAGTTTTAACATCAGGCGTTTCATTTATCCCACCGCTTTTGTGTTCTTTCAATTCAATTATTTATTTTCTTTTATTATTTCAGTGGCGCAAGCTATAGAGTTAGGTTGGATGCTAGGCCCGAATAACAACGTGGGGGGTTTTCGAGTTTACCCGGCTGAAACTCGGTGGCGCCTATAATAATTACCCACCCCTACTCTGCGGCATAGGGGCTAGCTCGGCACTTGTTAACTGGTGTCGCCTCTGGCCTCCAACCCTGCTCTGCTCGCTCAAGCCTTTCTACCTTTTAGCGACAACAAATAAATTCCAGTGTAGCAAATTGGCGCCCAACGTGGGGCCCGAAGAAAATGTACAAATAAGATATTAAAATTAACTAATAACAAATAAATTTGTCCAAAAATATGGACATCGTGATACGTCCAGGAGGCAAAAATAATGCAAAATATGGTACAAATTACAAATGATGATAAAATTACTCTCAAAATTAACTGTTACTAATGACAAATTATAACATTTAGGCACTGCATGGCAGCAAATATTACAAAAAACCCAAAAACTAAAAAAATAGCTGAATTAAATTTTACAAAAAGATATAATCGGCCCTAAAATCTCAAAATACAACTTAATAAGATTACACGTGGTGAATTTAAGGTATAAAAGAGATTTAAGAGTAACACACTACAGTTAGTTTTAAAATAAGCGTAAATGTACTCGTAATAATCAATTTTGAGCTGAAATCTTTTAATATTTAACAAAAAAAACTAAGCGGGCTCGTTTTAGCAGTAAATAGTTTAAAGTTCCTTACCCGATTTTCTGGGGTCAGACTGATTCCTGAAGACAATGCCCAAGGCCGACAAGATCCCTGTTTCCAGGGTGTACCTCGACAGCTAGCCCAAAAAAATACTAAATCGCACTAATCACCAAAACGCTATCGAAGTACCCACAATGAAATTTCCCATCCAAATCCGCAGGATGGCGGCAACAAAACAGAATGGAAATTTCTCGGCCGAAATGCAAAATTTCACAGGAAAAAATAGGATTGACAGTTAAAATTTTCGCCATTTTATAGAAAACCCGACACCTGAGCTGTACGAGCTTCTTATTCCCTCAACATAGGGCGCGAGACAAAAGGGACCTTAAACCAGTAGCAATTCCACAAAAGAAATGACAGCTCAAAATAGTAGACTCAAACGGCACTGTTAACTAATATGTCGTTGACATTTCCGACTCAAAATTAACTAGGACTTCATTTTTGATTCCTAAAATAGGAAATAAGAATTTTCCCTCAGCCATTAACACGGTGTTAGTTATTCATCCAAATTTGCTCCCAAAAATTACCATAAAAATAGCAACCCAACAAGCAACGGCTTAAAAGAATGCAAATTGCCTAAACGTCAATTGAAAAGGTCACATAACCCCAACAAAAGGTAAACAAATCCTAGAAAATACTACAAATAAAAATTCGGGAAACTGTGACCAAGATAGATAAATGTAACAATTTAATTTGAAATAATCAACCAAAAAAAAAAGGATATCTTATAAAAAAGGTAAATAATAACATTGTATTTAAATAAAAATAACCTAAAACATTGACGTAGAGTTGCCGACCTAAAAATTAAAGTTCTGAAAGAATTTTAATTAGGTTGAATTTCTTATAGGCAAATTACTGAAAGATAAAGAAACTAATTAAGTTGGGAAGAAAATTAGCAAGGCAGTGAAATTTAGAATGGCTCAAAAAGCAATAGGACTCAAAAATGCAACGAATATTAGGCTGTTATACGAAGGAAAAATGAGAAATTCTTAATAACAATGATATAGCGCTGCCCAAAACGTGAATATTAGCCCAAAAGAAGGTAAAATTAACCAAATTAACCATAGTAAATTTAAGATAAATTTGTAACCATGACAACTCCCCCTCTCCTTCAGCCTTGGTGGAGTGAGGGGTCAGAGTTGTATTTGCAGGAAACAAATTGTTTGTATATATTCTTCCCTTTCTCTGCTTGAAAGGATAATACATATAAACAACAGACAGATAAAATCTTGGAGCTTATGGAAGAACGTAGACAATACAAGAATAAAGATAAAACAAAATACAAGAATGTCCACAAGGAGATTAGAAATAGAACTATTAAACCGTCAGCATGATTTGTTTAATCTACACAAAAAACTGAAAGAAACTGCTGGCGTAGGAAGAAAAGCCGGTAGGAGCATTATTACGGATGACAATGGACCAGGCGCGGATCCAAGGGGGGAGGGGGGGCGATCCCCCCCCCCAAGAGCTTTGAGTTTAGGAAAATGGACCCGATTTTTCCTCTTATACTACAGTTTATTTAAGAACTAGAGAGAGTAATAAATCATTATTTACCCTTTTTTCTCTTCGCAAACTACCTGTGCTCTTTAGTCCGGTGTCTTTAGCAAAATCTGTTAGACATATATATTTTTCATAAGAATGGGTTAGAAATTTTATACCCAAAAATACCGGTCTATAATAATGGACTAAAACGTAGCCCTATTCTCTCAAGAAAATCGAAGTTATTATTTAAATACTTACAAAATATCCTTTATCAAAAATACAAAAAGTTAAACATATATGAAAAAATAAATTCGTTCATATAATATTAAAATATTTTTGGGGCAATCGGTCATTTTATTATTAATTAAAAACATTTTTAGGGTATTTGACGTTTCAGTTTATTTATTTCTTAAGCCATCTGCAGAAGTACAAGTAAACACTAAAAAGGGATTCAAATGTAATTACTTTTTATATGTTGTAATTAAAATTAGACCTACTTATTTTTATTTCTATTGTACTGATATCTTAATTTAATTTAGTTTGTTATATGGAAATACGATAGCCCCAAAAAAATAAGATAAACATGTTAATTCTACACGCTTTAGAAAAAGACACAAATACAATAATAAAATAATTAAAAACTTATGGCTAATTGGAATTAAATATATATAAAATTAAAGAGTGGGACACACTAAAATATAAATATATAAAAAAATAAAAAAACATATAAACAACATTAAACAATAAAATACAACAAAAAGAAAAATTCAAATAATAAATTGTGTTTACACTAGTAAACATTACGTATCTTATTCTTAATCAAAGTCAGTGAAACTATCTTCGCTCAAATTAAATATAATTGGTTCCTCTATCTCACCGATCATGAGATCGAGTTCTCCCATTTTGTTTTATTCTTTTATTACATGGATTTTTCCCAATTTTCCGCAGTAACTTTATTCAAAAAAATCTTTCAAAAGTTTAGTTAAATTACTAATTGTGTTATTTCTAGCAACTCTACCTTTTACTTGAAAGAGATATTTACTTCTCCAACGGACAGTTTCCAGACGATTTATAGGAACATTTTTCTATCTGGTTTTTCCCAGCAAAAATTAAGTTCTCAGAGCAATTTCCAGAGATCAGTTCTTTTAATTTCAGGTAAATCGCGATCTTCATTGATTTTAGTTAGAATTTTGTAGACGGTTGGAATCTGCTTCTCATAATAAAATCTATATACAATCCCTTTAATTGCAGTTTTCATCTCTTCTTCCAACGAGGTTTTTCATCTGCCTGTGATCGAATGTGGCTTGGGAGTATTAACAATTCCAGTCGTTTTTTCTCCTTCAGTATTCGGTACATAGTAGATTTTCCAACTCCTGTCATGTTGGAACACATCTCAACATTATTATCTAGATATTGATATCTTAAGGCATCATAAACATTCATCGTAATAAGTTTTTCGTTGAGGAAAAAATGCCCTGGTTTAACGATTTTTTAATAAATATAGAGGTGAAAGCCATATCTTTTGGGTATCTCACTAATCTCAAATAATATATAAAAACAAGGACAAACAAGATAAATCACTAAGAACAAACTGTAAGGTGTACTTTGCTCACTGACGGAAATTAACGTAAACTATCAGAAATTTTATGTTGCAGTAAATTTATAAAATATATTTAAATCTAATGAAATATAATTAGATTTACGGCAGTACTCAGTTACCTGCGGCACTAGAGCAGGTACGCTGGAGGTTTCGGTAACAGTTTTATTACTCTCTCTAGTTCTTGAATAGAGTATAGGAATGTGTATGCTGGCGATCGCCTCCCTCCCTCCCAAGAGCTTTGAATTCAGGAAAATAGAACCCATTCTGCCGTTTATATTAGGAATGAGTAAGCTGCTTGCAACCCCCCCCCCCCCGTTGACAACTTTTTTTTCTTGCCAAACTGTACTTTTGTGATATCACCGCCCCCCCTCCCCAAAGAGAGAGGCTGGATCCGCCCCTGCAATGGACTAGTCATTGTGGAAGCCGAGCATAAGGTTAAGAAATGGAAAGAATATAGACAATCATTATTCAATGACGAAAGAAGAGGTGAACTTGTAGAAAAAGGAATAATAACAGGGCCTCGTATCACAAAAGGAGAAGTAGCAAATTCAATAGAAAATCTCAAAAAAGAAATGGCCATAGGACCAAATGGAATTTGTGGTGACTTGCTTAAACTAATTCAAGAAGACCATTTAGATATCTTAATCGACCTTTTTAATCATGCTTTTGACACAGGAAATATTCCTAATGACTGGCTAGTTTTGTCCTTTATTCCTATCCCCAAAAAACCCACAGCCAAAAAATGTGAGGATTATAGATCCATCAGTCTTATAAGTCATGTTCTAAAAGTATTTATTAAAGTAATGCATGTTCGAATATACTCGAAACTTGAACAACACATTAGCGAAACGCAATTTGGCTTCAGGAACGACTTAGGCACAAGCGAGGCGCTATTAAGTCTTAATGTTTTAATTCAGCGACGTTGTGATGTAAATTGCGATGTATTTACCTGCTTTATTGATTTTAAAAAAGCTTTTGATTGAGTAAATCATCAAAAATTAATAGAAACACAACAAGAGCATCAATTGGATGATTAAGATCTACGAATTATTTCCAACCTTTATTGGAAACAAGAATCATTTATTCAGTGGATGAAAAGGAATCACAAAAATTCCAAATTCGTCGAGGTGTTTGGCAGGGTTGAGTGTTATCTCAATTACTCTGTAACATCTATTCAGAAAAACTATTTTGGAAAGCTCTTGAAGAGGTAAAAGACGTTATCTCTCTAAATGGGGTTTTGATCAGTAATCTGAGATATGCAAATGATACTGTCCTTCTTGCAGACATAGCTGAGAGACTTCAAAGCCTGATAGAAAGAGTAGATGGGATCTGTGAAAAATACAACATGCGATTGAATATAAGCAAAACAAAGGTTATGATAATAAACAAAAACGTACCCCAAAATGTACAATTTCGCATCAGAGGTTCTCTGATTGAAACAGTATCATCCATCAAATATCTGGGTGCACAACTACATGATAAGTGGGAGCAGATAAAAGAAGTAAAACTACGTATTGAGAAAGCCAGAGCCTATTTCAATCGCATGAAAACACTATTATGTAATATGAAACTTAATCTACAACTAAGAACTCGCGCAAGAAATACGACGAAGAACAGGTGTTGCAGATGCAGTCAGGAGAATTACAATGTTAAAATGGAACTGGGCTCGACATGTCGCTAGGAACACGGACAATCGATGGACGAGAAAAATCTTGGAATGGAGACCAAGACAGGAGGCTTACCGAGGAAGAGGCCGCCCGCCTACCAAATGGACTGACGATATAAGGCGCATAGAATCAAACTGGATTCAAGCGGCACGGGACAGAAATAAGTGGCCAAACTTACGAGAGGCCTATGTTGAAGAGTGGAAAAAATTGGACTGATTGATGATGATGATGAAGAACTCGCTTACTGAAATGCTACATGTTCTCTATTCTGATGTACAGGGTGAGTCAACGATGGGATGAAGTAGGTTTGTGCCTTTTCGGTGAAGAAACTATATTTATTGTTTGATACAGTTTATTTTTACGCAGATTTTAAAAATATTTAGGACTCTACAGGGTGAGCCAAAAAACTAGGACAGCATAAAGTTGTATTTTTTTAAATAGAACACCCTATATACGAATCGTATTTTCGATTTAGCTTATAATGTTAAATCTTTTTTATTAAGGGTTTACTATAACAAAACTTTATAGTTTCTGAGATAATTAAGTTTAAAAAAAAAAGTCACATTTTCAAGCATCAATTCAATCCTAAATAACGTTTTCAATTTTGTGGCAAATATATTCAAATTTGGAATTTAGCAAGGCCAAGGACAAGTTAACATAATTTTTACCTAATATTTGCAATAAAAGCTACAGGGTGTTGAACACATCGGCTCAAATTTGAACAAGTTTAAATGAATAAATATCTTTTTTTTTAAGTGGTACACCCTGTATATTTTCATGTTATTTAATAGAGTAATAAAAACCCTAAAAGTTTTGTTCAATATATCCTATACCTATTTATAATAGTTTTTGAGATATTTCAGTTTATCTTATTTTCCATACTTTTTTACAGAAATAGTCTTCATTATCATAGTAGCCATGTAAAATAATAAAAAGACTCTACAGAAACAAACAGAATGTGGTTAAATATGATGAAATACATTATTCGTTATATTACAACGGCAATAGTTTAATTAAACATAATGTGAAAAAATTAACACAACAATAACGACAAGGCAAATACATATTTACTTTTATACTAAATTGAAACAAAAAAAATTACCTATTAAATACTGAGATTAATTATTTCTTTTTAATAAGTGTTCGAATAAACAACCCTCTTGTGCAATGCATAAATTTAGTCTTTTTTGCAGATTTTCTCGGACCCTGGACAAAATTAGTGGCGTTATTATTCTACAGGTATCCCTAATCCTGTTTCGCATATCTTCCACTGTTGTTGGTGGATTAACATACACCTTATTTTTAATATAACCCCATAGGAAGAAATCTAATGGGGTGATGTCGCAAGACATTGGTGGCCACTCAATGAAACCCCCACGTCCAATCCATTTTTGCGGATATCGTTGGTCCAAAAACGCACGAACTTCACGATGGTAATGCGGAGGCGCACCATCGTGCTGGAACCACATAATGTCTAACTCATCCCTATCGAGACCTTGAAGCAGTTGGGGTAGTTCTTCTTGTAAAAAGTTCAGGTAACTATGGCCATTTAGTGGTTCATTAAAAAAGTGGGGTCCAATAATTCGATTATGATGAATACCACACCAAACATTTAATGACCAGTGGTTTTGATGTTGCACCTCTCTAATCCCAAATGGGTTTTCTGTGGCATAATAATGCCTGTTGCGTCTATTTACGGCACCGTTACTTCTAAAAGTAGCTTCATCACTAAACATTACCTTGCATAATAAATTTGGATTTAATTGAATCTCCGCATTTATTGTAGGACAAAAGTTTACACGACTTTCAAAATCCTGTCCATGCAATTCTTGGTGTAATTCCATGTGATATGGATGATACCTATATTTCTTGGTAGTACGATTAGCGGTGGATTGTGATGTTTCACATAATGCTGCTAACTGACGGCTACCAATATAAGGATTTTCCTGAACATTTAACAATACTTGTAGTTCTTTTTCTCCATTAGTTACTGGTTTGTTGACCACTTTACGTTTTGGATAATCAACAGTACCAGAAGAATCAAATCTTTGCATTAAGTTTTGAAAAGTATGGGTATTAGGCTGGCGTCGATCAGGATACTTCATTTTGTAAATTCTTTGAGCAAGAAGGCAATTTTTTTAGCCTCTCCTATTGTATAAATCATATCTATTAACTCATTCTTTGGAAAATTCATTTTACAATATAAGATGAATGCAAAAAAAACCAAACTACACTACATAAAAACCAAAAGAAGCGATTGCGATTATAAATTTGACACACAGAAAAATGTTCTTTTACATTGTTTTTGCCATGGCTACTATGATAATGAAGACTATTTCTGTAAAAAAGTATGGAAAATAAGAAAAACTGAAATATCTCAAAAACTATTATAAATAGGTATAGGGTATATTGAACAAAACTTTTAGGGTTTTTATTACTCTATTAAATAACATGAAAATATACAGGGTGTACCGTTTCAAAAAAAAAGATATTTATTCATTTAAACTTGTTCAAATTTGAGCCGATGTGCTCAACACCCTGTAACTCTTATTGCAAACATTAGGTAAAAATTATGTTAACTTGTCCTTGGCCTTGCTAAATTTGAATATATTTGTCACAAAATTGAAAACGTTATTTAGGATTGAATCGATGCTTGAAAATGTGACTTTTTTTCTTTAAACTTAATTATCTCAGAAACTATAAAGTTTTGTTATAGTAAACCCTTAATAAAAAAGATTTAAAATTATAAGCTAAATCGAAAATACGATTCGTATATAGGGTGTTCTATGCTGTCCTAGTTTTTTGGCTCATCCTGTAGAGCCCTAAATATTTTTAAAATCTGCGTAAAAATAAACTGTATCAAACAATAAATATAGTTTCTTTGTTAATTTCACCGAAAAGGCACAAACCTACTTCATCCAATCGTTGACTCACCCTGTACTGTGTAGAATTTTGGACATTGACAGAGGCTGCATGTAGACGACTTAAAACTTTTGAAATCTGGTGTCACCGATGTATGATGAGAATATCTTGGACACATCACGTAACCAACGAAACTGTTCTACAGCGCATGCGAAAGCAGAGAGAAATCATGAAGATCGTTAAAGAAAGGAAGTTAGCATACTTTGGATATATAATGCGTAACCCAAAATACGAACTCCTAGAATTGGTTATGCAAGGAAAAATAGATGGTAGGAGAAGCCCCAGAAGATAACGAATTTCGTGGCAGCATAATTTGCTACAATGGACCGGAAAGACATCTGCTGAATTATTTAGAGCAGATATCAATAGAGTAATATGAACCTGAATGATCTCCAACGTCCACTGAGCATAGGGTATAGGAAGAAGAAGAAGATACAAACAACAACACGTAGGGGTGTTCCATTTAAAATAAACAAGAAGGCATCAACTTCCAGTATAATAATGTGTAGTCCGTAATATTGGATAGAATTAAATATTATTACAGATAACGCTTAAACTATAATAATATTTAATAAATACGTAACACTAAGCACGCGAGTCACACTTGCACTTTCTTTTATTAAAATAATAGTTTCTTACCATTGCTACCAAATCCTTGGGAGCATTTAACAGACGTGTGTGTAAATCTTTTCCCACCGTTTCCTAGGGTAAAGGCTCCCCGAAATGAGGACCATGGATAACGTGAATATTATCTTCGTATGTAATGTCTTCGGCCATATTTCTCAAAGAACTTTAATATTTAATAAACATCAATATTTTCCTGATAATTATTTAAAATTATAAGCCAATTAAGAATCTGATCTTTGATCTAATAATTATATAAGATTACTATATCGAATAACAAACATTAACAATTTCTTAGCTTAAAAAATTAATTTCATAATATAATTGCTACTATTTATACTGGTTGGCTAAATAAGAAAGGGCACTGGCACATAATTATTCAAGTAGAAGGAAAAGTGACACTTAAAGGGTTGAGAAATGGGAATAGAGCAAGATTTGATTTATTTCTTAATGGATCAAGTTGATATGTGGCATGAAGGCCAAGTCCAATGGATAGCCTTATCTGTAGATAAAATTGTTTCCTTAACTTGCCACGAGAGGGCACTTTACCGAGATATCAAAGTTTATTCCATATTAAGTTTTTGACCGAGATCTAAAAAAAAACATCTATGTATTTTTTCTATGTACCGGGTGAGTCAACGATTGGATGAAGTAAGTTTGTGCCTTTTCAGTGAAATTTACAAAGAAATTATATTTATTGTTTGATACAGTTTATTTTTACGCAGATTTTAAAAATATTTAGGACTCAACAGGGTAAGCAAAAAAACTAGGACAGCGTAAAGTTGTATTTTTTTAAATAGAACACCCTATATATGAATCGTATTTTCGATTTAGCTTACAATTTTAAATATTTTTTTATTATGGGTTTACTATAACAAAACTTTATAGTTTCTGAGATAATTAAGTTTAAAGAAAAAAAGTCACATTTTCAAGCATCCATTCAATTCTAAATAACGTTTTCAATTTTGTGACAAATATATTCAAATTTGGAATTTAGCAAGGCCAAGGACAAGTTAACATAATTTTTACCTAATATTTGCAATAGAAGCTACAGGGTGTTGAACACATCGACTCAAATTTGAACAAGTTTAAATGAATAAATATCTTTTTTTTAAATGGTACACCCTTTATATTTTCATGTTATTTAATAGAGTAATAAAAACCCTAAAAGTTTTGTTCAATATATCCTATACCTATTTATAATAGTTTTTGAGATATTTCAGTTTTTCTTATTTCCCATACTTTTTTACAGAAATAGTCTTCATTATCATAGTAGCCATGTAAAATAATAAAAAGAAACTACAGAAACAAACAGAATGTGGTTAAATATGTTGAAATACATTATTCGTTATATTACAACGGCAATAGTTTAATTAAACATAATGTGAAAAAATTAACACAACAATAACGACAAGGCAAATACATATTTACTTTTATACTAAATTGAAACAAACAAATTACCTATTAAATACTGAGATTAATTATTTCTTTTTAATAAGTGTTCGAATAAACGACCCTCTTGTGCAATGCACAAATTTAGTGTTTTTTACAGATTTTCTCGGACCCTGGACAAAATTAGTGGCGTTATTGTTCTACAGGTATCCCTAATCCTGTTTCGCATATCTTCCACTGTTGTTGGTGGATTAACATACACCTTATTTTTAATATAACCCCATAGGAAGAAATCTGATGGGGTGATGTCGCAAGACCTTGGTGGCCACTCAATGAAACCCCCACGTCCAATCCATTTTTGCGGATATCGTTGGTCCAAAAACGCACGAACTTCACGATGGTAATGCGGAGGCGCACCATCGTGCTGGAACCACATACTGTCGAGCTCATCCCTATCGAGACCTTGAAGCAGTTGGGGTAGTTCTTCTTGTAGAAAGTTCAGGTAACTATGGCCATTTAGTGGTTCATTAAAAAAGTGGGGTCCAGTAATTCGATTATGATGAATACCACACCAAACATTTAATGACTAGTGGTTTTGATGTTGCACCTCTCTAATCCAAAATGGGTTTTCTGTGGCATAATAATGCATGTTGCGTCTATTTACGGCACCGTTACTTCTAAAAGTAGCTTCATCACTAAACATTACCTTGCATAATAAATTTGGATTTAATTGAATCTCCGCATTTATTGTAGGACAAAAGTTTACACGACTTTCAAAATCCTGTCCATGCAATTCTTGGTGTAATTCCATGTGATATGGATGATACCTATATTTCTTGGTAGTTCGATTAGCGGTGGATTGTGATGTTTCACATAATGCTGCTAACTGACGGCTACCAATATAAGGATTTTCCTGAACATTTAACAATACTTGTAGTTCTTTTTCTTCATTAGTTACTGGTTTGTTGACCACTTTACGTTTTGGATAATCAACAGTACCAAAAGAATCAAATCTTTGCATTAAGTTTTGAAAAGTATGGGTATTAGGCTGGCGTCGATCAGGATACTTCATTTTGTAAATTCTTGGAGCAAGAAGGCAATTTTTTTGAGCCTCTCCTATTGTATAAATCATAACTATTAACTCATTCTTTGGAAAATTCATTTCACAATATAAGATGGATGCAAAAAAAACCAAACTACACTATATAAAAACCAAAAGAAGCGATTGCGGTTATAAATTTGACACACAGAAAAATGTTCTTTTACATTGTTTTTGCCATGGCTACTATGATAATGAAGACTATTTCTGTAAAAAAGTATGGAAAATAAGAAAAACTGAAATATCTCAAAAACTATTATAAATAGGTATAGGATATATTGAACAAAACTTTTAGGGTTTTTATTTCTTTATTAAATAACATGAAAATATACAGGGTGTACCATTAAAAAAAAGATATTTATTCATTTAAACTTGTTCAAATTTGAGCCGATGTGTTCAACACCATGTAGCTTTTATTGCAAATATTAGGTAAAAATTATGTTAACTTGTCCTTGGCCTTGCTAAATTCCAAATTTGAATATATTTGTCACAAAATTGAAAACGTTATTTAGGATTGAATTGATGCTTGAAAATGTGACTTTTTTTTTAAACTTAATTATCTCAGAAATTATAAAGTTTTGTTATAGTAAACCCTTAATAAAAAAGATTTAAAATTATAAGCTAAATCGAAAATATGATTCGTATATAGGGTATTCTATTTAAAAAAATACAACTTTATGCTGTCCTAGTTTTTTGGCTCACCCTGTAGAGTCCTAAATATTTTTAAAATCTGCGTAAAAATAAACTGTATCAAACAATAAATATAGTTTCTTTGTTAATTTCACCGAAAAGGCACAAACCTACTTCATCCAATCGTTGACTCACCCTGTACTGTGTAGAATTTTGGACATTGACAGGGGCTGCATGTAGACGACTTAAAACTTTTGAAATCTGGTGTCACCGATGTATGATGAGAATATCTTGGACACATCACGTAACCAACGAAACTGTTCTACAGCGCATGCGAAAGCATGCCACGACACCGCGTGAGAGAAAAATAATTTAAAAGGAAAACGTATGAATAACAATTAAATATTTAATGCTTCTGTACAGGTGGTTATTTTTTTTAGTGTTGATCGCTCCTTCTTTTAGGGCAGTGCCTAGGCTAGCATGCCGGAGATTAGGGGGGGTTATTTAAATTTAAAGCGCCACCTGTTTTAGGCCCGTCGGTAAGAAGAAGCGATGATCTTATCGAAAACAGGAAACAACTGGATCCAAAAATAAAACACACCGATTCCAAAAACAATTAAAATCTATATTTAACAATAAAAAAAAGGGATTTTGAATTACAGTTTTAAACTAAAGAAATATGTGACTATTTGCTAAATGGATCATAACAAAAAAAAAACAAAGAAACAATGGACAACACTACTGCGAGTATGACGTCATCTGCGCCATACGCCAAGTCGATTTAGATGTAGGTCGGGCCTTAATTTTCACTATCGGCTGACTGATTAACCTTACTTTTTGAGTAGGGTTGAATTTTGCACTAGCGAATGATCTAGTACGCCGATTTAGTCTAAAATTACGTTTACTTAAGCCTAATTAAAAGTGTTGGACTATTAATATGTGAAGTGATGTTTTAAATTACCTAGTGTATACGTATACCTTCGGTTTACAAGGTATTTTAAATGAAATTTAAAAAATAAAGTGTCCTGTAATTGCTCGCATAAAGTCTTATTAGTTCCCAATCACAAGGAAAAAAGGAAAGTATAGATTAAAACTGGTAATTTCACTGTTTATTATGAAGTTCTAATACCTGAAAGGCAGTTTTGTCATTAAATCCAAACACTTTCGGCAAGCTGGATAGCCGATGGCCTCTATGGAGCAGTGGTGTGTAATATGTTGGCTCTGGTAGGCAAATCTAATTTTAAACAGGATGGCAAATTCCCGGTATAATAAGAACTGTTTGTGGCATGTACCTGATTGTCTTTAAGGGTGCACCAAGTATTTAAAGTCACAATGATGGTGTTTTAACTTCTTAGGTGAGATCACTTTCACTAAACTGTACTTAACGAAAAACGAATACAATAAAAACTTTGTTTATCCTCAATATCTGGCAAATGATGCCTTAACGCACTAAACTATGATTTTAGCAGCAAACAGGAATAAAAGTAGTATTATACTCTGAGAAAATCAGCAAAAAAATCTGCTTTCTGGGTTTCTGCCAGTTTTCACAACCAAGGCTTCGCCCAGACTCTCTCTACTGACACTCAAGAGCGTCAAGAAAAAAACAAAAGATTAACTAACTACACCCTTGATGAAAGTGGCAAAAGTGGAGTGTTTGATACATTTCTAGGCACACTTGATTTTTTTACAAAACCGGTTTTTGATGTGACAGTGACAAAAACTTTTAGTTTTTATTTTATATGTATTAAAGAGGCTACTTGATAAAAATAAGAATATAATTTATGGTGAGTATTGGCTTGATTGTTGGTATTTTGGTAAAATTATTTATAGTTTTGTTCATGAAATAACAAAACTGTAACAAGCAAAGAGAAATCATGAAGATCGTTAAAGAAAGGAAGTTAGCATACTTTGGATATATAATGCGTAACCCAAAATACGAACTCCTAGAATTGGTTATGCAAGGAAAAATAGATGGTAGGAGAAGCCCCAGAAGATAATGAATTTCGTGGCAGCATAATTTGCTACAATGGACCGGAAAGACCTCTGCTGAATTATTTAGAGCAGCTATCAATAGAGTAATATGAACCTGAATGATCTCCAACGTCCACTGAGCATAGGGCATAGGAAGAAGAAGAAGATACAAACAACAACACGTAGGGGTGTTCCATTTAAAATAAACAAGAAGACATCAACTTCCAGTATAATAATGTGTAGTCCGTAATATTGGATAGAATTAAATATTATTACAGATAACGCTTAAACTATAATAATATTTAATAAATACGTAACACTAAGCACGCGAGTCACACTTGCACTTTCTTTTATTAAAATAATAGTTTCTTACCATTGCTACCAAATCCTTGGGAGCATTTAACAGACGTGTATGTAAATCTTTTCCCACCGTTTCCTTCGGTAAAGGCTCCCCGAAATGAGGACCATGGATAACGTGAATATTATCTTCGTATGTAATGTCTTCGGCCATACTTCTCAAAGAACTTTAATATTTAATAAACATCTATGTTTTCCTGTTACTTATTTAAAATTATAAGCCAATTAAGAATCTGATCTTTGATCTAATAATTATATAAGATTACTATATCAAATAACAAACATTAACAATTTATTAGCTAAAAAAATTAATTTCATAATATAAATGCAATAGTTTGTACTGGTTGGCTAAATAAGAAAGGGCACCGGCTAACAATTACTCTAGTAGAAGGAACAGTGACAGTAAAAGGGTTGAGAGATGGGAATACAGCATGATTTGATTTATTTCTTAATGGATCAAGTTGATATGTGGCATGAAAGCTAAGTCCAATGAATAGCCTAGAAGAAACTTTATCGAGATATTAAAGTTTATTTCATATTAAGTTTTTGACCGACACACTAACGAACATTTGGCCTCAAAAACCGAACAAAACTAATAACGTCGTTTTTGACTCTAGACATGTCAAAATCAGTATTCGGGGATTTTCGAGGGCGCAAAGTTGATTTCTGGCATTATTTTACTAATCGGTTGGGGGGGGGGGCTGACTTAGAGTTGGGAGGGGGAGGGGAGTAATATTTAAAAAACGTAATGGTTATCGTTTTATATGTTTTTAGTTACTCAGATTTCATTTCTGGCATTACTTTACCAATCGGGTGAAGGGTCGCTGACTTAGGGTGGAGAGGGGGAGAGGAGTAATATTAAAAAAACGTAATGGGTATTGATTTATATGTTTTTATGTGCTCCGATCTCATTCCTGGCATAATTTTACTAATCGGGTGAAGGGGGCTGACTTAGGGTGGGGAGGGGGAGGGGAGTAATATTAAAAAAACATAATGGTTATCGTTTGATATGTTTTTAGTTACTCAGATTTCATTTCTGGAATTACTTTACCAATCGGGTGAAGGGTCGCTGACTTAGGGTGGAGAGAGGGAGAGGAGTAATATTAAAAAAACGTAATGGGTATCGATTTATATGTTTTTAGGTGCACCGATCTCATTTCTGGCAATATTTTACCAATCGGGTGAAGAAGCGCTGACTTAGGGTGGGGAGGGGGAGGGGAGTAATATTAAAAAAACGTAATGGGTATCGTTTTATATGTTGACATAGGGTAATTGTACGTTTTCCCAGAAAAAATCTATCTCAAGATAAAAACAAAGTCTCTTTACTGTGTCATCAAGTAGGTCCTGAAGCACAACTTCAACACTCGTCTCCGTAATTCGGATTGACTCTGGTTTTGGATAGCAGAGTTTCTTTGCTTCTCTAATTAGAGTATAATAAGGAAATATACCCTTGTTGGAATCATGTAACAACTCCCACTGCCTCCTTGTAAAGACACCTTCAACAAAGATTTGTAAAGCTTGCTCAGGTGTGTAATTTTTTACTTTCGATTTCTGAGCAGTATTTATTACCTTTCTGTAAAGCTTGACTCTTGTTGATGTTGAAGTTGCATCTATTATAAGCTTAGAGGCCGCGGCATTACCAGACATTCGTTGACGCTGCTGGCTGCATAGGTAAGCTCCTTAACAGGTACCTGTTCGCTGAGTTCTTTTGTATTTCGTCGTTTACTACGATCATGTAATTCTTGGAAATGCTTCCTTGGGCGTCCCGTAGAATTCGTGGCCCAGTTATGTACTGGTATTGATGTATTAAGCCATTTCTCTTTTTTTTTCAAAAATCTTTCTTCAATATAGTTAGATGATATCCATCTTTTCTTCAAATCACTATTAAAATGTTTTAAATCGTGACTTAAGGTATGGTACTCGTTTTGGAGATATTTCATCATTTCGCAAAGCTTATGTTCCATAAATGATACCTTATCTTCAAGTGTTCTGGATGTGCTTTGTTTAAAAAGCATGTATAGCGTTTCCCGATATACCTCAATAACATTTGATGTACCTATAGGAAAAGAAATATGTATGTAAGTAAAAAATAACCAAAATTATTGCAAACAAAAACCTTGGAACTCAAAGGGGTTTTTTTTAAGTGGTGGAAACATGTGGAAAATATTTTGACTGTTATGATATGGCTAATGTCTATAGTTTATTATAAAAAAAGAATTGTCGCCCGACCTAGCTCGGAACATTTTCAAAAACACTAATTAACTAAAAAGAAAAACAAAAAAATAGAAAATTTTCTTGCATATTGTTTTAGGTCCATAAGAATACTAAACAGTCATTATATTTTTAAATAATATATATTAAAATTAAATACATACCTTGTTCTTCAGATTCCATTACAATTTTTTTTTAATATTCACTTTATAAAATGCCAAACACCAAACACAAGTCTAAAAAAAATCTATCAAGAACGAATGCGTGTGTATTAAACGAAGCTTAGATTGCAATTAACTGTGCGGAGCGTAGCTGCGTGGAGGGGCCACTTTATCATATTTTTAAGTTAGTACGGTTACTCAGATATACAAAAAAAATAATTTCGATGATTACTTGTATAGTTTTCATTTCTCCTTTTTGTCCGGTTTTTGAGGCCAAATGCTCGTTAGTGCGACATCTAAAAAAAAGTCTGTGTATTTTTTTCTATGTGGATCGATTACTCCGGACCGGCGGCACCGAGTTGAATAAAACTTATGTTCAGGAAGTTGCTGCGGTTGTTCTATATTATTTTGTTCCTTGAATTCGTCAAAGTTTTCGGATAGTTATCGAAAACTTTTTTCGCTTCACTACCTGATTTTGATAACATTGAACAACAGTCCAAATATATCTAAAATAAAATCGACTAAATCTTACCATTTTTGGTGTGCTAAAATCGAAACGAAATTTATCTTTTTAATATTAGTTCAAGTTTTAGGGATACATGATGTCATGTATCCCTATATATTAACAATGTAACCGCAAGAATGCGGTTGGTGTATTTGTATTGTTATAGCAATAGTGGGGTGAAACGTTGCAAAATATACGTCTTCCCCAAGTTGAGGAAATTTTGTACAATTTGGCAACATCGTATAGGGGATCTCCAGGGATGACCTCCGTATATAAAATCTCAAACCCCAAAGGCTTAAAATAATTGAGTTAGCCATTTAAACCCATGTAAATCGACTTTTATGTCTGCTTTGTACTGAACAGCCTCTGTATACAAACAAATGACAAACGTGAATGTTATGAAATTGAATAAAAAATCCTCGAATATTCTCTAAAAATGTAGAAGCTGTATTTGGGTATGTAAGCAGATACAAAGTGGAGGAATTAATCAGTCGAAGTTAGTAAATCGAATCAAATAGTTGAGATTTTAAAATGTCTCGAAAGTGTGTAAACAATCCAGATCACTTCTGTTATGTTTGTGGTGAGGTAACTTTCATCTCAGATGTGGTTTATTACCCCATTGATAAAAAAGGCATATCAGCTTTATTTCGGTTGCTATATTGGGGATCAAGACAAACAGGGAGCGCCACATCTCTGCTGTAATACATACGCTTCATGTCTGTGAAACTGGTTAAATAGTAAAAAACGATCTATACTCCAGTTAAATAAGCGAAAAAAAGACCTAGTCATTCATTCAGGCAGAGACCCGGATTTTCGAGTAATATAGGCCTATAGAAATTGGACGAAAGTGGAACAGGTTTCGCGATTAAAGAACAACTATTGAGTGAAGTCATTGGATTTACACCCATTAACGAAAGGATCTGCTGTATTAGGATGCGAGGCAAGCTTCACAACCTCAGTTTGATATCCACATATGCACCAACAGAAGAGACACAGGATGATATAAAGGATACTTTCTATGGTGCCCTACAAACAGTTATTAATCAGATACCGAAACAAGATATGCTTATAGTATTGGGCGACTTCAACGCAAAAATTGGAAAGAAGCCGGCAGCAAACTCAGTGGCGGGATTTCACAGCCTGCATGACATATCGAACGATAACGGAACAAGAGTCATAGATCTAGCATCGTCAAACGCGTTAAGGGTAAAGTCAACGATGTTTCCGCACAAACAAATACACAAACAAACGTGGATTTCGAATTACGGCGTTACTAGAAATCAAATAGACCATGTACTAGTCAACTCTAGACATGCCAACAATATAATAGACGTGAGAAGCTACAGAGGGGCCGAAGCAGACTCCGATCACCTGTTGGTGGCAGCCAAAGTTAGAACTCGCATATCTTCATACAAAAACAATAAATCCAGAACAGAGGCACAACACGACACGAATAAACTACGAGACCCACAAATATGCCTAGCTTACAAGAACAGAATCTCCGAGAACCTTAACAGAATAGCAGAAACGGACAATATAGAAACTAGTTGGAAGCACATAAAGGAAAACATCAGGGAAGCAAACGAAAGTGTATTGGGCCCGAAACCAAAACCCAACCGACATCCCTGGTTCGATGATAAGTGCAAAAATCTTTGTGCCATCAAAACAGAGGCACGAATTAAAATGCTTCATAACCCATCAGAGCAGACAACAATTAGGTTTGACGAACTAAGAACACAGCTACGTAAATTAATCAGGAAAAAGAAAAAAGAACATAAGACAGAAAAAGTACTTAACTTACAGGGTGATTTTCAGAACGGCAATACTAGGAGGTTCTACAAGGAACTGGGGAGGCATAAAAAGGGATTCCGCCCAAGAAGTGCCACAATGCTAAAGCTTAACGATGGCACAATTACCGCCTCAAAAGTGGAGGTACTGGATAGTTGGAAGTGCTACTTTGATGAACTACTAAACGTGCCGACGCAGGAAAAACCTGAAGCTACAGTATTCGCTACGGCAGAGGTTAATATCCCACCTCCATCCATGGAAGAGACCATTAGAGCCATTAAGAAACTCAAAAATAACAGAACGGCAGGTCGAGATAATATCTTGGCAGAAAGTCTGAGACATGGAGGAAACGATCTAATCACACAAATTCATAACCTTGTGAAACAAATGTGGAATCAAGAAATCATTCCTGATGAATGGAAAGAAGGGGTAATAATTCCACTCCACAAAAAAGGGGACCAAATACAATGTAAAAATTACCGAGGTATTGCTCTACTAAGCCACGCCTATAAATTATTCTCCAGCATTCTCCTTCAATGTCTCTCTCCGTATACCGAGGAGATTATTGGAGACTACCAATGTGGCTTTCGAAGCGGAAGATCAACAGTTGATCAGCTTTTCACTATCCGACAGATGCTGGAGAAATGTTGGGAGTTTAACAAAAACTTACATATGACAGTGTTATTAGGATAAGGTTGTGGGAAGCTATGGAAGAATTTGGAATCCCGCACAAGCTGATTAGACTGTGTAGAGCGTACCTGGAGGGGGCAAAAAGCTACGTCAAAATTGAAGGAGAGTATAGCCAAACATTTTCTATCAACAGAGGATTAAAACAGGGAGATGCTTTGTCGCCAGTACTGTTTAACCTTGCACTGGAGAAAGCCGTAAGAACAGTATCAGGGCTCCGAATAAATGAAGGAAAGACCAAATACATGCCTGTCTCCCGCAACCCCGCCCGAGACAGAATCAGGCAGAACGTCACCATGGATGACTATAATTTTGGGCATGTGTGAGTTTTCAACTACCTGGGCGTAGTGATAACGACAAACAATAATATGCAGGAAGAGATTAAACAGCGCATCACACAAGCAAATAAATGTAAATTTGCGATACAAACCTTGCTGAAGTCAAAATTTATCACTAGAAAGGTAAAAACCGAAATTTATCGAACAATAGTACGACCAGTAGCAATCTACGCCAGTGAAACATGGACCCTGAAAGTCCACGGTACGAAGCTGCTAAGAAGATTTGAGAGAAAAATCCTGCGCATAATATATGGACCATACCGAGACCTTGAAACAGGCCGTCACAGAATGAGAAGCAACATAGAGCTTGCGCAAATATATCAAGGCCCTGACATCATTCAAGAAATAAAGTCCAGAAGACTACGATGGGCAAGTCATACATAAAGGAGTCAAAACGATCGACTAATAAAACGGGTATGGGAGGAAGCACCACAAGGAAAAAGACCGCTGGGAAGACCTAGGCTTAGATGGAGAGATAACATCCACAAGGATCAAGCTATCTTTGAAGTTGACCAGCAAGAATGGAGGGAGCTGGCACAAGACCGTTCCAGGTGGAGGCAGATAGTCGAGGCAGCCAAGACCCACCCTGGGTTGTAGTGCTACGGAGTCAGTCAGTCAGTCAAAAACTAAAGAAATTTTTGAACAAAATGGAATAGCCATCTTCTAGAGAATTGAAAAACCTACAAATTGGTTTTTTACCGATTTCGATATTTTTATTTGTTGCTGAGAAAAATATAAAACAAGGTCATAATATTCAATTAACAATAACTATTGCTAAATGGAACCTTATGTTACGTCAAAAGTTCGGTCTTTTAGTGCTTAATATGTAGTAAAAGTTTCAGATCGATTCGTCAAAAATTTTGTGCAATATTTAATTTGTTTATCACTGGCGAGCGAATTTTGCAATAACAATCTAGCTCTATCTATGAAGATATACTGATTCTGAGCACATCTCATGAAAGAGAAACTCTTCTTCTATGGGAAGTATTACATGGAATTGAGGAAAATTCATTTTAAATTTGTTTTAAATCCATTAGAAAATCACTGTCATTTTTACCTTGTAAACAAATTAAAAAACCTTTTTGTTTTTGCCGATGAAAAAATTCTGTTTTCATATTTGGGAAGCTGGCATTTTTAGACGAATTTAGAAAAAAAAAACGGCTTAATACTTCTCATAGACGAAGAGTTCCTCTTTCATGAGATGTGCTCAGAATCGGTGTACCTTCATCGATGGAGCTAGAATGTTATTGCAAAATTCTCTCGCCGGTGATAAACAAATTAAATTTTGCACAAACTATTTGATGAATCGATCTGAAATTTTTACCACATATTAAGCACTAAAAGACCCAAATTTTGACAACAAAGTCGTAGGTTGCATGTAGCAATAGTTATTGTTAATTGAATATTATGACAATTTTGACCTTGTTTGACATTTTTCTCAACAGCAAATAAAAATATCGAGATCAGTAAAAAAACAATTTGTAGGTTTTTCAATTCTCTACAAGATGGATATTCCATTTTGTCCAAAAATGTCTTTAGTTTTTGCCGGTAAGCAAAAAATTGCATTTTTTGACCTTTAATTGTTTACAAAAAGTTTATGACACAAAATCTCGTGCAGAGAACATATACGGTTTATTTATATAGGCCGATATTACCCGAAAATCCGGGTCTCTGCATATATAATTGAGTGTCCAGGCAAAATACTTATTTGACTGATGTACTATCCGGTTTGATGTCTCAATGGTCTGGAGAGGGCCTTTAAATCATGTGAATAATTGCTATTTCTGTATCATACCTCGTGTTTGGCAAGGCACAGGTATATCCAAGAAGAAAAAGCCGGTTATCAACTATCCAAATATACCATTTGCCATAAGACCTATGCCTCATAGTGACGAACTTCCTATTCCAGAACCTCAAGAAATATTCACTTACTTAAATATAAACTACAGGCCAGAGGAATGGAGATTGTTTATAGAGAGTTCAACATTGAGTTTAACAACAGTACTATTGCATATGGAAAATATTTTACTGTCTATTCCTGTTGGATATGCAGTTCATCATAGGACAAAATGAAGTACTTCTTGACAAATATAACATACGATGAGCACCAATGGCAGATCTGTAGCGACTTAAAGGGGATTGCACTTTTACTTGGATTGCAGCTAAGCTACCGTTTTGCTGTTTTTTGTGTGAATGGGGCAGTCGGACTAAAGCACGTAATTACAAGAGAAAAGATTAGTTCGTTCGACAATCATTAGAGATGAAAAAAATGCACAACATATGCCACTGATATTCCCCAAAAAGATTTTGTTCCAACCACTCTATATCAAATTCGGCCTAATGAAAAACTTTGTTAAGGCACTGAATACAGATGGGCCAGCTTTTCAGTTCCTGCGTCAGGAATGGCTAAGGCTAAGTAAAGCAAAAATTAAAGAAGGTATTTTTGTTGGGCTACAGATTCGAAATATTTTGAAAGACAAATACTTTGATCGCACTCCATCAGATATTCAAAACAAAATGCTTGGAATGACTTTCGCCTCGTGGGCACTAATTTCATTGGACATAAAAAAGCTAACAATTACTTTACTCTTGTTGAAAATGTGCTGTCATCGTATCAAAAATTGGGTTGCAATATGTTTCTAAAGATCTATTTGCTACACTCATATCTGGACTTTTTCCCTGACAACTGCGGAGCTGTGAGTGATGAGCATTGCGAACGCTTCCATAAGAATATATCGGCAGTGGAGAAAAGATACCAGGGCAAGTGGAATGTTTCCATACTTACCGACTACTGTTGGACTCTTGTCAGAGATGCTCTAGAAACAATTCACAAAAGAAGAGCAATAAACAGGATATTTAGTTTTTCTACAAAAAGAAAAATGCACTATTCATACAAGATATAACAAATAAACCAAAATTTGTTGTGTAGTGTAATTAGTAAAATAGTGTAGTGTAATTAGTAGCTTTTAATAATAATCTTCTATTTTAAATTCATATAAATAAGCAAAATTTCTCAAAAACACAGTATAAATAGCTGTCAATAAAATAACATGTGGATTGGAAAGTCAAAAGGAGTTTTGTAATTACGCAACGCTATGACTCACTTGTCTCGGTTCTCTTTCTATCTTGATTTGCCCTTTAAGGCAGACACTTCGTGACATAACGCTTAACTAAAAGGTGGTTGTCAGACTTGCATTGTCTCTATTTTTATTTATTTTTACAACGTTTCGATTAGGTTGTACCTCTAATCGTTATCAAGAATATACTGAATGTTTTGTATTAAAACTACAAGCTTATATAAGGACTGTGTCCGTTGAACCGCGAGGTTTCGCTTCACTGAACACACTTCAATGATTTGATGTTACAAAGTACTGGTTGCCAAAAATTAGGTATGTCAACACTCGGTTTACTGAAGATTCCATTATTGTTTTTAATGTAAGCTGCTTCTATAAATTTTCTTTTTTACATGTTGGGTTCCATATATATTGCCGCAGCCTCAGATCATTTTATATGGTGTTCTTTATCCCAGGCGTGTTCTGCAACACCTGATCTCGACGTTTCCCCTTTTTGTGTATGAGTTTTATGTTCCTTAATTCTAACTTCTTGTGGTCGCTTGGTTTCTCTAATATACATTTCACCACACTCACATGGAATTTTGTAAACACATTCTTTCTTATCGGTAGTTTTGGTTTTGTTTTTGTTAAACGAACTCTAAGTGTATTTCCTGATTTAGAGGCTGTTTTTATATTGTAATTACTGGCAACTCGTTTTTTTCCCCGAAGTTCCCTTAATGTACGGAATTGTGAAAAAGGAATGTATTTGTTGCTGTCCAGTGTTCGTTGATCTAAAGTTATTTATAACATCGTCAGTTAGTTTTAAAGTATAACCATTCTGTTGTAAATCGGATTTAATATTTGCTACCTCTTTTTGCAATGAATCGGCATTATTGCATATAGATATAGCCCGATTACAGAGGTTGCGTATAATTCCCCGTTTTGGTATAATAAGAATGATTAGAACTATGATTAAGATATTGTCCAGTATGTGTAAGTTTTCTGTATACTGAAGTTTTAATGGTTCCATTTGAACACTTCGCCATGACATCCAGGAAGGGTAGTTGACCATTTACCTCTTTTTCCAAGGTAAACTTAATTGTAGGTCGAATGGCATTTAGATGTTTAAATAAACCATTAAATTCTTGATCATTGCCTTTCCATACGATGAAAGTATCATCGATATATCACAATATAAGCTCTGTAGAATCTATACAAGTCGACTAAAACCATTGTGTCGAGTTCAGGTGAAAAATAAAGTAAGCTTTAGAAGACAAGAAAAATCCAATTCAAGATCTCTCCAAGCTAGAAGCATCAGCCTTAAAAGAACTTCGTAAGGATGAATCCGTAAAGAGTTTACCAGCGGACAAGGAAAATGCAACGGTGATAATAAACATCGTAACGTACTACCAAAAAATCGGAGATATCCTGGAAAATGGAAAATATAGACGATTAGCTCGTGACCCCACTAAATCTATGGAGTCAAAAATCCACAGAACACTAAGGAAATACCAAAATCATATATATGACAACCTACGATCGGCGCTCACACCACACTACAGTATACCACCACATATTTACGGACTACCAAAAATTCATAAAACCAACATACCATTGAGGCCAATAACCAGCTCCAGAGGATCCCCAACAAATGCACTGGCGAAGTTTCTTTTAAAAATCATACAACCTTTAGAAGGTAAGACGAACACATGCGTTAAAAATTCTACACATTTGGTGGACATTACTAGTAGCATCAATCTAGAGCCAGACGACAGATTAATAAGCGATGATGTGGAAAGTCTGTATACTAATGTACCATTAGGGGAATCACTAGACATAATCAAAACTAGACTTTTAAATGATACTACTTTATCAGATCGAACCACGTTACCACTGGACGGGGTGATGAAACTTTTGGAGTGTTGCCTACGGTGGGCTTACTTTCAAGTAGAGGGCAAGTTCTACGCTCAGGACGACGGGCTTCCGATGGGTTCACTCTCTCCAGTTACGCCAATATATATATATATATATATATATATATATATATATATATATATATATATATATATATATATATATGGAATGGTTCGAAACTCTCGCTATAGAAACAGCTACAGTAAAACCAAAAGTCTGGTTGAAATCTGTCGATGATACCTTCATCGTATGGAAGGGCGATGATCACGAACTTAATGATTTCCTGAAACATCTGAATACCATTCGACCTACAATTAAGTTTACCATGGAAAAAATAGTAAATGATCAATTGCCTTTCCTAGATGTCATGATGAACTGTTCAAATGAAACCATTAAAACTTCAGTGTACAGAAAGCCTACACATACTGGACAATCTCTTAATCATAGTTCTAATCATTCTGTTGTAACAAAACCGGGAATTATACGCAACCTCTATAACCGGATATGTCTATATGCAATAATGCCGATTCATTGGAAAGAGAGGTAGCAAATATTAAATCCAATTTACAACACAATGGTTATCCTTTAAAACTAATTGACGATGTTATAAATAACTTTAGAACAACGAACACTGGACAGCAAGAAACACATTCCTTCTTCACAATCCGTACATTAAAGGAACTTCAGAGAAAAATAAGACGAATTGCCAGTAGTTATAACATAATCTTCTTCTTCTTTAGGTGTCATGTCCGTATTCAGACGTTGATGGTCATCATGTTTACAATTTCCTGAAATCTTTCTCTATCGGCTGCAGCGCAAAATAGTTCCTCCACCGTGCAATCACACCACTGCCTGATGTTACGTAGCCATCCATCTTTTTCCTTCCACTTTTCCTTGTATTATAAGGCGAAGTAGATGGTATTTAGGTCCTCTAATTATGTGGCCGAAGTATTCTGTTTTCCGCCTCTTTATAATGTTCAAGAGCAGTCGATCTGTATCCATCACTCTGAGAACATGCTCATTAAAAGTGTGCGAAACCCATGATATCTTTAGGATTCGACGATAGCACCACAATTCGAAAGCTTCCAGTTTGTTTAGCATTGTGGTTTTTAGTGTCCATGTCTCGCAACCGTATAACAGAATAGATCATACATAGCATCTCAGGACCCTCTTACGAATATGCATTAACAGGTTCCTGTTGCATAGAACTGGTTTCCATGTCATAAAGGCCTTACGCGATATTTCGATCCTAGCTATTATCTCTTCATCTGAGTCCCCATTCACATTCAACCAACTGCCAAGGTATCTGAAATGGTTTACACGCTCTATCCTCTCTTCATCAAGTCAAAGTTGACATTTATCTACATTAATCTTTCCAACAGGCATCCACTTTGTTTTTGAGATGTTGATTTTAAGGCCTCTTCGGCAGCTCGCCTCATTGACTAGATTTACTAATGTTTGGAGATCCTCGATGCTTTTTGCCAGAATGGCCGTATCATCAGCAAATCTAATATTGTTGATTACTTCTCCACCCAGTCTTACTCCCTCTTTTCTGTCATCCAAAGCCTCCCTAAAAATTTCTTCAGAGTATACATTAAAAAGACAGGGTGACAAAACGCAACCCTGTCTTACTCCACCTTTGATGGGTAGGCTTTGAGTACGACTGTTTTCAATTTGGACAGTGGCTACTTGACTGTAATACAGATGTTTTAACAGTCTTATATCGTAGTGGTCTAGACCTGCTGCCTGTAGACATTCGAAAAGTTTATCGTGTTGTACTAGGTCGAATGCCTTTTCAAAGTCGATGAAGCCGCCCTAGATGTTCTTTCGGAGTTCACAACTTTTTGGTAGGAGAACGTGCATACAAAATAGTACCTCTCTGATTCCTAGACCATTTCTAAATCCAAATTGCTCATCACTCACTCTACTTTCGAATAGAATTCTGTTCTGTAGAATTCGTAGAAGTATCTTAAGTGTGTGGCTCATTAAACTAATCAGTCTAAAGTCGCTGCATTTGATGGGTCTACTTTTCTTTGGTAGTGTGATAAACAGCGATTCTAACCAATCATCTGGTATTATTCCTCATCCAGAAGTTTAAGCAGCTCAGCAGGGATTTGATCTGGTCCAGGTGCCTTATTATTTTTGGCTTATATATAATAACAGCCTTTAAATCAGGAAATACACTTAGACGTCATTTAACAAAAACAAAATCAAAAACTACCGTTAAGAAAAAATGTTTTTACAAAATTCCATGTGAGTTTGGTGAAATGTATATTGGAGAAACCAAATGACCACTAGGAGCAAGAATTAAGGAACATAAAACTCATACACCAAATGAGGAAACGTCGAGATCAGGTGTTGCAGAACACGCCTGGGATAAAGAACACCATATAAAATGATCTGAGGCTGCGGCAATATATATGGAACCCAACATGTAAAAAAGAAAATTTATAGAAGCAGCTTACATTAAAAATAATAATGGAATCTTCAGTAAACCGGGTGTTGACATACCTAATCTTTGGCAACCAATACTTTGTAACATCAAATCATTGAAGTGTGTTCAGTGAAGCGAACTTAAAACAAAACAGTCAGTTTATACTTGATAACGATTAGAGATACAACCTAATCGGAACGTCGTAAAAATAAATAAAAATAAAAACAATGCAAGTCCAACAACCACATTTTAGTCAATCTTCAATATTGTCTACAACCTTCAAACATAACGCTTAGCTAGAAAAATTTATATTTGGTTTTCTGTCCTTTTTTTATTTATAGACAAATGAAGATGCGCATGTCTTAAAACTGTATTTTTTATGCTTGTAGATTGATGTCACAAGGGTATTCTTTGTACAATTTTTTCTATGTTGTGCAACATTTCTATCGATCACAAAAAATTTTACTTTTGGCTTCCTATTATTTTTTAGCCACTCGATACATTGGACACTTGTACGTCACATGATGTACTTTTAGTGTTTTTTGTAACCTAAGGTGAACATGTTTGCAGTCTAAATATATAATTTTTTTAGAGGAAATCTTGTTTTGATTGAAAATAATTTTTTATGACCTTCCAGCTAATTAAATTAATTTTTATCATATAAAGTAGCTGATTTGCAGGTATCAATATTTAATTAAAATAATAATAATATACGAGGATGGAATGAAAGTGTCCGGTCTACCCGTATGGTTTCATTATGTATGTCTGTCCATTTCATGAGTATATTTCGTCAATTTTAAATTTTTTGCAATCAAATTTTTCAGGCATTCCAGCAATATTCCACGGGATGTAACTTCTATTTCATCAGGCGCGGATCCAAGGGAGGGGCAGTGGGGGCGATCGCCCCTCCCCAAGAGCTTTGAGTTCAGAAAAATAGAACTGATTTTGCCTCTTATACTATAGTTTATTCAAGAATTAGACAGAGTAATAAATCATTTTTTACCTTTTTTCTTCGCAAACTACCTGTGTTTTTAGTTCGGTGTCTTTGGTAAAATCTGTTAAACACATATATTTTTCATAGGAATGGGTTAGAAATTTTATAATGAAAAACACCGGTCTATAATAATGGACTATTTGGGTTGAAGAACAATGGATATTTCGAAGTGTGAAATGTTAAAACAGATTTTAATCCTTGTCATAGGCGTTGGAAGGAGATTTATTTCCTCACTTAGTATTTATGGCATAGAATATTATTTCGGTAATAAACCTAAAATAAAAAGTTTTTATAATATTATTTTATTTCTTATGATTTCTTAATAATTCACATACATTACAAAATATAGATAATTTTGACATATTTAACACAAATCACAACTGTATTTTTATTATTTTTAATTTTGGCGTAAGAACCGTTTTAGGCACATTCAGACTAAAACGTAGCATTATTCTCTCAAAAAATTATGTTATAATTTAAATACTTACAAAATACCCATTGTCAAAAATACAAGAAGTTAAACATACATAAAAAATAAATTCGTCAATATAATATTAAAATTTTTCTGAGGCTATCGGTCACTTTATTATTAATTAAAAACATTTTTTGGAAATTTGACGTTTCAGTTTAATTATTTCTTAAACCTTCTACAGAATTACAATTATACACTAAAAAAGGTTTCAAATGTAATTAATTTTTATATGTTACAGTTAAAATTACACCTATTTATTTTTATTTCTATTGTACTGACATCTTAATTTATTATAATTATATATAATTATAATAATAAATTAATTATTATAATTAATTATACTTTATTATATGGAAATCCGATAGCCCCAAAAAATAAAATAAACTTTTCTACACGCTTAAGAAAAAGACAATAAAAAAATTACGGCTAATTGAAATTAAATATGTATAAAATTAAAGAGTGAGACACATTAAAATAAAAATATATAAAAAAATATAAATATATATAAACAACATTAAACAATAAAATATAACAAAAACACAAATTTGAATAATAAATTGTTTTTACACTGGTAAACATTACGTATCTAATCCGTAACCAACGTCAGTCATGCTATCTTCGCTCAAATTAATTATAATTGGTTCCTCTATCTCACCGATCATGAGATCGAGTTTCCACATTTTGTTTTATTTTTTTATTATATGGATTTTTCCACAGCAACTTTATTCAAAAAAATATTTCAAAAGTTCAGTTAAATTACTAACTTTGTAAGTTGTGTTATTTCTAGCAACTCTACCTTATCGTTGAGAGAGATATTTCCTTCTCCAACGGACAGCTTTCGGACGATCTATAAGAACAGATTTCCTATCTGGTTTTTCCCAGCAAAAATTACATTCTCTGAGCAATTTCCAAAGCTCAGTTTTTTTAACTTCAGGTAAATCCCGATCTTCAATGATTTTAGTTAGAATTTTGTCGACGATTGGAATCTGCTTCTCATAATGAAATGTATGTACAACTCCTTTTATTGCAGTTTTTATCTTTTCTTCCAATGAGGTTTTTCGTCTGTCTGTGATCGAATGAGGCTCGGGAGTACTAACAATAGGCATGATGGCTGATTTTGAAAAAATACTCCACGATGTTTTTACGGTGCTACTTTATACAAAATAAATCTTATTTCCGCAAAAAATGTATGTTTTGAAGGAAAAATTGGCCATTTTAAAATACAATTTAAATTTCGCACCAAAACGCTAGAATAGTAATGGCGCCCGTCTGTGACGTCACCCTTTCGTAATCATTTGACAAGTTGTATCTTATTGCTTGTTTCGATTCATATTTCCCATTATTTTGTGCGATAATCATGAATTCTAATGTACATCGATGGGGCGCAGTTCCTAGATGTAATAATACATCGGTAAAAACTCCAAATAAGTTATTTATTAACGGGCCAATGAAGAAAAATATCAAAAATACATGGCTAAATCGTGTAAGGCGAGACCCAGCTTCTGTATCTGTTAATTCCGTAATTTATTTCCGCAAAGATCATTTTGATGTAAGTATTTATTTTATATAAATAAATGGCGAAGCTCGCAAACCAAATATACGTAAGGTAAATATTTGTCAATAACACTGTCGATCCCGTTTGAGGTTAGGTTTCATTTCTTTATTACTGTATTATATTTAAACTTCTTAATTAAAAGTTTTTTCTTTTTCCAGTTACCAAATGATATGGAAAATTATATACAGTAGCATGTAATGGGTTCAGTTTTACAAGTGCGCATAAAGTTAGGGTATATACCCACAAAATTTGAATGCTAACCAGGCAGAAGCAAACTAACTTCTGACACCGCTGAGCCTCCACAACAAAACCACCTATAGAACATTTAGAACTCGCAGGCACTTCATCAGAAAGTTCAGGTACGGACCCATTGCTTTTTTATACTGGTAACCTGTTTTAGTAAATTCTAGTGTATATATTTTCTGTTTGCCGGTTTAATCATAACATTATAGGTAGTTATGATTTCAAACAATCATTGTGCTACTTATTATTATTATTATAATATTATTATAGTCTGTTGCAAAAATTATAGTACATAATAATATGTAAATAGTTACAGTTTATTCGCAAGTACTTATTTTTATTTTTTTAGCTTTGCACACAATTGAAGATCTAGAAGCACCTACCACCTTTCCAAAATCAACTGATAAATCAGTACAAGTATATATACTATACAAATTAAGAAGTAAAGCTGTCCAGACTGAAGTTAAAACAGTGCACCAGTTAACCTCGCTCCCAGCATCAAGGAGTCGATTCTTGGCAAATTTGAGCTATTGGCCTTGACAAATCCTTGTTCCATGACGTTGTTGTACTTTTGGTAGCACAAAACTGACATACTTGATATTTTATCCACAAAATATCTAATTAACGATGCAAATAAAGACGAATTCGAAGGATAAAGTCGATAAACAATGATGACTGATGTGATGTTTACGAAAGCGTAATCTAAAAATAAATGTGTTTTTTAGAATCTGTCTATCCTATATAATTACTTCGAGCCATAATTTCAGTGATTCTTCGTTACAGTCATCATGCCTATTCCAGTCGTTTTTTTTTCTCCGTCAGTATTCGATACGTAGTAGATTTTTCAACTCCTGTCATATTGAAAGATATCTCAACAGAGCTTTTAACATTATTATCTAGATACTGACATCTTAAGGCATCATAAACATTCATCGTAATAAGTTTTTCGTTGAGGAAAAAATGCCTTAGTTGAACGATTTTGGAATAAGTTTAGAGGTGGAATGTGTATGCTGCTATCACTCCCCCCCCCCCCCCCCGTTGACAACTTGTTTTTCTTGCAATGGCCGCCCTCCAAGAGCTTTGAGTTCAGGAAAATAGATCCGATTCTGCCTCTTATACTAGGAATGTGTATGTTGCTGGCATCCCTCCGTTCTCCATGAGCTTCAAATTCAGAAAAATAGATCCGACCCTGCCCTTTATACTGGAAATGGGAATGTTTCCGGTGTCTCCCCCTCCCCGTCGACAACGCTTGCCATACTGTACTTTCGTGATATCATGAAATCAACAGTTTTGAAGAAGGAAGACATCTGTTGTGAAGAGAAACGTCCGAATTTGTCAAATATTGTATTTTTTCAAAAGAAATTCGTATTTTTCAAAAGAAATTCGCATTTTAGAAGGAAATTCAATCAATTATTTGACAAATTCAAGAAGATATCTCTTCACGAAGGCTGAACAGCCCAGAAGATAAACAACATCGACGATCTTATCAGACGCCTCCGAGGCCCCTGGATGAACTAGTAGCTTTTTTCCGGGAAATTGTCAAAGGCTGGGGCGCCTGAAGGCAGTAAAAATCATTCAATTTTTTGTTTTCTTGCACAAATCAGATTAAATACGGTTCCTCTGATCAAATTCATACTGTTAAAGGTAAGATAGGTTTCTAAACCTCAGAACCCGATATACTATAGTGCGACAGACGGGCGTTATTCGTAATTGCATACGCGAACTGATGTTGCTATTACGGATCACCGTCATAAAGTTCACGAAAACATCAAATAAAGAGTGTTCCACATAACTCACCCTCCATAAACATTAAAGAACTCTTTATAAGCCTTGAACCAAACCCCCATATAACAAAAACGACCAAAAATACCTAGAAAAACACTTTTCTAAGGCTGGTCCCTCACGAATTTTTTTCCAAATTGGTAAACACTTAGAAAATTTTGGCATAACAAAATTCGAGCGCGAAAATTAACACAAAAAATTCCCATAAGTTACCGTGCAAATAAATATCGCGAAATTTCGGAAAAGACAACCGGATTTCGGATATACAACGTGAAATAAGATTTAAATTTGCGAATTCTTTTCCGACAAAAACGACAAACAAATTACAAATTTAGATTGACTTTCTCGTTCACAAACAAACACAATATCAAGAAAGGTGAGGCGACCTGGGTTTTCTCTGGGTCGGGAGGTTACGGTGGGTCCTCTCCGGCACCCCCTGCTGGGTGCCCTTCCTTTCAGCAACAATACCAGAATGAAAACACAAATATTCAGCGGAATCTCATAGACTTTGATGACCCTGTCACACATACCGATAGACTCAGCAGACGCGTCAATATCGATTTTGAAAGCGAATCATTATACGACGTTACGCCAACGATTTTACCGATAAATTCCCTGAATAATTTTTCATTACCAAGCCAATTCCCTGGTTTACGACCATTGGGTCAAAGAAACCAACCGTGTGGGCATACAGAGAGACATCTAACGCATCCCACTTACTCATTTGCGACATACTTGGATTCAACTTCTACCGACTCAATTCAAGTGCGTACACAATTTTTTTATAAAAATTCTGAAAGGCGCCATCAAGATTTAATGCAGAATGGTACTAATTTTTTCGAAGATAACATGGACCACATGCAACAAAAAAATCGATAGAAAGAAGTAGTGAACAAATGAGAGGTACCAACCCAAGTAGGCGTTCCCTGATCCGATATAATTTAAATTTTGATTAAAGTCGCGATTTAAATCACTTGACATTTATTATAATATTTCAAACAACTTTCGACAAAAAAAATCACAAACGACTTCATAGCTTAAATCAAATAATTTAGTTTCTAAAATATTTAAAACTTACAGCAGCTAAAATATATAGATGTAAAAGACAACTTGAAATCATTAACTTTAATTTAGTCTGTATAATGAAAAACGATCGATTTCTCCGAAAAATTTATTACAGATATTTGAAGATTTTAAATCATGGGGAAGGGGGGAGGGAAGTAAATAATAAATACGTTAAGAGGTACTATCAGATCGGATCTGTTTTTTGTAAATAACGGCTGAAGTTGAAAAATTTGATTTTCTTTCCATAGAATTTTCCGAAGACATTTTAGGGAATGGTTGTATTCATGAAACTTATAGTAGGCCAGGAAACGAAATAATTTTTGGGAGGTAAAAATGACTCAAATACTGCCTGCGATCTGATTACGGAAATGGATAGGGAAAGGTCATAGAAATGACGTCTCATCTGGTGTCTCAACAAATTTTGGTTTGAACATTGTTTTTTTTTTAACAAATAGGTCGAGAAATGATTTTTCCCCTTTTTTTTTGGATTTTACGGAAAATCTAAGGGATTTCGAGAAAAATGTTCCAAAGACGAATTGTATGTCTTGAAAATATCTTCAAAGTGAATTTTTGTTGGTCCAAATCGGTCTGTAAACAAAAAAGTTATTGCAAATTGAACATTAAAAATGACTTATTTTTCAATTGTTAATAACTTTCTTAATATTTATTGAATTTTTTTCAACTTTTACCAGAATGTGAGTTTTAAAGTGCTTAAAAAGTGTATGGAAGTTAGGCGCTGTCGGTTCAATAGGTTTTGAAAAATTACAATTGTTTATTAGAAAAACGAAAAAAGTGACTATTTTTGATTGGCTATACAATGTTACAACAGAGCTGCGATCAGCAAAAACGGAACCCAACACTCCACCATGGGAGAGACGTCCAAATAACAAAATCGAAGATCTTCGTAAAGATATAGGACAACTGACAGAGTATATTAGGGGCATGAAAACAAGTAAATTTCAAAGACGAGTTGAAGAAATAATGAATCGAGCCGGGTACCATCGCATCCAACGAATGGTACCGCTCAATATTACCTCGAAACACTGAAACAGAGCTCTCTGTTATTGCAGGACAGCTAAAAAGATACAAGACCAGCAATAACCGAAACCGCGACAATGCACTCTTCCAACGATCAGAAAAGACTTTCTACCGTAAGCTAAACTCTCCACCTAACATGGCAGATAATAGATATTCCAATAGAAAACAGGTAGAAGAGTTCTGTAGAAACCAACTTTCAACACGAGCCAATTGTAACATCGCAGCTGGCTGGATCAATCAAGAACACCGAATTTGCCAGGACAACAGCCATATGCAGTTTGAACCATTTACCACCGAGAAAATCTCGGAAATAATCATGGAATTCCATAACTGGAAACCTCCAGGTATCGACCGGATCTAGAACTGCTGGCTCAAAAAGTTCTGGTGTATAGATCATCAACTCGCTGACCTTATTAATGATGTTTTTCTAAATCCAGCAAAAATGTCATTGTTCTTGACAACACAACACAATGATCCAGCTAAGTATAGGCCCATCACCTGCCTTCACACACTATATAAGGTAATTACCTCCTGTTTGACCCAACGCATTTGAAAAATACATTGTGAAAAAAATAACATCATCGCAATTCAGCAGAGAGGATACACCAGAAGAGCAATGGGATGCAAGGAACAATTGATTGTTGACTCTGCCATATGTAACCAAGCCTGTATCAACCGAAGAAACCTCTTTGCTGCCTACGTGGATTATAAGAAGGCATTCAGCTCAGTGCCACATGAATGGCTCAAAACTATATTGAGAATGTATAGTGTCGATAATCATTTTGTTTCCTTTTTGGTATGCATCATGTCAACCTGAAGAACTAGGTTCCAATTGCAATTGCCATCCAACGATACCATCGATACTAATACAATTCCAATACGAAGGGGAATATTTTAAGGCGATGCACTAAGCCTATTGTGGTTCCGCCTTGCAATGAACCCTCTGTCACGCCGTTTAAACTTATACAGCTTTAGAATTAGAAATAACAACGAAGAGGTAGCAAGATTGAATCATCTTTTATACATGGATGATCTTAAACAGATGGCTGCTACCAAAAACCCGCTGTCAAAGAATTCTCCGGAGATATCGGAATGCAATTTGGACTTGACAAGTCACGGATTTTAAACATCGTTAAAGAAAAGATACAACCGGGAGTATTTGAGATGCAGAACGGTGAGACTATAGCTGCAATGGAAGCAGACCAAACATCCAAATACCTAGGTATGCAATAGGCTAAACGAATTGATCATCGCACTATGAATGCCGAATTGACAATCGAATTTGTCAGGAGGGTAAGACGGGTGTTACGAACTACTCTAAATAGTAGAAATTTGTTCAAGGCGCTCAACACATACTCATGCTCTGCGCATAGCTACTCTTCTGGAATTGTAAAATGGAGCAGGATGGATATCAAAAACCTGCAAAGGAAATAAGAACACTCTTAACAAAAGCACACAAACACCACCCTCGGAATGCTACTGAACCTATAATGCTTCCAAAACATCAAGAAGGAAGAGGATTGGTGGATATTGGTAAGCAGCTCGATCAACAAATAATAAACTTACGATCTTCTTTCCACAGGTTAGCGGACTCTGCCACACTACATCGAGCAATATGCGAGGCAGATGATTCAACGCCGATACAGCTGAGGGAACAGGATGTTGCTTCTCACCACCGAACAGACCAAGAGAAGCTACAAGCCTAGCTACAGAAGCCACTTCATGGACGGCATCCAAATGAAGTTATCCAGGACAATGTCGACAACTCAGCGTCGAACTACTGGTTGATTTCAGGACAGATGTTTTCGGAAACGAAGGGCTTCTTGTTAGTTATCCAAGACCAGATTATTCCCACGACGAACTATCGGAAGTTAACCATCAGAGATTTCTCTATAGAAAATGACCAATGTAGATATGGCTGTCGAACATCAAAGACAATCCATAGCCTATTCTTGAAAACAACGAGTTCAAGTTATACTGGGATCGAACAGTTCTAACAGATCAAACAGTTGCTCATAATAGGCCAGACATTATACTAACAGATAAAATTTCTAAGCGAACTACACTGATAGACATTGCTATACCTAATAACAACAACCTAAGACAAATATACAATAAGAAGATCGCCAAATATAGAGATCTGGAGGTGCAAATCCGCAGACAATGAACAGCGTCCACACGATTCCCATAATGCTATGAACAGCTGGAGTGATACCGAAGAACCTACTGCAGAGCATCAAGGGACTGGGCCTTAGTAAGCATCTATATAAACCGTTTCAGAAAGCAGTTCTCCTTGCAACCGCGCGAAACATCCGAACGTTTGTAGGAGGTGCAGAAGACCACGCCATCTAGAACCCGATTACATGAAAAGGGTCCCCACAGAGCTTCATACTTTTTTATCTTTGTATACCTGGTATGAGTGAATAATCCCTGGAGGAAGTGCGAAACCGTTTGGCTTGTAAATCTGAAAAGATCCCGTATGATGCGAACTTTACGGGCCACACTGCATATCCTTGATATTAATAGGTAGTAATCGGACCCACAAATAGATCCTCTATATACTTTTACATCTCGAATTTGGAATTTTGTGTGAATTTAAAATATTATTTTTCAATATGATAACGCATTGGAAGGTTTGTCAAATCCAGTCCTATCCACTGACTATAGCGCAAGTGCAGTAAAAGCCCTTTTAGCGAAGTACAGCTTAACATGCCCGATTAAATTTATTTTCCCCCATATAACTTTCTTGAGTAAAAACTATGACAAACATTTAAAATTCTTAAACAAGAACATTTCCCAAAATTTCCTATTTTCCTTAACATTAGTTAAAATTTTAACATCCATGTCTGATTAATTATTAACCGAATTCTAAAAGAAGTTGGTTCTCAATTTGTCGATTATGTATTTTTTATTTTTTTTATGTATGTACCGGGTGAGTCAACGATTGGATGAAGTAAGTTTGTGCCTTTTCGGTGAAATTTACAAAGAAACTATATTTATTGTTTGATACAGTTTATTTTTACGTAGATTTTAAAAATATTTAGGACTCTACAGGGTGAGCCAAAAAACTAGGACAGCATAAAGTTGTATTTTTTTAAATAGAACACCCTATATACGAATCGTATTTTCGATTTAGCTTATAATTTTAAATCTTTTTTATTAAGGGTTTACTATAACAAAACTTTATAGTTTCTGAGATAATTAAGTTTAAAAAAAAGTCACATTTTCTAGCATCAATTCAATCCTAAATAACGTTTTCAATTTTGTGACAAATATATTCAAATTTAGAATTTAGCAAGGCCAAGGACAAGTTAACATAATTTTTACCTAATATTTGCAATAAAAGCTACAGGGTGTTGAACACATCGGCTCAAATTTGAACAAGTTTTAATGAATAAATATCTTTTTTTTAAATGGTACACCCTGTATATTTTCATCTTATTTAATAGAGTAATAAAAACCCTAAAAGTTTTGTTCAATATATCCTATACCTATTTATAATAGTTTTTGAGATAATTCAGTTTTTCTTATTTTCCATACTTTTTTACAGAAATAGTCTTCATTATCATAGTAGCCATGTAAAATAATAAAAAGAAACTACAGAAACAAACAGAATTTGGTTAAATATGATGAAATACATTATTCGTTATATTACAACGGCAATAGTTTAATTAAACATAATGTGAAAAAATTAACACAACAATAACGACAAGGCAAATACATATTTACTTTTATACTAAATTGAAACAAAAAAATTACCTATTAAATACTGAGATTAATTATTTCTTTTTAATAAGTGTTCGAATAAACGACCCTCTTGTGCAATGCACAAATTTAGTCTTTTTTGCAGATTTTCTCGGACTCTGGACAAAATTAATGGCGTTATTGTCCTACAGGTATCCCTAATCCTGTTTCGCATATCTTCCACTGTTGTTGGTGGATTAACATACACACACATCTAATGGGGTGATGTCGCAAGACCTTGGTGGCCACTCAATGAAACCCCCACGACCAATCCATTTTTGCGGATATCGTTGGTCCAAAAACGCACGAACTTGACGATGGTAATGCGGAGGCGCACCATCGTGCTGGAACCACATACTGTCGAGTTCATCCCTATCGAGACCTTGAAGCACTTGGGGTAGTTCTTCTTGTAGAAAGTTAAGGTAACTATGGCCATTTAGTGGTTCATTAAAAAAGTGGGGTCCAATAATTCGATTATGATGAATACTACACCAAACATTTAATGACCAGTGGTTTTGATGTTGCACCTATCTAATTAAAAATGGGTTTTCTGTGGCATAATAATGCATGTTGGGTCTATTTACGGCACCGTTACTTCTAAAAGTAGCTTCATCACTAAACATTACCTTGCATAATAAATTTGGATTTAATTGAATCTCCGCATTTATTGTACGACAAAAGTTTACACGACTTTCAAAATCCTGTCCATGCAATTCTTGGTGTAATTCCATATGATATGGATGATACCTATATTTCTTGGTAGTACGATTAGCGGTGGATTGTGATGTTTCACATAATGCTGCTAACTGACCACTACCAATATAAGGATTTTCCTGAACATTTAACAATACTTGTAATTCTTTTTCTTCATTAGTTACTGATTTGTTGACCACTTTACGTTTTGGATAATCAACAGTACCAGAAGAATCAAATCTTTGCATTAAGTTTTGAAAAGTATGGGTATTAGGCTGGCGTCGATCAGGATACTTCATTTTGTAAATTCTTTGAGCAAGAAGGCAATTTTTTTGAGCCTCTCCTATTGTATAAATCATATCATATTTAACCACATTCTGTTTGTTTCTGTAGTTTCTTTTTATTATTTTACATGGCTACTATGATAATGAAGACTATTTCTGTAAAAAAGTATGGAAAATAAGAAAAACTGAAATATCTCAAAAACTATTATAAATAGGTATAGGATATATTGCACAAAACTTTTAGGGTTTTTATTACTCTATTAAATAACATGAAAATATACAGGGTGTACCATTTGAAAAAAAAAGATATTTATTCATTTAAACTTGTTCAAATTTGAGCCGATGTGTTCAACACCCTGTAGCTTTTATTGCAAATATTAGGTAAAAATTATGTTAACTTGTCCTTGGCCTTGCTAAATTCCAAATTTGAATATATTTGTCACAAAATTGAAAACGTTATTTAGGATTGAATTGATGCTTGAAAATGTGACTTTTTTTCTTTAAACTTAATTATCTCAGAAACTATAAAGTTTTGTTATAGTAAATCCTTAATAAAAAAAGATTTAAAATTATAAGCTAAATCGAAAATACGATTCGTATATAGGGTGTTCTATTTAAAAAAATACAACTTTATGCTGTCCTACTTTTTTGGCTTACCCTGTAGAGTCCTAAATATTTTTAAAATCTGCGTAAAAATAAACTGTATCAAACAATAAATATAGTTTCTTTGTAAATTTCACCGAAAAGGCACAAACTTACTTCATCCAGTCGTTGACTCACCCTGTACACCGATTACTCCGGAACGGCGGCATCGATTTGAATGAAATTTTTTACGTTATGTTCGGGAAGTTGCTGCGGTGGTCCCATATTTTTTTGGACGAAATTCGTGAAGTAAAATCCAAGATGGAGCTGACAACATGGCGGCAAAAAAAATAATTTTATGATTTTGTCCAAAATTAGTATTTGGGAATTTTCTGGGTCGTAAACAACGAATCTGAAATTATTTTTTTATAATTCAATATGGCGGATCCAATATGGCACACAAAAATTTAATTTTAACCGATTTTTACCAAAACTGGTATAGGGGAGTCTCCGGGGTCGCACATAACGAATCCAAAATATTTTTAAAAAATACAATATGGCGCATCTAATATGGCCGACAAAAATAATTTTGTCCGATTTTCTCCAAAATTGGTACGAGGGAGTTTTCAGGGTCGCATCCCACACAGCACTAGACGTCTTATAGACGTCATTTTTATGTCCAGATTATGTCTGAACGTCTTAAGACATAAATAAGGCGTCTTATAGACGTTTTTTTAAAGACGTCCATAAGACGTCTATATACAACGTCTTTAAGATATCTTTTAAAGTCTACATACCAGATTTTATATGAAAATAAATACAGTTGTGTATAATTTAGTTGATAAAAACTAAAAAGCATTTCCTTGGATTTTGTCGTAGTTGGGTAATAAGTTTGCAACGCCGCACAGAGCTCAGCTGAATACAAGTTGAGGTTAAAATATTTGATTGAACGACAAATTTTTAGTAGCCTCACTATAATCTTGGTTAATGGAACTTTTGCGTGATCTTTTTTATAAATACTTTGGTGCTTTTTGTCACAGACTGTTTAATGTACCGATAACAATAACAATATGATGCCAGCGAAACTATAACTTTAAAAAAACCCGCTTTTGTTCCTGTCAACTGTCATTTTTCAGTTTTGTATTTGTGTTTCGTCATGCCGTTATTCATTTCTAATATTGTTGGTGTGCCGACTGTGAAAATTTAGCTTTTGAAAGAATATTAAAATAGTTGATTTATCTATGTGCCTCTGAAAATATTTTTTATTCGTGTTTAGATAATACTTAAGGTAAGATCGAGAATCATATGTACTTAGGAAAAACAGTAACGTTATTTATAGATTGTGTTACAGGAAATTCCCGAATGCTTTACCGCTTATATTTTTGTAGTAACTCAATGTTATTAGAAGTATGAAATGAAATCTTCAAAAATATTATCTATGCGAAAAAGGCTAGCACAGCTCCTCCAGACCCGGTCCTAAATATTACAAGAAGTATTACTAATGAAGTGGAAGGCGAAATGTTTGTTTATGAAGTGCTCCACTAATGAAACCTGTAAGATTTATTTTGTTCCTGATGATTGGTTTGTATTTAAAGAACATAGAAAATAGAGTTTTGTTAATTACAAGAAGTAATTTTGTTTAAGGTTTCAGAAATTTCAAAACTGGGAGTAGGAAGCATTTATGACTTTGTAAAGCGAGCTTGTAAAATTACCATGTACAGTTGATTAGTACGAAAAGGAAAGAGAAAGTTCTACGATTCTAACTTGGCGAGACTTATGAATAAGTTCTGTCTTTCATTATACATATTAACCTTGAAATAGCATAAGTCACAATTCTATAGTAGAGGAAAATTATAAAAATTCGCAAAAATATCAAAAAATTTACTTCCACAAATGATAAACTTTATCCTATAAAATTAAAATCAGTTTGTTATTAGGATCTACAGAGATAACAGGACTGGCAAAAAGTCGGAAGAATGAGGAAATTTCAATCGAAACATGGCTGAAAAGGGCATCAGACCAGATTTGTTATTCGACTAAATAAAAATACTTGTTTTTAAAACTGTTTAAAGATTTGTGTACTTTTTATTCAATAAACTTTTATTTTGTTGATAGTCTACCTTTTAGAGTTATTATATCAAAGGGATAAACTTAAATTTAATAGGTTCACTTATAGTTCGAACAGTAGTAGTTCTGAAAATATTTGCTCTTCTACCGCACTTCTTAAATTTCAAATTAGAAAAAGTTTACATTATGCTTGAGTTATGTATTTTTTTGTATAAAAAGATTATGTTGAATATATTTTTTAAAGCAAATTATTAATGCGGAACTTGTAGTTATTTAAAATGGTAGTGTATATTTTGCTCTTGATTTTTTCTTAATTAAAGTTATTTCTTGGAATTTGAATAATTACGGTTTGACTTTGTAAACAAGACAAACAAACAAATTAAAGGGACCCTTTTTAATGTACATAATTTTAATGGTCGAATATGTTGTTTTAATGTTGGGAAGGGACGTCCATAAGACGTTGTAAGTAAATGTCTTAAAGACGTTACCTTTTGTAACATAAGACGTCTATACAACGTCTTATGGACGTCATTCGTCTTTAATGGACATCTATAAGACGTCCTGAATATTGAGATCAAACGTTTTATGGACGTCTTTAAGACTTATTTGTGCTGTTTGGGATATAACGAATCTAAAATTATTTTTTTAAAATTCAATATAGCGGATCCAATATAGCAGACGAAAACAATTAATTTTGTTAGATGTTCGTCAAAACTGTTATGTGGGAGTTTTCGGGGTTGCATATGACGAATCTGAATTTATTTTTAAAAAATTCAATATGGCGTATTCAATATGACGGATAAAAATTAATTTTGTCCGATTTTTTTTTAAATTGATATGGGGGGAGTTTTTGGGAGCGTACAATAAGAATCTGAAATTATTTTTAAAAAATTAAATATGGCGTATTCAATATGACGAATAAAAAATCCAAAATAGCGGATTAAAAATTCTACATCTCTCATTTTTGTCTAAAATCAGTACTGGGGGATTTTTGTTAGTATTAATTAAGAATTTAAAATATTTTTTGAAAAACTGAATCTGACGGATTCAATATGGCGTTCTAAAAATAATTATGAATTTAAAAGTATTTCTTCAGGATTCAATATTTTAAATTCAATACCCGGACTAAAATTTAAGATAGTGGATTTACTAAGACAGACTAAATATTTGTTTAATACGATTTGACTGGTATTGTAAGTGAAAAATAACTATACATTTTTAAGTGAAATTGAAATTTTTGAAGTCAAGGCCAAATTATTTCTAAATTAAATAAATAACTACTCATATATACAAATTATGGTAAGAAAGCAACTCCAAATAAAGTATTTTTAATTTGTTCATGCGAATCACATTTTGTCGGGTATTAGTTTGGCGCCGACTTCAAAAATTTCAATTTCATATCAAAAAAAATTATAGTTATTTTTCACTTTTTAGCGCACTTTTAGAAGTCGGTTCAATTTTTTTTATAAAAATTTTATTTTTTTTATTAATTATTTTAAGTATACTATTTTATAATTTTTATTGTGGGAAAATGAAATAAAAATTCCATATGAAACATCACAAATATTTATTAAGATTTTATATGTACAGGGTGAGTCAACGATTGGATGAAGTAGGTTTGTGCCTTTTCGGTGAAATTAACAAAGAAACTATATTTATTGTTTGATACAGTTTATTTTTACGCAGATTTTAAAAATATTTAGGGCTCTACAGGGTGAGCCAAAAAACTAGGACAGCATAAAGTTGTATTTTTTTAAATAGAACACCCTATATACGAATCGTATTTTCGATTTAGCTTATAATTTTAAATCTTTTTTATTAAGGGTTTACTATAACAAAACTTTATAGTTTCTGAGATAATTAAGTTTAAAGAAAAAAAGTCACATTTTCAAGCATCAATTCAATCCTAAATAACGTTTTCAATTTTGTGACAAATATATTTAAATTTGGAATTTAGCAAGGCCAAGGACAAGTTAACATAATTTTTACCTAATATTTGCAATAAAAGCTACAGGGTGTTGAACACATCCGCTCAAATTTGAACAAGTTTAAATGAATAAATATCTTTTTTTTTTAAATGGTACACCCTGTATATTTTCATGTTATTTAATAGAGTAATAAAAACCCTAAAAGTTTTGTTCAATATATCCTATACCTATTTATAATAGTTTTTGGGATATTTCAGTTTTTCTTATTTTCCATACTTTTTTACAGAAATAGTCTTCATTATCATAGTAGCCATGTAAAATAATAAAAAGAAACTACAGAAACAAACAGAATGTGGTTAAATATGATGAAATACATTATTCGTTATATTACAATGGCAATAGTTTAATTAAACATAATGTGAAAAAATTAACACAACAATAACAAGGCAAATACATATTTACTTTTATACTAAATTGAAACAAAAAAATTACCTATTAAATACTGAGATTAATTATTTCTTTTTAATAAGTGTTCGAATAAACGACCCTCTTGTGCAATGCACAAATTTAGTCTTTTTTGCAGATTTTCTCGGACCCTGGACAAAATTAGTGGCGTTATTGTTCTACAGGTATCCCTAATCCTGTTTCGCATATCTTCCACTGTTATTGGTGCATTAACATACACCTTATTTTTAATATAACCCCATAGGAAGAAATCTAATGGAGTGATGTCGCAAGACCTTGGTGGCCACTCAATGAAACCCCCACGTCCAATCCATTTTTGCGGATATCGTTGGTCCAAAAACGCACGAACTTCACGATGGTAATGCGGAGGCGCACCATCGTGCTGGAACCACATACTGTCGAGTTCATCCCTATCGAGACCTTGAAGCAGTTGGGGTAGTTCTTCTTGTAGAAAGTTCAGGTAACTATGGCCATTTAGTGGTTCATTAAAAAAGTGGGGTCCAATAATTCGATTATGATGAATACCACACCAAACATTTAATGACCAGTGGTTTTGATGTTGCACCTCTCTAATCCAAAATGGGTTTTCTGTGGCATAATAATGCATGTTGCGTCTATTTACGGCACCGTTACTTCTAAAAGTAGCTTCATCACTAAACATTACCTTGCATAATAAATTTGGATTTAATTGAATCTCCGCATTTATTGTACGACAAAAGTTTACACTACTTTCAAAATCCTGTCCATGCAATTCTTGGTGTAATTCCATGTGATATGGATGATACCTATATTTCTTGGTAGTACGATAAGCGGTCGATTGTGATGTTTCACATAATGCTGCTAACTGACGGCTACCAATATAAGGATTTTCCTGAACATTTAACAATACTTGTAGTTCTTTTTCTTTATTAGTTACTGGTTTGTTGACCACTTTACGTTTTGGATAATCAACAGTACCAGAAGAATCAAATCTTTGCATTAAGTTTTGAAAAGTATGGGTATTAGGCTGGCGTCGATCAGGATACTTCATTTTGTAAATTCTTTGAGCAAGAAGGCAATTTTTTTGAGCCTCTCCTATTGTATAAATCATATCTATTAACTCATTCTTTGGAAAATTCATTTTACAATATAGGATGAATGCAAAAAAAAACCAAACTACACTACATAAAAACCAAAAGAAGCGATTGCGGTTATAAATTTGACACACAGAAAAATGTTCTTTTACATTGTTTTTGCCATGGCTACTATGATAATGAAGACTATTTCTGTAAAAAAGTATGGAAAATAAGAAAAACTGAAATATCTCAAAAACTATTATAAATAGGTATAGGATATATTGAACAAAACTTTTAGGGTTTTTATTACTCTATTAAATAACATGAAAATATACAGGGTGTGCCATTTAAAGAAAAAAGATATTTATTCATTTAAACTTTTTCAAATTTGAGCCGATGTGTTCAACACCCTGTAGCTTTTATTGCAAATATTAGGTAAAAATTATGTTAACTTGTCCTTGGCCTTGCTAAATTCCAAATTTGAATATATTTGTCACAAAATTGAAAACGTTATTTAGGATTGAATTGATGCTTGAAAATGTGACTTTTTTTCTTTAAACTTAATTATCTCAGAAACTATAAAGTTTTGTTATAGTAAACCCTTAATAAAAAAGATTTAAAATGATAAGCTAAATCGAAAATACGATTCGTATATAGGGTATTCTATTTAAAAAAATACAACTTTATGCTGTCTTAGTTTTTTGGCTCACCCTGTAGAGTCCTAAATATTTTTAAAATCTGCGTAAAAATAAACTGTATCAAACAATAAATATAGTTTCTTTGTTAATTTCACCGAAAAGGCACAAACCTACTTCATCCAATCGTTGACTCACCCTGTACAAATCATCATTCACAATAAATTGTTATACAGACTGGGCGATAATTAATGGATCATTCAAATTTTAAACGTATAAATTGTAGCTTTCTAATTCATTAACATGGTTTAAATAGACAGGATGAAGTTGAAATTGATAAGTACAACAAAAAAACAACCAATTATTGAACGAGGGGCAAATCCAGCTTTTCTCTTTTGATGGGAGGGGGGAGGCGATATCACAAGGGTAAAGAAGAGATCGAAATTGCCCCCAACCCACTCGTATATAAGACTGTACAGTCAGTGAGTTCCACGTTACCAATTCAGCGGGGAAGCGAGTATATTTTTTCTAAATTCAAAGCTCTTGGAGAGAGGGGAGGCGATCGACCCTTCTCCTCCTCCTTGAATCTGCTCCTTTGTTATACCTTGAATATATCACAATTTAAAAATCGTTTCAATTTATTACCAAACCGATAATGATGGAAATTTTTGTTTATTTTCAGGAGGCGACAATACCGTTTATCGATTCCGAAGCTGTAGCAGTAGATTTTTATCCTCAATTATCCTATAAAAAGATTGTTTCTTGACATACATAATACAAATTATCACAATATCATAAATAAAATACAACTAGCCAAATAGAAGATCACGACAACTGAATTATGATTAAAATTAAGCCTCTAATTCTCTAACTTGGTCTAACTTTAAATCTGGTCCAGATTGACAATAAAGAGTTTAAACTAGCAAGTACAACAATAAGTTAATCAAGTTTCAAACTTTAAAAGCACAAGAAAAAGAATCTTTTTTTTTTTTAATATTAAATAGACGAAAATTGGGAGACAACTAGTCTTCCCTCCGATTCTGAGGATTACGCTGTAGATTTTTATCCTTAGCTTTAATATCCAGGAAGATGTGACAAATCTCCCGGACATGAAAAAAAACACGTGCACGGAATACTACAAGTTCATATAAACTTTTTTCGTTTGGGCCTCCTCTTCGGAGATATGGGCTCCCAAAGAACTGGAATGGATTCAAATTTTTTACACATAATTATTGAACTACTAGGTTTATTTATTTTTTTTTAATATGATGTATACCATGTAAGACCCTTCAAATTACTACCCAAGAAAGTATTTATATTTTGTCAGTTTTCACATCCCTGACACATTGATTCTTTCTTCTTCTTTCTCAGCCCATTGACGTCCACTCTTGGACATAAGCCTCTCCGATGGTCCTCCACTGGGATCTGTCTCTCGCCTTCTGGAGCCAGTCTTTTCCAGCAAAATGTCTTATATTATCTACCCATCTGCGTTGTGGCCTGTCACGATTTCGGTTCATTTCTCGCGGTCGTCATTGCAGTAATTTACTCTTCTACCTATCGGGCTGTTGTCTAGCTATGTGCCCTGCCCATTGCCACTTCAGTCGTGATATGCGTTCAATGACGTCAACTACTTTGGTTCTTGATCTTATTACTTCATTTCGTATTTTATCCCGTAACGAGATTCCTAACATTTGTCTCTCCATAGAGCGTTGAGTGACTCGGAGCCTATTTGCGTTTTGTTTGGTTAGGGTTATCGCTTCCATGCTGTAAGTAGCAACAAGTAAGACACACGTGTTATACACTTTCCGTTTAAGGTTAATTGGCGTGTTTCTATCTCTTAATACGTACTGCAACTTTCCAAAGGCAGCCCATGTCAGCCCTATTCTCCTTGTTATTTCCGCCGTTTGACTTTCTTTGCCCAGTTTCATGACGTGGCCTAAATAGATGTACCATTGATTCTTTACTTGGATATTAATTTACTGATTCTTGGATTTCGTGGTGTAATCGTGAAATAATTCGAAATATAAAATACGCGTTTATTGAATATGCAGATATGCATCTGGTGTATGGTCCTACATTCTTGCAATGTTTTGAATGCCAGGAGGTTATATCATAACATATATCCTAATCGTACTCTTCCAAAGTCTGAGGAAGAATGGTAGGAGATTCCATTTAATAAGATAATAGTATTAAATTTCTTCATAACTTTAGGAAATTTTGGGGAAAGAAGTACTGATGCTGGTCGGGAAAGAACAGTACGTACGCTGCAATTAGAGGAAAATATTTTAAATGTCGTAGATGACATTCCTTCAATGAACACTCGAAAATTATCAGCGCAGTTTAATACATTGAAAACAATAGTACATAAACTGGTTCCTGAAGGTTTTCCCCGTAGAATGAATGCAGTTTCCAAACCGGCTGTTGGATCAGCAACGAAATAATGTAAACTTCGTTAGCACTATTCTCTTCACGGATGAAGCAGGGTTTACCAAAAATGGTATATATTTACGCAACTCACATGTATGGGCTGATGAAAATCCTCATGTAACTTTTGTTTCTTATTATCAACATCAGTTCCAATCAATTAATGTCTGGACAGGAGTCGTTGGCAATTTTTTGTTTGATCCATTCGTATTACCAGCACGATTTAGTAGAGCACTTACCACTTGAAACCCTTTAAAACACGTACTACGTGCGGGAGCACCTGAATATCGGGAGCACCTGAATAACGTCTATTCAAACCGTTAGATAGGTAGAGGAGGACCTGGCCTCCTCAATCTCTCGACCTAATACCATTGGATTTTTACCTATGGGGACACCTCAAAACCTTGATGTATTCCACTCCGGTCGATAGTACAGAGGAACTTCTACGGAGAATCATGTTTCATTGTGATCAAAGAAGGAACAATGCTGAGTTTATGTGGCGGGTACGGTGGGCTTCAATACGTCGTGCCGGAGAGTATATCAGACTTCACGGAGCCTATATTGAACCCCCTTACGAAATTTTTAACTAAGTAGTTAGTTTAATTTTTTATTGAAATTATGGTAACAGGAGAAAATTCCTCTTTTTCATATTCTACCCCACAGAAGTTAGGGGACTAACAGTGTAAATAAAGTGACGTTTTTTCGAAAACGGTTAGAATTAACAACATGAATAAAGAGTTCTTAATTTTTAGTCAATAGTTAAAGGTATGTAAAAAACGCTGTTCAAAGTTCTTATCATACAGGGAGTACAAAAAATGGGGTCATGAGTGTCACAGCTAGTCCTTCCCTGCACCTGTGAGTAATTCACAACACTATCTTGGATAGTAATTTCAAGGGTTTTACCTGGTATACATTATATTAAAAAAAATTGAAATATACCTGGTGGTTCAATAATTATGGGTAAAAAACTTGATTCCATTACAGCTCTTTGGGAGTCCATATCACCGATGTGTAGGTCTATACGAAGAAAATTTATATGTAGTATTTCGTTAACGAGTTTTTTTATGTCCGGAGGATTTCCCATATTTTCGCGAACATCCTGTATAGATATTTGTTTATAACGGCTGTCTTGAAGTTCACCCAAAATTTAAACATACCGCTATTTGTGCAATAAAGTGTTGGTAACCAAAAAACAGATTGACAGTTGACAGTTTAGAGTTAGTAAAACTGGAGCACTACAAGAGAACAACGTGTTTTCATTGTTGAACAATATTTCAAAAATAATGCAAATTTGGCGGCTAAATTTCATGAAAAATGTGGTCGGAAAATTTATTTAACTTCTTCAACTGTAAAGAGAGTAATTAAAAAATTCAGGGAGACTGGATCAATTGGTGATGCTAAACATACTGACCGTCCAATAACAAGCCGTTCAAATGTTAATATTTAAGCAGTGCCTGAGAGTTTCAAGAAGTCTCTACAGCATATATTCACTAAAGATCTGAGTCTCCATGCTTACAAAGTTCAATTGACACAATAATTGAAGACTTATGACCATGCACAGTGAAAAGAGTTCGTTAAATGGATTATCGAACAGCAACAAGTAAATGTTGTTTTTTCGAGCAAAATCTTCCTAAAGGATAAAGCTCATTTCTTCCTTGATGGCTTCTTTAATCGTCAAAATTGCTGCATTTGGGGTTCAGAAAATCCACGTGTGTCAAAAAACAAATGCATCCACAACGTGTCACTGTTCGGTGCGGATTTTAGGCTGAAGGCATCATTGGACCATTCTTCATTGAAAAAGAGGCTGGTCAAGCAGTGACTGTTACTGGTGCTCGATATTGCGATATAATAACCGAGTAATTTCTGCCTAGATGGAGTAATATTAATGTGAACAACATGTGGTTTGAACAAGATGGTGCCACATGCTTTACAGGTCGTGAAACAATTCAATTACCATATGAGACTTTTCGCGGTCGTGTACTCTCTCGTTTAGGTTATCAGAATTGGCCCTCTAAATCATGTGATTTAATACCACTGGATTTCTTTCTATGAGGTTATTTAAAATCAAAGGTCTGTGCCAACAAGCCCACAACCATCTGTGCATTGAAGGAAGAGATTCAACACTGCATTAACGAAATTAAGCCACATTTATGCAAAATGATCATGGAGAATTTCGACAAAAAGTGCATATGTACCAGCAAAGCCGTGGAGGTCATTTGCCCGATGTACTGTTCCATACATAACCCTTTTTGTACTTTATGATTGAGTAAATTAATTACACTTTTGGTGTAACCTATTTGCAGCAAATCTGGCTTAAATGGGAAGACAATACCTAATGTAACTATTTGAAAAGATGCAATTTTTATAGATGTCAAAATAAAAATGAACTTATGATATTTTTTGAGGGCACGCGAGTTCGCTTTGTTTAAGATGGCACTAGTTCCACTCCATGATTACATTCATTCATATTTTTTATTAGTAGCCTTATGCCAATTTATTTTCATTAAATTTCGTGGTGATTTTTCTAGAAAGATGTATTTCTGTATGTTCATAGTTTCCTAAAAAATCGATTGATACTACCACACCTCGCGATCTAAAAATTGAAAAACAGCATTTCTTTCATCTTCGGAGATATCTAACAGCCGTTTTTCCGAACATCTGACACACTGGATAGAAGGAGTATCATCAGTTCACTTACCAATCTTAAAAGAATGGGTAATATGCTATCATATATGGAAAACTTCTTACACAATAGAACCTTTGTCGTTAAAATAAGGAATTCTAAATCCACTACTCTCTCACACAATGGTGGAGTCCGTCAGGGCCCCTCTATTAGCCCCACATTATTCCTTTTAGCTATAAATGATGTCACCAAACACCTAGATCATAGAGCGAAAATAGGAATATTTGCTGATGACATCCTACTATACCATTCTTCGGCCGATCTTAACTATAGCTCCTCGATCCTCCAATTTTCTCTTAACTCCCTGGTCGCTTGGTCGTCCGCTAAAAACCTTACATTCTCTCCAGCGAAATCAAATGTAGTCCATTTATGTCAAATAAGGAACTGTCCCAAAATTTCTAACTTGCATCTCAGTAATATCCCCACACAACCAGTAACAAAAAAAATCATTTTTCGGGGTTACCTTCGATCAATTATTAAACTTTAAATATCACATTGATACGCTCGAGGATAAATGCATGCTTGATTTGAAAATCATAAAAATCTTGACAGGCACCATATGGGGATCGACATTCCCTCGTAAAAATACACCAAGCCTGCATTGCATTCCTTCCAAAATTGATTATGCGTCCTTTATTTATAGCTCTGCTCCCTCGTGCTATTTAAACAGATTAAATCCCGTACATAACAAGGGAAATAGGCTAGCCATAGGAGTCTTTCATACAAGCCCCATTAACAGCATCATGTATGAAGCCAAAACCTTACCCATAGACTACATCAGAGACAAGCAACTTCTCAATTATGGTCATTCCCTCCTCACTAGACCCAATCTCCCTATATCAAAATTATTCCACAGAACCACCTATCCATGGATAGCTTCCTCTAACAAATACCCCCGCAGTTCTAACCAAAGATTCCAAGAGCTTAAGAGAAAATTGCAAATTTTTCTGCCTCCTTGCTTTATATCGCATAACAATGGCTACACATTCCCTCCATAGTGCATGACCCCTTTCGTAGAAGACCTCTCTCTCACCATATATAATAGACGCAACACCTCCTCTCAATTGATCAGGAAAACATTCGATCAATTAATGCAGACCTCATATAAAGACTATAATATTATCTATACAGATAGATCCAAAACTGCCACTCAAACCAGTGCAGCAATCTACGTTTCAAGTACTCATAAATCATTTAAAATGCATAAAACAACTAGAATTTTAGCCGCAGAACGCAATATATATTGCCCTAAGGCACATCGTATCGTCTCCCAATACAAAATGGATAATAGCTACTGATTCACTCAGTTATATCCAAAACATCTTTTCTTACAACCCTACACATCCTCTAATCAAAGAAATCAAATATCTCCATGAAAGGGAACGCATACATAATAAATACATAATCCTCCTATGAGTCCCTAACTACGTAGGAATACAAGGTAACGAAAGAGCCGATTCCTTCGCCAAACACCCCCTCAATCCAATCGCCATAGACTATATTTTCTATATCAAGGATCTTAAAACCTATACCAACAACTTTGTTAACAATCTCATCCAATTCGAATGAGATTTAACCTTGGAGGAAATTAAACTCCATAACATTAAACACTCCTACTTCAATAATACAACACACCACTCACTTACTAGAAGAGAATCTGTGATACTTACTAGACTGCGTATCAGTCATAGGCGCCTTACACACGAATACCTGATAAAAAATCCAGATCAACCTCTACGTCTTACCTTTATTCTTCCTTTGACCACAAAACACATTCTTTTTGTCTGCTCCAATTATCAAATTCAACGTAATAGGTACAGAATCTTGGGTAGCCTTACTAACATTCTCTCTCCACAAAATATCAATAATGTAATCTATTTCCTAAAGGACATCCAACTACTGAGCAAATTATAAGGAAGTAGAAATATTATTCAAAAAAACCCGGGTTAGACACTAAAATACTAATATCATCGACTCGTCAAAATCTGTCTCTCTCTAGTTTAAAAAAAATGTATGTAAATGGTAGATAAAAATGCAAAAAATTTGAATCATTGGGATTATTTCTAGTAAGAGATTTATACTGTTATATTACAGAAACTAATTTAGTTCTCAACTTGCTGAGAAAAATCTAATACTATAAGGTCAGGCGCAGGGGCGGATCCAGCCTCTCTCTTTGGGGGGGGCGGTGATATGGCAAGCGAAAATAAGTTGTCGACGGGGGGGAGGGGGGTAGAAACCAGCAACAGTCCTATTTTTAGTGTAAAAAGCATGGTCGGGTCTATTTTTCTATATTTGAAGCTCTTGGAGAGGGGGGGGGGTGATCACAAGTAAAAACAAGTTGCCGACAAGGGGGATGCCAGCAGCATAACTATAAGAGCAGAATTGGGTCTATTTTCCTGAACAAAAAGCTCCCGGGGGAGGTTATCGCAAGAAAAACAAGTTGTCAACGATGGGGAGTGCCAGCAGCATACACATTCCTAATATGAAAGGTAGAATTGGTTCTATTTTCCTGAACTCAAAGCTCTTGGGAGGGAGGGGCGATCGCAAGCATACACATTAGTATACTCTCTTCAAGAACTAGAAAGACAAATAAAACTGTTACCGAAACCTCCAACGTACCTGCTCGCTCCACTGCCGCAGATAACTGAGGACTGCCATAAACCTAATTATATTTAATTATAAGCTTTTATAAATTTACTGCAACAATAAAATTTCTCATAGTTTAATTTAATTTCTGTCAGTGAGCAAAGTACACCTTACAGTGTGTCCTTAGTGATTTTTCTTGTTTGCGCTTGTTTTTATATATTATTTGAGATTAGTGAGATACCCAAAAGATAGGGTTTCCACCTCTATATTTATTCCAAAATCGTTAAACTTATTACGACGAATAATAATGTTAAAAGCTCTTTTGAGATGTGTTCCAACATGACAACTGAAGGAGAAAAAAAAATACTAGAATTGTTAGTACTCCCAAGCCACATTCGATCACAGGCAGAAGAAAAACCTCGTTGGAAGAAGAGATGAAAACAGCAATAAAAGAAGTTGTACATACATTTTATTATGAGAAGCAGAACCCAACCGTCAACAAAATTCTAACTAAAATCAATGAAGATCGCGATTTATCTGAAATTAAAAGAACTGTACTCTGAAAATTGCTCAGAGAACTTAATTTTTGCTGGGAAAAACCAGATAGAAAATTTGTGCTTATAGATCGTCCGGAAACTGTTCGTTGGAGAAGGAAATATCTCTCTCATATAAAAGGTAGAGTTACTAGAAATAACACAACTTACAAAATTAGTAATTTAACTGAACTTTTGAAAGATTTTTTTGAATAAAGTTAGTGCGAAAAATTGGGAAAAATCCATATAATAAAAGAATAAAACAATTTTTCGTATTGTATTTTATTGTTTAATGCTGTTTATATATTTTTCTTTAATTTTATATATATTTAATTCCAATTAGCCGTAAGTTTTTTATTATTTTATTATTGTATTTGTCTTTTTCTTAAGCGTGTAGCATTTTTTTTTGGGGGGGGGGGGGCTATCTGATTTCCATATAATAAAGTAAATTAAATTAAGATATCGGTACAATAGAAATATAAATAAGTAGGTCTATTTTTAACTGTAACATATAAAAAGTAATTATATTCGGATCTCTTTTTGGTGTTTAATTGTAATTCTGCAGATGGTTTAAGAGATAAATAAACTGAAACGTCAAATGTCCTAAAATGTTTTTAATTAATAATAAAAGTCGACCGAAGCCTCAACAAGATTTTGATATTATATGGACTAATTTATTTTTTTTCCTATGCTTAATTTTTTGTATTTTTAAGAATGGTATTTCGTAAATATTTAAATTATAACTTAGAATTTTTTGAGAGAATAAGGCTACGTTTTTGTCTGAAGGTGCCTAAAACGGTTTCTATGACAAAATTAAAAATAATAAAAATACAGTTGTGATTTGTGTGTGTGAAACAGTAAGAAATAAAATAATATTATAAAAGCTTTTTATTTTAAGTTTATTACCGAAATACTATTTTATGCCATAAATACTTAGGGATAAAATAAACCTCCTTCCGACGGTTTGACAAGGATTAAAATCAATTTTAACACTGCACACTTCCAAATATCTATTGTTATCTAACCCAAATAGTCCATTATTATAGACCGGTATTTTTGATTATAAAACTTCAAACCCATTTCTACGAAAAATATATGTGTCTAACAGATTTTGCCAAAGACACCGGACTAAAGAACACAGTTTGCGAAGAAACAAATGGTAAAAAATGATTTATTACTTTCTCTAGTTCTTGAATAAACTATAGTATAAGAGGCAAAATTGGGTCTATTTTCCTGAACTCAGAGCTCTTGGGGGGGGGCGATCGCCCCCACCGCCCCCCCCTTGGATCCGTGCCTGGTCAGGCGTACTCTATTCTAACACTGTTAGGGATTAAGAATTAGCTCAGGTTACAAGAAAATACCAAGAAAAATCGAAGCCTCTTCCATGGCAGTGCACTGCCATCAGCAGACCGGTGTTAAACTTTGGTTGGTTCTCCTTAGTACAGGGTAGGCAAGCGCGCCTAAACATAAGAGAAACTAATTTTTTGGATCAGACAAAACATGAAGTCTAATACAAGCAGCGCCATCTCTCAGTATTCCACGTAATCTGGTTATTCAATCTCGTAGAAATCTATAAATAAATCTTTACGAGATTGAATTATGCCTTATAGTCTAGGAATTTTTTTCAGTTGATTGAAGATTACAGTAGTTTCTCTAATATAAAAGTATTTATAAATCAAACTGCAATTATATTGTATTCATCGTTGGTATAAATCATTATTATTTAGATTCTAGTTTTTTTCACACCATTTTTGAAAAACAATTTTAAAAAAACATATCGATAAATCAGATTTCACAATTATCTGTATTAACTTCTGTATTATAAATTACTATTATCTACAATTTTGACTCAACTATCTTCTTTGTATATTTTTTTAACATTTCTCTTAATTCTCTTCTAAGTATTTTTCCCGTTGGATTTTTAGGAATGGAATCGGTAAAAATTACTCCTCCTGAAAGTCTCTTCTGGGATGAAACTAAACCTAAAATTTAAAAATAGGACATATTACTCACAAATATCATATACATGGTGTCCCAGTTTAAATAGGGATGTTGACAATTTTTAGGAGAATGTTTAAAACCGTGCATAAATACTTAATATAGCCCAAAATATTTAATATTTATTTCTTAATATAACTAATAATTTAAAAACCATATATTTTAAATTCCGTTTAATATTTCGATCCAGAAAACCATTATTTGTCACTTGAGCGCTGTAATGTCACATGGTGCCAAAGATTGATAAACTGACAAAGAGATATACAGTTTTTTAGTATATTTTGTAATAAAAGATGAGTTCCAAGTTTTATAAATGTAAAAGTACTACAATTAAAACACCTGAAAAATTCAGGTGTTGGGAAAATCATAGTAAAATGTGGCTTCAGCTAACCCGCAGGACTCACCCACTAGTGCCTATACAATTTAAAATATATTTCTGTGAAGATCAGTTTGATGTAAGTTTTGATAATATTTGTTTATTTTTCTTATAATAAAAATTATTATTTTTTAAGTTTTCAAAGATGAAAATTGGCATTTTGAGGTTAGAAATAAAGTAATCAAATTTGGGTAACAATATTTTGTACTTGTTTTATTTTAGTTGCTGAATAATATGGAGAACTAGACAGCATACATTATGTATTCATTATCAGTTGTAAAAATAACCATTTGCCTTAATATATCCACTTTCCATCATGAGAAAACATCTTAGAATCGTTTTCAAAGGAATAGTAAGCAAATTTCCAAGAAATTGCACAGAAATCACTATAAAATAATATTAAATAAGCAAAGTAGCTCTTAACAGCAACGATGTCTGTGATCAAGTGAGTCATGCCATGCAATGTTCGTTATCATGTGATCTGAAAGTGATTTAGTTGCATTTTGATTATAAAATAAAAATTAAATTCCTTAAGTTTAAAGAAAAATATTGTGCTTTTTAGGATTTCTATTATGGAAGCTACCATCTCGCGGCAAAATTATATTTTTATTTGAATATAGTCAACATCCCTATCGCCACCTCGAAAATTTCAGAAAATATAATAAATATAAAAAAGGTTCTGAATAAAAGGCGCCACTTTCCGGAAACAAATCATAACCTTGGTTTTTTAAATGGCACAATGAAGTTTTCACTGCCCCATTAGAAAGAGGGTAAAATGCTATAAAAACGCGATCAGTTCGATGAATCTTTATAGACATTAAGAGAAGGGTGCCATAAATGATATAATTTACTTTTTTTTCTGACTGTCTATATATACAGGGAGGTTAAAATAACTCTACTTTGTCATAGAAAAAAAATTCCAATTCCTAAAGTGCAACTTAACCGAGATCCAGAGCCCTAAGGGGGTACACAGCGATCTACTTTATCGACTCTAAGTTTTGAACCGACTTGTATAATTTAATAAAATTTTGATATTTTATAGAGGCCATAAAGACTCATTAAACCATACTACAGTGGATAGTTTAGATCATCAGAGAAGTCAGGAACGGACTTGCAGCCACAATCGTTGGGCTTAACTTTTGACAGGTGTCATTTTACAGAGCTGAATGCTCATTTTTTAAATACTTTGGCAATTTCTCTTCAAAAAAGGTACTCTTAATTTATTTCGATAAAATTGGCGGTTTTCGAGATAAATCGGTTTTTATGCGAAACACTCAAAAGTTACTAATGCTAAACACAAACAGGTAAAAATCAGGTTGTTATTATTAATACCTACATAATAAATTACTATTGACGGAACTTGTCAAAACCGCCTTCAAGTAAAAATATTTTTAAAAAATGGAAGAATATTCTTATGCTGATATGCATTTAATTTACGATGAAGCGCTGTCAAATTCTTCGAAGCCAAGAAGACTTTATGCTGAAAGATTTCTAGCTTGAACATTGCCAAGCCTAAAAGCCTTTCAAAAGGTTGATTGAAGCGTAAGGAAAAGAGGTAAAATATGATTAGAAAATAATTATTAGAGTTAACGAATTAATTTTTTGCATGTTTCATTCAGGGTCATTTTTGCCGCGACGTGGCGGTAAGGACCCTCCCAGAAGAGCACGAGACCCTCACGTAGAGGAACAAGTTTTGCAAGATATTGCTGACAATCTTTTAAGCAGCATAAGAAAGCTCGCGACATAAAACAATGTTACAAAATGGATTGTATATGAAACTCTAAAAAAACTTTACTCCAATCCAATTCATGTTGCCAAATTGTTTGACATGTATGGCGAGTTTTAAGCAACTTATCAATTTAGACCATTAAGTATTTTAGTTATACTGTATATTTGTGGATATAGTACTCGTATGAAAACAGTATCGTGTAAATAATCCGATTCTTCAACTCAAAAAATTTTAACATCTTCAAACAATACACGATATGAAATCTTCTGATGCCCAATACTCTGCCAGGTAGTGAAGAAAACCTTTTTATCAAGTTTGTTACGTGTCTGGAAGTATATTTGGTCACTTTACCCGTACCACGTTAAAAAAGTACACTTATGTCTCCAGATGATTATTCCGCAAGACTTCAATAATCCAACTGGTTTAAAAAACAGCATAACTTTACAAGAGATGGTATAATAAACTCCCACAATTTACATATTTGGGCTGATGAAAACCCACACGCTATAATTCAAAACAAAAATCAACAAAGGTTTATTGTAAATGTGTCATCGAAAATAACTTTATAAGGTCCATTTGTTTTGAAAAGAAGACTCAGTGGTGAAATTTATTTACAATTACAAATACGTGGATCCCATATTTAACATTTGCCAAATTTACATTTAAACGTTTTCATTTCTGTTGCATTTTAATAACATTTTAAATTAATTGTGCCCCGATCAATTCTTTGAAAGTTTCTGAACTTGACTTAGCTAGAAATTTTTCAATGTAACATATTCTTGCCTTCGAAGAATAATTTTTCCATAAATTAAAGCACATCAGCACCCGCTTCATATTTTATTTTTACTTGTTTGTGGTCAGCATTAGTAACTTTTGAGTATCTCGCATAAAAACCGATTTATCTCTCAAAACCGCCAATTTTATCGAAATAAATTACCTTTCTAAAAAGATATAACCAAAGTATTTAAAAAATGGTTTTCAGTTCTGTAAAATGACATCTGTCAAAAATTAGGCCCAACGACTGTGGCTGCAAGTCCGTTCCTGACTTCTCTGATTATCTAAAACACCTACTGTAGTATGGTTTAATCTTTCTTTATGGCCTTTATAAAATATTAAAATTTTATTAAATTATACAGGTGGGTTCAAAACTTAAAGTCGATAAGGTAAATCGCTGTGTACACATTTAGGGCTCTGGATCTCCGTTAAGTTGCACTTGAGGAATTTTTTTTTCTATAACAAAGTAGAGTAATTTTAACCTTCCCTGTATGCTTCCGATGAATAGGAGGTACTTACCGGACACCTTATATGTGTATATATATATATATATATATATATATATATATATATATATATATATATATATATATATATATGTATATATATATATATATACTCATGAACAGTATGCCGGATCCAATATGGCTCCTAATAAATAGAAATTCCAAAAAAAATTTGATTTATTTGTTTTCAAGATAAAAATATACCACGAACAAATTCGAACCGGCTCCCATCGTACATTGAAACTTTTTTAAATTAAACGTGGCCCATTTAATATGACGGCCAAAAAAACAAAAAATTACAAATTTTTGCTGAAATAGGTTTAAAAAACCTTTTAAATCAAACTTTATTAGATGCAAAAAACAGAAATTGTAATACAATAAGGTTAAACAAGCCACCCCAGTTTGAAACCGGCTTCCACACGTCCCAGGTACTTTCTTGCAATCTGAGATAGTGATTTGTCTTTCACCATACTAAAATAGAGTATTTCTGTTCTTATAGTATAAGGGTTTCAGTTGGTTGAGCACTAAAACAGATTTTCTAAACTAAATATATTCCTACAACCAACTCAGTTATAGTGTATTCGCCGTTGTTGTGTATATTTTTATCTGAAGAACTGAAAAATTTCCCTACATTTTAGCGTTATATTATTTGTTCACAAAAGACCACTCGGCTAATAGTAGAAATCATAAGCTAAAATTTGAACTCCGACAGAAAACTGTGCACAACCCTGAATTTTAGATAAGGGGGAGGAGAGTGGTCGCTTTGAAAACAAATGCCTCATGTATTACATATACTGTAAATGCTTTTAACTTACTTGCCACATGTTTTTGAATCTCTTCTTCCGTAAGATCAACGCCTGTTTTTTTAACTACGAACGCCAATGGTCTTTCCCCGACTAATTCGTCTGGTACCCCAACAACTCCTGCGTCTGCAATTTTTGGATGATTAATGAGTATTGCTTCGAGTTCTGCGGGAGCAACCTAGAAACAATAAAATTTGGCCATCAAAGTCCGCATCATATGGGATTTTTATCTTGGATCTGCGTCTGTTATAATGCCTGCTTGCTCTCGAGGTTATGCATAAGCAAGCTATAATTTCTGATATCTTCCTTGCTACTTTTTTGTGAATATGCCCTACTTTTAGGCGAAGTTCGCACACAGACGCCGTACAGTGAGCTTTGAAAATGGTGAATGAGATTTTACCGAAACACCAGCTGCCTTACAGTCCTGAGAAGGACTGAGCACACACACGGGATACCCGAAAACCTCCGATTACAGATATATATATATATATATATATATATATATATATATATATATATATATATATATATATATATATAATTTGCGACTCTAATTTCATACTCCATACAGAATGGCTTTCCAATTGTAAAGCCATATCGTTAAAACTAATTTATTGTGTAACGAAGTTGGAATTTGTCTTTAATACCTCAAAAAGCAAAAATTTTGACCTAAATTTTAGGCTTCTAGTTTTAACTAGAAGTGCCTATTAATATATAATTTCATAAAACATCTTACTTGAACCAAGAAACTCTGCACCCGATAATTTAAAAGTAATTCATATAAACACTTCAATTCATTTACCTGAAATGCTTTGTATTTTATCAGTTCCTTTAATCTATCAATGACATAAAAATAACCTTCGTCATCGTAGTATCCCAGATCTCCCGTTTTCAACCAACCGTCGCTGGTAAAGGTTTCCTTGGTTGCTTGTTCGTTTCTATAATATCCTAACATTATTAAAGGACCCTGAAAAATAAACAATTTAAATCTATATGTTAGATATTAAGATTATTATTTTATTTTGAATTTCTAAATTTCTTTTAGATTTCAAATAAAATGCCTCTAGAGGATACTAATATTACGCACTACATTTCCCGACAAAAGAAATTTATCTTCATCTTTTACAAACTGAATGTTCTAGATTATTAAAAACTTGTCAAGACTCAGGTTCTCGAACTTGAAAACGGGTAAAAAAGTCAAAAAATTTACATGATGCACGTAAGAAAAGCAAAGGTTAGTGTTACTAACAAAGAATGAATTGTAGAACGTAAAAGGATAGAAGATACGTATATTTGTTAAGTGGCTGTTAAGTTTATTTAGGAAATGAAAATCACATTCAAAGTTGACTTTCGAAAATAGATTTTCGAATATTGGTCCATGGAAATTAGACTCAAAAAGAGCCGTTTTGGGAAAAAAAATGTAACCAGCGATTTTATTGCTCAAAAGGGTATATTTTGGCATCACTAAAAGCATACTTCGATGAAAATTCATACGGTCCATGGCTTACAAAATGGCGGCCAAAATATGGTCACTTTTTTCAGTTTTTCTAATTTATCTTAAAAAATAAAGGTTGTATGAAAAAATATTTCAAACAAAAGTTATAGATAATTGAAAAACCTATCGATTGATATGATTGATGTTATAGGTTGCGCTACTAGTTATCGAAATATAATTTTTTTTTCTAGGAAAATTCCATTTTTTTAATTTATAATTAAATGATATTTATTAATTAACTATCGCTTCAGAATTCTAGGAAATAATAGATATTTTGACCCAAAAAAGTGTGTTTAATCTGAAATTTGTGAGTTGAATAGTTTCCGAGAAAATCGACCTCAAAGTTGAAAATTCGATGTCGATTATCCTTCCTAATAAATATACAGCAACCAGGTTGACAACAATTTGATTGAAATGACGTATATTTTTAAGATATATTTTCAAAAATTATTTTTTTTTGATTTTCCATCGAGAAAATTGCGAAAAACAGTTTTTTGCACTTGAAAATTTGCAATTACTTTTTTGTCAGTGTAGTTACGATTATTTTAATACATCTATTAGACTTAGATATATCATTTTCGATCTCTGGAAAAAAAAATTGTTTTAGGATAAAATTTACCTTTTTTTAAAAAAAAAATTCGCAACGTCGCGGCTTTTAAATATTAAGGGCTGAAATTTACAGAAGACATTACTGAATACTTGTAGTTTATCGAGAAGTTTTTCGGTTTCATGAAAAACATCCCTGTAAGATCTATGGACCTCTGAAAACTACCCACAGAATCTATCCGACGGTAGTCAAATCGCGCGGATACAGCTAGTCAGCAAGTTGCTATGCTGCTGGCGTGCCGCTCAGCTACGGACTATAAACACATATCGCTTTGTGCGACTGATAACATTTTCGAGTAAAGTATATGGTAAAATTGCAACATTTAGATTATATTATTAATAAAAAGTTATTTCTGATTTTATTAGAAATCCATCATTTTATTAAAAAAATTCAGTTTGAACAAAAAGTATACATAATATAATATAATAATCCAAAAGTTATATCTTATTTTATTAGCAATACATCATTTTATTACAAAAATGTTTGAACAAAAAGTGTACATATATAATTTAATTATACAAAATATAAAAAATATACATTATATGGTTCAGTCGTTCTTACATTTCATTATTTTCGTCGTCACCATTCATATCATTCTCATATACATCATTTATTTCATTAAAAACATCAACTTCATCAACTAAATAGTATTAAATAAAAGTATGATAGCAGTTGTAATTAATAATGATTTCAATATATGTATATATATATATATATATATATATATATATATATATATATATATATATATATATATATATATATATATATATATATATATATATATATATATATGTATATATATATATATATATATATATATATATATATATATATATATATATATATAGTATATGTACAAGTATATACTGTAATAGTTATAGTGTAATTAGATTATTGTAATAAAACAATTATACGAATAATTGTAAAATATTATCTTATAAAATTATTACATAGTGCTTGTTAATAAGTTTTTTTGTTAAATTGTTCATTCAATTAAATTTATTACATAATTATTGTAGAATCGTATACAGATATGTATTATATATATATATATATATATATATATATATATATATATATATATATATATATATATATATATATATATATACAATAATTTTGTAATAAATTTAACTGAATGGACAATTTAACAAAAAACTTATTAACAAGTTCTATGTAATAATTTCATAAGATAATATTTTACAATTTTTCTTACCTTTGTATAGAAATATACACTGTTTCGTAATGATTTATATGTCACATTAAACGGTCCTCTTAAATGCAAAAAATGTCTCCAATAGTGCTTTTACAAATGTACAAACACTATAATATTTTCTCTCTCTAGTATGTCAAAACGTTATATCAAATTAACTCCAAAGCATACTACTCCGAAATGACAGGTGTTGTCAGAATGCCGGCTCTGAACCGGATACTGACAAGAGCGGAAGACATCTGCACCTTGCAACATAGCGACCCGCTGACTAGCTATACCCCTCGCTATTTGAATACCGTCGGATAAATTCTGTGGGTAGTTTTCAGAGGTCCATAGATCTTACAGGGATGTTTTTCATCAAACCGAAAAACTTCTCGATAAACTACAAGTATTCAGTAATGTCTTCTGTAAATTTCAGCCCTTAATATTTATAAGCCGCGACGTTGCGAATTTTTTTTTAAAAAAAAAAGGTAAATTTTATCGTAAAACAATTTTTTTTTCCAGAGATCGAAAATGATATATCTAAATCTAATAGACGTATTAAAATAATCGTAACTACACTGACAAAAAAGTTATTGCAAATTTTCAAGTGCAAAAAACGGAAAATAAAAAAAAAAAATTTTGAAAATGTATCTTAAAAATATACGTCATTTCAAACAAATTGCTGTCAACCTGGTATCTTTATTAGAAAGGATAATCGACATCGAATTTTCAACTTTAAGGTCGATTTTCTCGGAAACTATTCAAGTCACAAATTTCGGATTAAACACACTTTTTTGGGTCAAAATTTCTATCATTTCCTAGAATTCTCAAGTGATAGTTAATTAATAAATATTTAATTATAAATTTTAAAAAATGGAATTTTCCGAGAAAAAAAATTATATTTCGATAACTAGTGGCACCACCTATAACTTTAATTCTATTAATCGATAGGTTTTTCAATTATCTATAACTTTTGTTTGGAGTATTTTTTCATACAACTCTTATTTTTCAAGATAAATTGGAAAAACTGAAAAAAGTGACCATTTTTGGGCTGTCATTTTGTAAGCCATGGACCGTATGAATTTCCATTGAAGTATGTTTTTAGTGATGCCAAAATATACCCTTTTCAGCAATAAAATCGCTAGTTACATTTTTTCCCTACAAAAGTTTAATTTCCATGGACTATATATCTCGGATTCACCTTGTTATTTTTCTATGAAACAAATTGGAAGTTATTCCTTATAACAAAAAACTCTCAAATATAGTGTGAGATGTAGGGATAGCAACCACCAATTTTTATTTTCGAAAATCTACCTTTTTTAAACATATTTGTAATCTAAACTCAAAGATTTCGATGACTTTTAACTATGCTGTAGAGCGCTAAAAGATAAGGAAAACAAATTTTTTATCTGCTCTTAAGCAGGTTTAAGAGGTGAAAATCAGCTTCAAAGGTTATCACTTGGATTTTTCAAAGAAACAAATAAAAATTATTCCTTTTAAAAGATGTCAGAAATACATTGGTTTCAGAGAAAGGATTTTTATTAACCAAATAAAAAAATAGCATTGTTTCAGAGCATTTTTTAAATCACCCTTAAGTAACTTGAACTACCCCTTCAACTGTTTCATGACCATGTATCATATATATTATTGCATTTTTGGATTCTCCGATCAGAATAAGTGCCTAATTTAATAAAGGTATATAGTAATCTGTCAGTTTACTCAACACAGCCTGTTGCTATAATAGCGGTATGATTTTTTGTAACTGTGAAACGTCATTTATTGAACGGAATATGTGAATATTGTTGTGTTAATGCTTTGTCAAAATGAAGATTTATCCAAGCGAAGAGCGTATTGATATGATTTTTATCCTTGGAGAATGTCATCAAAATTATTTGTTGGCTTTTCGAGTTTATGCTCAAAGGTTTCCTGAAAGAAACTATCCTAAACCAGCCGTTTTTGTGAGACTATTAAACCAATTTTGGGAAAGTGGAAATGTCAGTTATAGAAAACTTCTTATAGGAAAACCTGTCACTGAGGATGAAGAAAATGTTGTTACTGTATTTGGTTCAGTGATTGAAACTCCCAATATTAGTCAGAATCATATATCCGAAAATACTAACATTAGCTAAGTAAGTGTTTCAAGAATTCTTAACAAATACAGATTTCATCCTTATAAAATCCAGCTTTGTCAAGAGCTTCACGGAAAAGATTTTGACAACCGAACTGAATTCTGCTTGGTGTGTTAGATAAAGTGGCAGAAAATGAACACTTTTTGATAATGTGTTGTTCAGCGACGAATGAACTTTTAATAATAAAGGTTTCGTGGATAGACACAACTTCCATAACTATTCTGATTCAAATTCACATGAATACAGAATTACGAGAAAGCAGAAAGCTGGTCGGTTAACGTGCGGGAAGGACCCAGTACCATATTTAATTTCATCCTACTTTTTTGAAGGACCTTTAAATGGTTTGATGTTTCACGATTTTCTTTTACACCAGTGTTATTACATATTATTTAAATATTAGCACAACTATGTGGTTTTAATTAGATGGAGCTCCGCCTCATTATCATCGCGATGTCTTAAATGTCAAGTTTCGAAACAGGTGGATTGGAAGAAGCGGATTTCAAAATTGGCCCCCGAGATCTCCGGACTTAACTTCACCATATTTCTTTTCACGGAGATACATAAAAAGAATTGTCTACAATGCGTCCCCGACATCAGCACAAGATATGAAAATACACATAAGAGACGCTTTTCAAACGGTAACCCCGCAAATGTTGTCCAGAGTAAGCATTGATTTCGAAAAAACAATATGTGAGTATTTGGAAATGGATGGTCGACATTTCGAACATCTACTATAAATATTTTGCTTTTGTTTTGTGCTATCGTCAATATGTTATTACCATTATTGCTGTTACAGCCTGTTGGACGACTATACATTTCATTCCGAGTTTCTGAACATTTGTATAGATATTCCTGACTATTATTCTTATAGTTGTAAACTACCTGTCATTTCCAGATGCCATAGGAAACTAGATACATTGGAATATCTATTCAAAAAACATAAAATGGTGTAGAAAACGGATATTTGGCGTATTCTGTGAAAACGCGAAGACTTAGCTATAGAATACCATTTTACCATTCCATAGGTATTTAAAAGATACATTTTCTGGTTACTTAAAAAGTATAGCGTTCTATTTAAATTAATCAAGTTATAGTCATTTAAAGTTCTCAATTTAATTTTTGGGCACCCTGTATAATATAGCAAGTTTATTATAATTCGGATGTAAAATATGATTTATTGTTAAACTTCGCTGTAAATTTCGAGTACATAACTGAACTACTTCTTAAGAATTTGAAACATGAATAGTAGGTTAAATTTTGTCAAAATTTAAATTATTTCAAAACCTTTAAGATTTAGATACTGTAAACCTTATTAAAATAGGCACTTATTTTGATCGTAAAATCCAAAAATGCAATAATATATAGGGGGTTCCATTTAAGAAAACACAATTTTGGTACTTTCAGAGCTTTTAAAACACCCTGTATAATACGAAAGTAATTTTAAAAGTTAACTATATTAGACCTTCATATATTCCACAAGTAAAACTTTTTGAAAGTCACGTATTTTGGCCGCAATATTCCGTGCCGTATCGGGTGAATAACCCTGTATAAGTTTAAAATATTAAAATAACGATCATCTCAAGATAATAAGTATATTGGAAAGTAAAAAAATATATAAATCCAACAAAATACAAATAAAAATGTTTTGATTTGCTGCCGCCAGATGATGATGTCACAAATCGGCCCTGGGTCTTGATATTCTAGGAGTTGTTGACTTAGCACATATCTTGGTACAAATATTATTAGGCCACACTAGCAGTAAACTATGTTCATAACCTCCCTAATAGCGAAATAATTATTTTGAATATAATGTTATGTTCAACCAGTTAAATAGAGTTGAATCTATAGGACAATAAAAAGGTACAGGTATAACTTGTGTAATGGAACAAATGTTAATTATTTTACACTGTTCAATGTGAACTATATTCTGTTAAAATAAATAATTAAATAATCACTCTGTGAATAGATTTCCCGTGGTAATAGGGTAGTTATATTTTTTATCACTATCCACGAAAGTCTAAAGGAAAAATAAATCAGTTATCGATCTTAACTTTTAATGTTTTCTTAAAAAAAAAAATACATAAAGTCAGTTAATTTATGAGGACCTAAAAGATCCTCTCTTAGAATTGCCTATAAATCTGTCTAAGTAATCCTGCCCTGGTTGAGTAAATAAAACCAGACGTGATAAGGGTAGTTTTTAACATATGGTGTATGATATACCGTTAAACTGTATTAAAATATTGAACGATTTTCCCATTATTAGGAAACAAAAGAATAATCAAATAAACTCATTATACTGTAATATAACGTTTTACCTGTGTTAGGAATCTAATATGGCGATTGTTTTTCCTGATTGCAAGAAAGAATGCTTTAAATACCAGCTGTAGGGGATTGAGACAAAGAGTAATTAGTGGACTGTATATAGGTTGGTTGCGGAGATGAGAAATTATGCAAATAATGAGCAAATACAAAATACGGCGACAGCGTGACACAAATACTAAAATGGCCTACCTTGTAGTCGAAATCACTTCACTAATTTCTTCTTGGTGGCCACCAGGATAATCCCATGCTTCACAATACAGGAACCAGGAATCGGGGACACTGTCACTATATTTCGGAGTAGTTTTGAGGCGAGAGTCAATATATTTGAGAGCAAAATGATAAGCCTTTTCGATAAGGCGAGGGACGTGCAATACGTCGAGTGCTATACGATACGACAATTACTGTACTACACCACGACTATGGTACTACTACTGTTCTGTCCCTTTTTACATTTGTCCAAATGCGCGAGGGCCAGTAAAATGTGTCACATGTGAACGCGAGTAAAATTGAACTAAAAATAAATGAAACCTAAACACCAGCAATAGGAATAACAGGGCATTCAAGTGTTTTCACAGACGTTATATTATCTTATTCCTTTAGTTATAGAAAGAAATAGAATAGTTTTATTAATTGTGTTTATATAAAAATTATTATTAAGACGCTCAGAGGCAAATTCGGGAATCAAGCATCCGGTATAGAATAGCTAACGCCCTCAGCATGTAACGATCGAAACCTTCGAACTTTAAGGGAAAGAAATTGACGTTTCAGGGTTCCATCGGGTAATATGGGTACAAACGGGAATCAGAGGGGTGTCGAGGGGTGTAAGTTTCGAAGACACTCTTTTAAGGACTAGTAAATGTCAGTCATAATTTGAATGTCGTTAGAACGGTACCGTAAGTACCAGTGCCGTAGAATAATCACGTCACGGGTATACTCGTCGGGAAAGAAAGATATCTTTGTTTAATTCGGGAAGTTAAGGGAGTATCATGTGTTATTTTAGTCGGGCGTTTCGCGATTTTCATACGGTTTCATTAAGTAATATAAATAGCTGTTTTGAAAAACTTGTTTTATTCAATTTAAATAAAACCTTCACGCGAATTAACTTGCGGGTGCGCTGTTGCAAGACCTAAAAAAAAAAGAGATGTCTACTGACCAACTAATTAGCAGCCTTTCCTGAGTCCTGAAGATCTGAGTCATGGTTGTGGTAAGCTTTAATAAACGTAGTGTTTGGTACTAAAGCTGCAAGAGAGAAGTTGAACGACCAGACTTCCAGAGTGTCTTTATTACTGTGATATTTAATTGTAGGTTATTAAAATAGTTACTAATTAATATGGGGCAAAAAATGATTATAGATAAAATGATTAACGCTACCTCAATATGTCATTAGCAGGAGTCTATAATCAAATTCTGTCACACTTGGATATATTTAGTGATTGATTTTGCAGTTATGGCCTTATTTAATAAACTTCTTATAAGCAAATTTACCTTCCAACAAAGTTCCCCAGTCTGGTAGGGACCCAGAGATTTGCCTGTTTCGGTATCTCTAATCTTACAGGACATATATGCGATAACCTTGCCACAAGAACCGGCCTTAATATCATTTATTTCCGGTATTAAGAGTGCCAAAGTAGCTTCTGTCAATCCATAACCCTGCCTCATGGAACTTACATTCAGTCTAAATAGATAACAATATATTAAAATATTATTTTTGTACACAAATCAACTAAAGGGCTACATTTATTCCTAACCTAAAAATTTAAACAAATCAGGTGAGGACGATTTTCGGGTAAGATATACATGGTTACAATAGAACTAACTTGGTTTTCATGGTTCAGTTTGTTAACAAATTCAATTTTTCCCAAGTTCAGCATAATTAAAATTATAATTAAAAATAATTGAAATCAATTTTAAATAAAATGGCGCCGAAACAGTTCATGTCAACCAAACTAAGATTTTGCGCGACAGCGGTTATTTAACATCTTAAACTTCTTACTACAGAAAAACAAAAATCACATAATAAATAACATTTAAACGTGAAAAAAATAATTTTTACAGTTTGAACAAAAAAAAAATGGGGAAAACGAGAAAATTGCAAATATTACTTGGACAAATTAACCTCGAACATTTTAGGAAAGTACAATATCTCTATAAAAATTTTCGCAAGATACCTCCCAAAACACATCAAAACCACTAAACACTTATTAGTTAAAAAAATAGTCATAATTATGTTCATATTAGTCATCGAGGCCAAACAAACAACGCACGTCTATGATATAATTGTAATTCTTGTTAAAATGCATCACACAAGTCTACAAGGTTCTGTTGTTGGGCAGCTGGGGGTCATTTCCGAAGTAATTTGTCGTATAGAATCCAAATCCGAAGTTAAAATTTGCCTGTCATTTTGAGATATGTGAGGTTATGTACTCAAAAAATGTTTTGGCTATTTTTAAAGTTATCTAAAAGATGCACAAAATGTTTTGGTCTTTTTTCTAATTGCATCATTTAATATTATTCTCTCCCTTCAAAATAGGCTTTTCTTGTAAAGTTACGGCCATTTTAAATTATGAAATATATTTCAACAACGTCAAAAGCATTCACATTAACCGTTTAAGATAAACATTTTTCTAGAGTATACGTTTTTTTTTCGAAAATTTGTTGTTTTTAAAGCTCGCTGAGTTCAAATATAAAGTCAGAAAATTGAAATTTTCATTTTCAGGATGGCGGATTCAAAATGGGTCATCAAAATTTACAAAAAATGATATTGTATCTAAAAAACTTTAGCTCGGGGTTTTCGGAGTAGCCTATTACGAATATTAACTCAGAAAATAGAAATTTTTATTTTAAAATGGTGGATTTAAAATGGAGGATTGAAATTTGCAAAAAAAATTTTCCTGCTGTAAGTTAAAATAAATCTACAACAGAATTGTTATCCTTTAAAACTACTTGAGGATGTTAAAAATAATTTTAGAACAACGAACACTTGACAGCAAGAAACACATTCCTTCTTCACAATTCCGTACATTAAGGGAACGTCGGAGAAAATAAGACGAATTGCCAATAGTTATAAAATAAAAACAGCCTTTAAATCAGGAAATACCCTTAGAGCTCATTTAACAAAAACAAAACCTAAAACTACCGATAAGAAAGAATGTGTTTACAAAGTTCCATGTGAGTGTGGTGAAATGTATATTAGAGAAACCAAACGGCCGCTAGAAGTTAGAATTAAGGAACATAAAACTCATACACAAAAAGGGGAAACGTGAAGATCAGGTATTGCAGAACACTCCTGGGATAAACAACACCATATAAAATGGTCCGAGGCTGCGACTATATATATATATATATATATATATATATATATATATATATATATATATATATATATATATATATATATATTTATGCGGCTTTTCACGGATTCCTCCATGTGAGATGCAATAGCAGTGGATATATCCACATTATGCCATTGTAGTGCTGAAATCACATTCAGCAAACGTACAACTATATGCAGCTCCGTGCATGAATGAAGTAAAATGCGAACAGTAAATGCAAACTTGGTTCCAACCATATCCTTTCCGTGTTAGAGGTTGCACAGTTTGAACAAATTGCTTAGGAAAACAATTTATCCTATTCCACCACCATCGAGATGATGGTCTACCTGTACCACCATACCGAGAAAAAAGTCAAAACTTACCTTCCCCGCCACAGTGATACGGCAGAGGTACATGTTTCGTCTCTACTAGACTCATCAGGGTACCGATATGCACCTGGCTGTGCAAAAGACAGATCAGAAGGAAGCATGCAACACTGAACGCGGCTTCGCCGACCTCCCACCGGATGGCGTATATATGTTTATGCGGCTTTCACGGATTCCTCCAATAGCAGTGGATATATCCATATATATATATATATATATATATATATATATATATATATATGGAACCCAATATGAAAAAAAAAATTATAGAAGCAGCATACATTAAAAACAATAATGGAATCTTCAATAAACCGAGTGTTGAGATACCTAATCACAGTCCCTATATAAGTTCGTAGTCTTAAGACAAAACATTCAGTTTATACTTGATAACGATTAGAGATACAATCTAATCGAAACGTCGTAAAAATAAAAATAAAGATAATGCAAGTTCGACCACATTTTAGTCATTTTTCAACATTGTCTACAACCTTCAAACAAATATCTTAAATTTACTATTAAAACTTTTTTGTCTAAAATTTATATCTGGGGTACTAAAATTAAAAAACCGTCTTCTGATGTTTCAAACGCTCATAGTTAATTATTGAACACTATCAACTGTCGCCAACTATCATAGATAGTATTGTATTGACTTCCTTTACAACTCCCAATAATTAGTTACCTCGTACCCCAAAAAAAATTGTGTCCTACATTGGTAATGATGTAATTGAACAAACACCAGTTATTTTATACTGTTTAATGAGAAGTATATTCTGCTAAAATGAGTAATTCAATAGTTACTCTGTGGATAGAACAGGACAGTTTATAATTTTTTGTTACCACCCAAGAAAGTCTAAAGGGAAAATAAATTAGTTATCGTACTTAACTTCATTATCTTTGAGTCGAATAATTATTTTGAATGAACATGCTTTTTTAAAAATATATAAACTCAGTTAATTTATGCCGATAAAAATTAAAAGAACCTCTTTAACATTTAGAAGTAAATCCTATCCTGGTTAGGTAATTAAAACTGAAGAAATAAGAGCCGATGGAGGTCTTAAACATGTGTTATATGAAAATACCATTAAAATGTATTAAAATATTGAACGATTTTCCCATTATTAGGAAATAAAAGAATGATGATATAAACTCACTATAATACAATATATTGTTTGACAACATGTACAAAGAAATTCGTATAGCCACTGTTTTTCCTGATTGCGAGAAGGAATGAATTAAAGACCGGAAAAGTAAATAAATAGCGGTCAGGTTTTTTCTCCGGTGGTTATCATTTTTTTCGATTAATTATAGAAATACGTATATTAATTTAATAACCTGTTTTTATATAAAAATTAAGATTAAGACGTACAGAAGCCAATTCGGGCATTAAGTATCGGTATAGAATAACTTACGCCCTCGGGACGAGAAGAGCGAAACCTTCGAACTTTAAGAGAATGAAATGGACTGTTACAGGGTGTACGACCGAGGTAGGTACTAAAGGGGATATGAGGTGTAAAGATCGATATGCTCTTGTAGAAATAATAAGCATCAGTTACAATCTGGAATTCGTTATGGTCGGTACGACTTTTAAGAACAGTATCTTATAAAATTACGTGACGTGTATATTCATCGGGAATGAAGGTTTTCTTTGTTTTGTTTTGTTTTTCATTTAATTCGGGAAGTTAAGGGAATATCTTGTGTTATTTTACTCGAGAATTTAGCGACTTTAAAACTGTTCGTTAAGGAAAATAAATAGCTGTTTTTTTGTGTTTTTATTTTTTTTTTCTGTTTAATTTTTAGAAAGCTCTTGATAGGTTTTATCTTCTAAATTGGGTTTCTTTACTAATAGAGCGGCCAACGGGAGCAATTATTTAGTGTCTTGATGTTGTTATTTATTACAAATTTTAAGTTTCTCATTGTAAATAATTCTCTTTCCTATTTATTTTTGTTAATAGATTTAAGTGTTTTGAGAAACTTGTTTTGTTTAATTTAATTAAAACCTTCACGTGACTAAACTCGCGGTCGCGCTGCAGTGAGAGCTTCAAACAAGAGATGTCACCTGACAAGCTAGTTAGCAGCCTTGCCTGAGTCTTGAAGTCCTGAGTTATGTTTGTGGTAAGCTTTAATAACCGTAGTGGTTTGGTACTAAATATACAAAAAATCAGGCTTCGAGTCATTGTCTTTGTAATAATTATTTTTAGGTTTTTTAAAACAGCTACAAATTAATATACTACCACACTACCCAAAATATTCCGTTTGCAAGAGTCTATAATCAAATAGTGTTACAATGACAGAAGTGTAATCTGAAAAACAATAGGAGATAGAAAAGCAATTAAGTGGAGAAAGTTTTAGGCAGTTACGTCAGTAGGTTATTGGTGTTTCTGGTTTATAGTGTTTTTGAGATATTAAAAAATAATAATAAAATCCAGCATTTCCTTAGCTCGGCTTTAAATTTTTTATTTCCAATTTTTTTTTAAATCGGTAAACACTTTTGTACGGCCACTTTTTGTATGTATGTGAATGAAATTGGGGATCAGTATATTACAACCTAATATATCTATTGTGTTCCCCTTTCACTGCCAAGTCGTTAGGAATATATTTCCGACTAGAGAAGGTCAACTAATCCTGTCTCCCTTAGGAATTCCCCTTCTTCTATTTGATGTGTTCCAAAGAACCGCATTCTAAGGTTTTTTTAGCGGTGCACTCTGATAGGATGTACATAGAGGTTTCGTCCTCTGACTCGGAGAATATGCACCCTTCTCTTTCTGTCAATTCGAGTTTCTTGAGATATCCCTTCAGATGGCAATTCCCCGTCAAGATTCCTGTCGGAACTCTAGGTTGGTATTTGCTTAGGCTTATGCTTTTTTTGAATCTCCTCTGGTCGTAGTCCTCAAGAAGTATTTTCGCTTCTATCATTCCTTGCAGATCCGTCCAGTAATTCGATCTACTGCTCTCTTCATCTCTTTTTAGTTCTTCCACCATTAAACTGCTACTGATTCCACAGAAAGGCTCAGGCCTCAGAAATGGTGTTTCAGCCCCTTTTCTCGCGATCCGGTCTACTATTTCATTTCTGTCTAGCCCGATGTGTCCCGGTACTTCAAGGAAGATAATCTTATAATTCTTACTTAATTCATTTGGTTTCTCTAATCATTACCAGACCATCTTGGCGCTGAACTTGAAAATTCAGTGCACCGAGGGCTGTTTGACTATCTGACATGATAATAATCTCCTGTCTGAGCCAGTTTTTCTCTTTGCCAAATTAAATCCATGTCTTACATGGCGTACATTTCTGCCTGGAAGATGCTTGATCAATTACCTAAGCATTCATGGTGTCTGGTTGTGGGTCACATCGAAATACCATTGATCGTGTAACCAGAGCCGTTTAGAAAGAATATCAACAGTGTATTGAAAAAAATGGAAGACATTTTGAACCTTAGTATAACTATGTTGTTTGTAATTATTAAATAACCTTTTTACAATAGGGAAAGCAATCTTATCGAAAAATGTTGTTATTAGTTTGAATTTATTCTTAAATAAAAGAATTATATAAAATTTTGGGTTTTGTGAAATATGTTGTTTTTATTATTTTTAGGTTATAGCGTTTTTTTGCATTAGTATTTCACACATTGTTATAGAAAGAATTTACTTTTCGATAAATTAAAAATCAAATATGGTGGACATAAGGAATAATGTTGATGATGTTCCAGGAAACCAAAATGTTATAACTAAAATTTGACTAAAAAGACTTATTCCAATAAAAAGGTTATAGCCGATCTAAGAAAATATAATACTTTAATTTTTTTTATATCTTAAAAATGCAAAAAAAAACCAGAACCGATGCACAATCATCAATAACCTATTGACATATTTCCCCATTTAACCATCTTTTTATACATTATAGTTTTAAAAATGCTGTCATCACCAATTTTGGACACACAGTGTATATCAAGGTAACAAACTCAACCTTAGCAGACTGCAATAGGATCAAATATTTGTTCAACAGTCCATTTTTTAAATTGAATTGTAAGTTATAACCAGTATTCAGTTTAAAAATTTCGGATTTAAAATTGCATTTCATTTGGTCCAGAAGATCTGATACTTTTTAATTTATGTTCAAGTCTTTATAAGGATTGGAATTCTTAATTAATTATTATTATTATTATGATTTACAAACCAAACGGCTTCGCACTCCCTCCAGGGATTATTCACTCATACCAGGTATACAAAGACACCAAAAGTATGAAGCTCTGTGTTAACCCTTTCCAGGTTATCGGGTCCTAGGTGACGTTGTCTGCTGTATTTCCTACGAACTTTCGGACGGTTCGCGCGCTGGCTAGAAGAATTGCTTTCTGCATCGGCTTATACAGATGCTCACTAAGGCCCAGTCCCTTGATGTTCTGCAGGAGATTCTTTGGTATCACTCCAGTTGTTGACAGTATTATGGGAATCGTTTGGACGCAGTTCATTCCCCATTGTCTTCGGATTTGCACCTCCAAATCTCTGTATTTGGCGATCTTCTCCTTGTATTCTGGCCTTAGGTTGTTGTTGTTACGTACAGCAATGTCGATTAGTGTAGTTCGCCTAGAAATTTTATCTATTAGTATAATGTCTAGTCTATTATGAGCTACTGTTTGATCCGTCAGAACCGTTCTGTCCCAATATAACTTGAACTGGTTGTTCTCAAGGACAGGCTCCAGATTGTACTTGTAATAAGGCACTTTTCCTACCTGTAATATGTTTAACTTTTCTGCTAACTCTTGGTAGAGTATCTTTGCGGCTGAGTCGTGTCTTTCCTTATACTCGGTTGCGGCAAACGCTTGGCATCCTCCAGTTATGTGCTGAATTGTCTCCGATATTCGACAGCTATATCTGCATTGGTCATTTTCTATTGAGGGATCTCTAATGATGAACTTCCGATAGTTCTTCGTCGGAATAACCTTGTCTTGGATAGCTGGCAAGAAGCCCTCAGTTTCCGGAAACATCTGTCCTGAGATCAAGCAGTAGTTCGACGCTGAGTTGTCGACATTGTCCTGATTGACCTCATTTGGATGTCGTCCATGAAGTGGCTTCCGTAGCCAGGTTTGTAACTGCTCTTGGTCTGTTTGGTGGTGAGAAGTAATATCTTGTTCCCTCCACTGTAGCGGCGTTGAATCGTCTGCCTCGCATATTGCTCGATGTAATGTGGAAAAGTCCGCTAACCTGTGGAAATATGAACGTAAGTTTATTATTTGTTGGTCGAGCTGCTTACCAATATCCACCAATCCTCTTCCTCCTTGGTGTCTTGGAAGCATTGTACGTTCAATAGCACTCCGTGGGTCATGTTTTTGTGCTTTTGTTAGAAGTGTCCTTATTTTTCTTTGCAGGTTTTGGATGTCCGTCCTGCTCCACTTTACAATTCCAAAAGAATAGCTCAGCGCAAAGCAAGCATACGTATTGAGCGCCTTAAACAAATTTCTACTATTTAAATTAGTTCGTCATAACCGCCTTACCCTCCTGACAAATTCGGCTGTAAATTCGGCCTTCATAGTGCCATGGTCAATTCTTTTAGCCTGTTTCATACCTAGATATTTGTATGTTTGGTCTGCTTCCATTGCAGCTATAGTTTCACCGTTCTGCATTTCAAAAGCCCCCGGTTGTATCTTCCCTTTAACGATGTTCAAAATACGACACTTGTCAAGTCCAAATTGCATTCTGATATCCCCGGAGAACTCCTCTACAATTTTAAGCATTTGTTCCAGCTGATTTCTGGTAGCAGCCATCAGTTTAAGATCATCCATGTATAGAAGATGATTCACTCTGACTACCTCTTCGTTGTTATTTCTAACACTAAAGCCGTATCTGGTTGAGTTCAAACGGCGTGATAGTGGGTTCATTGCAAGGCAGAACCACAATGGGCTAAGTGAATCGCCCTAAAATATTCTCCTTCGTATCGGAATGGTGGTAGTTTCGATGGTGTCGCTGGATGGCACTTGCAATTGGATCCTAGTTCTCCAGGTTGACATGATACGTTCTAAAAAGGAAACAACATTATTATCGACTCTATACATTCTCAATATAGTTTTGAGCCACTCATGTGGCACCGAGTCGAAGGCCTTCTTATAATCCACGTAGGCAGCAAAGAGGTTTCTTCGGTTGACACAGGCTTGGCTACATATGACAGAGTCAATAATCAATTGTTCCTTGCATCCCATTGCTCCCCTTGTGCATCCTTTCTGTTGAGTGGCAATAATGTTATTTTGCTCACAATGTGCATAGACGCGTTGGGTCAAGCAGGAGGTGATCACCTTATACAGTGTGGATAGGCAGGTGATCGGCCTATACTTAGCTGGGTTATGAGTGTTATGTTGGTCCTTTGGTAGGAGGTACGTAATACCTTCGGTCAAGAACAATGGCATTTTTGCTGGGTTAAGAGAAACATCATTAATAGGATTAGCCAGCTGATGGTGCATACACCAGAACTTTTTGAGCTAGTAGTTTTGGATCCCGTCGAGACCTGGAGCTTTCCAGTTATGGGATTCCTTGATTATTCTTGAAATTTCCTCGGTGGTAAATGGCTCAAACTGCATCTGGCTGTAATCTTCGCAGATTTGGTGTTCTTCATTGATCCAGCCAGCTGCGATGTTGCAATCGGCTGGTGTGGAAAGTTGGTTTCCCCATAACTCTTCTACCTGCTCTCTATTGGGATATCTATTATCTGCTATATTAGGTGGAGAGTTTAGCTTACGGTAGAAAGTCTTTTCTGATCGTTAGAAGAGCGCATTGTCTCGTTTTCGGTTATTGCTGGTCTTGTACCTCTTTAGCCGTCCTGCAATAACAGAGAGCTTCTGTTTCAGCGAGTCAAGGCATTGCTGAGCACTAACATTCGTTGGATCTTGTTGCGAATGATATCGGACACGATTCATGATTTCTTCAACTAGCCTTTGTAGTCGACTGGTTCTTGTGCCCCTGATGTACTCCGTCTGCTGTCCTACATCTATTCGAAGATTTTCAATTTTCTTATTTAGACGTCTTTCCCATGGTGGTGTGTTGGGTTCTGTTCTTGCTGATCGGCGCTCTGTTGTAACTTTAATTTCTAGAGCTCTAGCTATAGCAGTCGCAGTACAGTAGATGGTCATATGTAAGGACTCCAGAGTGTAGGCATCTGAAACATAAGCTGGCAAAATCCGATTGTTCATGATGTCTAACATGGCACCCAGTTTTTTGGATGAATAAATTTTTGGCAGTGCCGGTCTTCTTAACGAATTGCTTCCATCATACTCCAACACCGCAGTACTCATTTCCGTTGACAGTTTTTGATAAAAGAGTTCAATGTTGTCCTGTTGAGTTTCGTCATTCAGCTGTTCCTGTTGTTCTTGGACCTCAGGTTCCGGTTGTGGCTCAGGTTCAGCAATCGAATTGTTGTTATTGTCAGTGCCTCTGATCTCACGTTCAATTTCCTCTTTGATGCTATTAAGCCGAGCTTCAGAAATTAAGCTGTTTCGGAGAATAACTCTATACTGGTCAGCTATTCTCTGCTGGGACACTTGCATGTGTGGGTACTCTCTACAAAATTCGGCATGTAGTTGTTGTCTGTAGCCGATCATCTCTCGTCCTAGTTGAGTCACCCTATAAAATATGCGCATTATTGTCTCATTCATGGACACAGTCCATTTCATGCGCTGTCTTGGTCGTCCCGCTTGAGTAAGAGTTGGTTGGGGTTCCCGCACAGCATCTTCGGCGGGTAGAGCTCTTGGAGTTATCTGATCCTCGTGTTGATGTAGTTGTTGTTGCCTGTCCACAGCTATGTTAACTCTCATGCTGTTGTTTGGTTGTTCTTGAGTCTCTGGGTCTGGCTGTGGCGCAGGTTCTGCGGTTTGTTCATTGTTATCATCGGTGCTTCTTATCTCTCGTTCTATTTCCGCTTTGATGATGTTAAGTCGCGCTTCTGAGATTAGTTTGTTTCGAAGAATAGCTCTGTATTGGTCTGCTATTCTCTGTTGTGACACTTGTAGGTGTGGATATTCTCTACAAAATTCGGCATGAAGCTGTTGTCTATAGCCGATCGTTTCTCGTCCTAGTTCACCCTATAAAAAATGCGCATTACTGTTTCATTCATGGATGTTGTCCATTTCATGCGCTGTCTCGGAAGTCCCACCTGAGTGAGCGCTGGCTGAGGTTCCTGCGCAGCACCTTCGGAGGGTGGAGCTCTCGTTGTTGTTTGGCTCTCATGTTGTTGTTGGGCTGTAGCTTCTTGTGCGACAGGGGTTCGCCTCCTAAACACCCTGCCACTTGAAGTTTGCAATGTCGAAATGTTGCTCCCCCCAGAATCCGTGGAGCAGACCGCTTCTGCGGTGTGGGATTGTGAACCATGGGTCCTACCCTGGGATACATTATGTTTTGCAGTCGACATTTCATTATTTAAAATTTAAAAGTTCTCCCCATTTAATCGCCTCCTACGATTGGTTGAGGGAAACCCTGGATCTATTCGTTGCCGGGTCTAGTCGGAAAGCTGAAAGAAAGTGGCTCCTAAGGAATTATGTAGAAATTGAGTGTACGTGGATCAGGGCAGAGGGATGTTTAAAAGGTAAAGAAAGGATATGGTTAAAGGTCAGCGGATAGCTGGCGTAGCTGGCTGTACTGTCTACCCATTACAGTAGCGACAAGTATACTGCTGGTTGCAGCACACTGCCGGCCAGACAGGCTTATTATTATTATTATTATATTATTATTATTATTATTTGATTTACAAGCCAAACGGCTTCGCACTCCCTCCAGGGATTATTCACTCATACCAGGCATACAAAGACACCAAAAGTATGAAGCTCTGTGGGAACCCTTTCCATGTTATCGGGCCCTAGGTGACGTTGTCTGCTGCATTTATTATAGATTTACAAGCCAAACGGCTTCGCACTCCCTCCAGGGAATATTCACTCATACCAGGTACACAAAGGTACCAGAAGTATGAAGCTCTGTGGGAACCCTTTCCATGTTATCGGGTCCTAGGTGACGTGGTCTGCTGTATTTCCCATGAACTTTCGGACGGTTCGCGCGGTTGCTAGGAGAGTTGCTTTCTGCATCGGTTTATACAGATGCTCACTAAGACCCAGTCCCTTGATGTTCTGTAGGAGGTTCTTTGGTATCACTCCAGTTGTTGAGAGTATTATGGGAATCGTTTGGACGCTGTTCATTGCCCATTGTCTTCGGATTTGCACCTCCAGATCTCTGTATTTGGCGATCTTCTCGTTGTATTTTGGTCTTAGGTTGTTGTTGTTAGGTACAGCGATGTCGATTAGTGTAGTTCGCCTGGAAATTTTATCTATTAGTATAATATCTGGTTTATTATGAGCAACTGTTTGATCCGTCATAACCGTTCGGTCCCAATATAACTTGAACTGGTTGTTCTCAAGAATAGGCTCTGGATTGTATTTGTAATAAGGCACTTTTCCTACCTGTAATAGGTTCAATTTTTCTGCTAACTCTTGGTGGAGTATCTTAGCGGCTGAGTCGTGTCTTTCCTTATACTCGGTTGCGGCAAACGCTTGGCATCCTCCAGTTATGTGCTGGACCGTCTCCGATGTTCGACAGCCATATCTGCACTGGTCATTCTCTATTGAGGGATCTCTAATGATGAACTTCCGATAGTTCTTCGTCGGAATAACCTGGTCTTGGATAGCCAACAAGAAGCCCTCCGTTTCCGGAAACATCTGTCCTGAAATCAACCAGTAGTTCGACGCTGAGTTGCCGACATTGTCCTGATTGACCTCATTTGGATGCCGTCCATGAAGTGGCTTCCGTAGCCAGGTTTGTAACTTCTCTTGGTCTGTTTGGTGGTGAGAAGTAATATCTAGTTCCCTCAACTGTAGCGGTGTTGAATCGTCTGCCTCGCATATTGCTCGATGTAGTGTGGAAGAGTCCGCTAACCTGTGGAAATATGAACGTAAGTTTATTATTTGTTGATCGAGCTGTTTACCAATATCCACCAATCCTCTTCCTCCTTGGTGTCTTGGAAGCATTGTACGTTCAATAGCACTCCGAGGGTGATGTTTTTGTGCTTTTGTTAGGAGTGTCCTTATTTTTCTTTGCAGGTTTTGGATGTCCGTCCTGCTCCATTTTACAATTCCAAAGGAGTAGCTCAGCGCTGAGCAAGCATACGTGTTGAGCGCCTTAAACAAATTTCTACTATTTAAATTAGTTCGTAGTACCCGCCTTACCCTCCTGACAAATTCGGTTGTCAATTCAGCTTTCATAGTGCCATGGTCAATTCTTTTAGCCTGTTTCATACCTAGATATTTGTATGTTTGGTCTGCCTCCATTGCAGCTATAGTTTCACCGTTCTGCATTTCAAAAGCCCCCGGTTGTATCTTCCCTTTAACGATGTTCAAAATAAGGCACTTGTCAAGTCCAAATTGCATTCCGATATCCCCGGAGAACTCCTCTACAATTTTAAGCATTTGTTCCAGCTGGTTTCTGGTAGCAGCCATCAGTTTAAGATCATCCATGTATAGAAGATGATTCACTCTGACTACCTCTTCGTTGTTATTTCTAACACTAAAGCCGTATCTGGTGGAGTTCAAACGGCGTGATAGTGGGTTCATTGCAAGGCAGAACCACAATGGGCTAAGTGAATCGCCTTGAAATATTCCTCTTCGTATCGGAATGGTGTGAGTTTCGATGGTGTCACTGGATGGCACTTGCAATTGGATCCTAGTTCTCCAGGTTGACATGATGCGTTCTAAAAAGGAAACAAAATTATTGTCGACCCTGTACATTCTTAATATAGTTTTGAGCCACTCATGTGGTACTGAGTCGAAGGCCTTCTTATAATCCACGTAGGCAGCAAAGAGGTTTCTTCGGTTGGTACAGGCTTGGTTACATATGACAGAGTCAACAATCAATTGTTCCTTGCATCCCATTGCTCCCCTCGTGCATCCTTTCTGTTGAGTTGCAATGATGTTATTTTGCTCACAATGTGCATAGATGCGTTGGGTCAAGCAGGAGGTGATCACCTTATACAGTGTGGGTAGGCAGGTGATTGGCCTATACTTAGCTGGGTCCAGTGTGTTGTGTTGGTCCTTTGGTAGGAGGTACGTAATACCTTCGGTCAAGAACAATGGCATTTTTGCTGGGTTAAGAAAAACATCATTAATAAGATTAGCCAGCTGATGGTGCATACACCAGAACTTTTTGAGCCAGTAGTTCTGGATCCCGTCGAGACCTGGAGCTTTCCAGTTATGGGATTCCTTGATTATTCTTGAAATTTCCTCGGTGGTAAATGGCTCAAACTGCATCTGGCTGTAATCTTGGCAGATTTGGTGTTCTTCATTGATCCAGTCAGCTGCGATGTTACAATCGGCTGGTGTGGAAAGTTGATTTCCCCAGAACTCTTCTACCTGCTCTCTATTGGGATATCTATTATCTGCTATATTAGGTGGAGAGTTTAGCTTACGGTAGAAAGTCTTTTCTGATCGTTGGAAGAGCGCATTGTTTCGTTTTCGGTTATTGCTGGTCTTGTACCTCTTTAGCCGTCCTGCAATAACAGAGAGCTTCTGTTTCAGCGAGTCAAGGCATTGCTGAGCAGTGACATTCGCTGGATCTTGTTGCGAATGATATCGGACACGATTCATGATTTCTTCAACTCGCCTTTGCAGTCGACTAGTTCTTGTGCCCCTTATGTACTCCGTCAGCTGTCCTATATCTATTCGAAGATTTTCTATTTTCTTGCTTAGACGTCTTTCCCATGGTGGTATGTTGGGTTCTGTCCTTGCTGATCGACGCTCTGTTGTAACTTTAATTTCTAGAGCTCTAGCTATAGCAGTCGCGGCACAGTAGATGGTCATATGTAAGGAGTCCAGAGTGTAGGCATCTGAAACATAAGCTGGTAAAATTCGATTGTTCATGATGTCTAACATGGCACCCAGTTTTTTGGATGAATTAATTTTTGGCAGTGCCGGTCTTCTTAACGGATTGCTTCCATCATACTCCAACACCGCAGCACTCATTTCCGTTGACAATTTCTGATAAAAGAGTTCAGTGTTGTCCTGTTGGGCTTCGTCATTTAGCTGTTCCTGTTGTTCTTGGACCTCAGGTTCCGGTTGTAGCTCAGGTTCAGCAATCGGATTGTTGTTATTGTCACTGCCTCTGATCTCACGTTCAATTTCCTCTTTGATGATATTAAGCCGAGCTTCAGGAATTAGGCTGTTTCGGAGAATAACTCTATATTGGTCAGCTATTCTCTGCTGGGACACTTGCATGTGTGGGTACTCTCTGCAAAATTCGGCATGTAGTTGTTGTCTGTAGCCGATCATCTCTCGTCCTAGTTGAGTCACCCTATAAAATATGCGCATTATTGTCTCGTTCATGGACACAGTCCATTTCATGCGCTGTCTTGGTCGTCCCGCTTGAGTAAGAGTTGGTTGGGGTTCCCGCACAGCATCTTCGGCGGGTAGTTATCTGATCCTCGTGTTGATGTAGTTGTTGTTGCCTGTCCACAGCTATGTCAACTCTCATGCTGTTGTTTGGTTGTTCTTGAGTCTCTGGGTCTGGCTGTGGCGCAGGTTCTGCGGTTTGTTCATTGTTATCATCGCTGCTTCTTATCTCTCGTTCTATTTCCGCTTTGATGATGTTAAGTCGCGCTTCTGAGATTAGTTTGTTTCGGAGAATAGCTCTGTATTGGTCTGCTATTCTCTGTTGTGACACTTGTAGGTGTGGATATTCTCTACAAAATTCGGCATGAAGCTGTTGTCTATAGCCGATCGTTTCTCGTCCTAGTTCAGTCACCCTATAAAAAATGTGCATTACTGTTTCATTCATGGATGTTGTCCATTTCATGCGCTGTCTCGGAAGTCCCGCCTGAGTGAGCGCTGGCTGAGGTTCCTGCGCAGCACCTTCGGAGGGTGGAGCTCTCGTTGTTGTTTGGCTCTCATGTTGTTGTTGGGCTGTAGCTTCTTGTGCGACAGGGGTTCGCCTCCTCAACACCCTGCCACTTGAAGTTTGCGATGTCGAAATGTTGCTCCCCCCAGAATCCGTGGAGCAGACCGCTTCTGCGGTGTGGGATTGTGGACCATGGGTCCTACCCACCTGGGGTACATTATGTTTTGCAGTCGACATTTCATTTTAAAAGTTCTCCCCATTTAATCGCCTCCTACGATTGGTTGAGGGAAACCCTGGATCTATTCGTTGCCGGGTCCAGTCGGAAAGCTGAAAGAAAGTGGCTCCTAAGGAATTATGTAGAAATTGAGTGTAGGTGGGTCAGGGCAGAGGGATGTTTAAAAGGTAAAGAAAGGATATGGTTAAAGGTCAGCGGATAGCTGGCGTTGCTGGCTGTACTGTCTACGCATTACAGTAGCGACAAGTATACTGCTGGCTGCAGCACACTGCCGGCCAGACAGGCTTATTATTATTATTATTATTATTATTATTATTTCAGTTGGCTAGTAAAGTAAATGGCACAAAAAATGTTAAAGTTTTGAAAGAAAAATATAGAAATTTAAAAAGAACAACCAAAGAAAAGTTTTCAAGAATTAAAATGGAAATTAACAAAACGGGAGGAGGAACCTATACAGCCCCTATAATAACCGAAATGGATGAAGCCCTCAAAAATATACTTGGGGAAGAACAAATTTCAGGCTTCCACAATAACTATGATTGCGATGCTCCGAAAGATTTGCCAATGATCATTGTTGAAGAAAATGTTGACGAGAGTAATGAAAATGATCATGTAAAACAATTAAATATCTCATCAAAAGAAAATCTTATTGTAGCAGGTTATGGAATTTTAACAATTGTTTTTTGTATTTAGTATTTAGCATTTTATTTATTTAGAATCACTGCTTGAAAACCGTCACATTGTTTTGGAACAAACGTGTACATACGAAGAAGAACAGTCAAATAATTGGACTAGTTATGCAGCAAACAATCTTAGAACAACGGTTTCCAAGAAATTGAAGACAAGTAAAGGTTGGGATAAGTAATTTATAAATATTTGTAACTGTAAAATAATGTTTATGAATCATATTCCATTAAAAATTAATTTTTTAATTTTTACTTGAAAAGTATTTTTTTTTCTGGTTTCCTGTAAAATGTAATAAATTATAAATTTCTTTATGAAAATTGTTTAGTGTTATAGTCGAGTATAACATATAATGTTATAGGTTTTGTTGAGTCGTTAAGAAGTGGAAGAAATACATATATAAAGAAGTACAAAAGTCTGAATGTAATTCTAATAGACGAAAAATTAGAGTTCTTAAGACTTCAAAAAGAAAGTTCTTAGAAGAACACGAATTAAAAATGCAGATTTTAAGGAAAAAACTAGAAAAAGAATTAATTTCTAGAATTTTGCTGTTTTATGTTCTTACTAAAAAGTTTAGTTATAAAACTTTGTGTTCTTTTTTGACTGAAAGTTAATAGTGTCTAGTATTTTTTCAGAATTATTATGTTTTATTTTAAAATTTATATTAATAAATGAAGATGTTACTGTGAAAGTCCAGAATTTGCAGTTATCGAGTTTCTCTGGTAAATGTCCAAAATTAATTTAGAAAAAACTAATCTAAACTAACCCGAAATATATTTAATAAATCTTATCTAGTCCATTAAGGTTTAATTACTTTTTTGTAAATAAATTTTGGTTACCCCATTTCTTATATTGGAATATTCAACAAAAACGCAAATGATTTTTATTCTGTCCGAACCGTCAACAAATAAAAAGCGTAAGCATAGTAATGAGGTTATGTTCTTTTGGTTAAGTAAGTAACCACAGGATTGTCTACTGGTAAACTTAACTCATGGTTAACTTCCGGTGAAACAATTTTTTTAAATAACCATCGGTTTTTTCTTAACCTTTCGGTGACCACACATTGTGAAACTGGGCGTTATACTGCTCCTATACTGTAACATGCTTAATAAAAATGAATAGTGATTCCTTACCTCCTTTTAACCTCTTCTTCAATACTTTTACTCAATGGTGCAGCACCACAATAAATATCCTTCACACCGCTCAAATCATACTCATCAACTTTCTTAGATTTTGCCAAAAACACCGCTAGAGGGGGCGCCAAAGCCAAAGTATCTATTTTGTAATCCTGAATAGATTTTAGAAAAGCATCTTCATCGAATCTGCTGATGCATATGATTGTAAAATTGTTTGCAATTGCCGTGAGGCTGACTGACATACCATAGGAATGGAAAAAGGGGAGTAGTCCCAGTATATTGTGATTGTTACCTGCGATAAAGTACCTGGGATCGCTAAAAAGAAGATTAAATTAAATATTCGGCTATTTCTTAGTTTACTTGTTATAGAGAGAGTTGCAACCCAAAGCTTTGTATGTCAATAGAAGCTTGCCAATCATATCTCTATAGCTAGCACTAGAGCATGGATTATATTCAACACAAAAAGCTCGAAATATCATAAAAAAATGCTTAAATTATGCACTAAAGGTGTCTAAATATGCAACATCAAATAATAAAAAAAATGTAGTAGTTATTTTATTTCAAGAACAACATACACTTCAGTAATTTTAATCATTTATTCTAGTTACTAATTGTTCGGTTTTCCCGAATTATTAATTTAAGTTCTAATATTCTCGGTAAAATTAACATAACTCCGTTTGTAGTTAAGCAAACTGAAGTTAATTTTATTTTATTCCCTTAGTCGCGCCATGTATTGTTTCGCGCCATATATGACAATCTCTTCCCAAAATGGCCAAGAAGTGTCGCGCGCATCTCAACGGTATATGGTAAAAACACTTACTTATCATCTTGAGTTTGAATCTAAAGCAACACCACGCGTTGAAAACACTAACATACCACGCGAGTGTAAAATCTCGATATGCCAGCTAAACCCGCAAAATCTTAAAAACAATTCTTATTCTACACCTGTGACAGTGCCAAAACCAAAGAACTCAGCTCCAGAAAAGAACCCGATTTCAACATCGGTGAGCAGCTACAAGGTAGGCCATTTTTATTAGTCGAGATTGTCATACCTTCGTCGTTTACTGAAATTAAATTCTTTACCCGCGCAAAAAATACAGTCCACTTCCATTTTCGTACACTAATAATATCGGACAAAAGTATCGTTCACAAATTATTTAACATTTTGCGATTATTGTAAACAGAAACGATTATGTACTGTTCCAAATGTTCTGTAGTAAGATTGTGTCTTCGATCTCTCAAAACATTTACTGTTTCTAGGAAAAGTTCACCCGCCTAATTAATAAAACTATTAATTTGGCACAAAGGTTCAAACCCTGGGTGATTGTTCAAAATGTTTTCTAACTTTCAAGTTTGCTCAGGAGTACCTCCCGCAATAAGGAGTTCACAAGACGAATTTTATTCATTAATTGAATAGATTCAGTCAACGCCAAACTGAGTTTCAAGCTCTTTAAAACATGCTGGTACATAGGAAAAATGAGTGGTAATCAACGCAATGGTTTTTTCAATACTGGAATAGTTAAATACTTCCTTGCACTGACAAACTGTCAAACCCTCTGCACTATCGAAGTCATTTACTACACCTTTGATGGCCTCGAAATACTCATTGTAAAACAATACAGGGTGAGTCAACGATTGGATGAAGTAGGTTTGTGCCTTTTCGGTGAAATTAACAAAGAAACTATATTTATTGTTTGATAAGTTTATTTTTACGCAGATTTTAAAAATATTTAGGACTCTACAGGGTGAGCCAAAAAACTAGGACAGCATAAAGTTGTATTTTTTTAAATAGAACACCCTATATACGAATCATATTTTCGATTTAGCTTATAATTTTAAATCTTTTTTATTAAAGGTTTACTATAACAAAACTTTATAGTTTCTGAGATAATTAAGTTTAAAGAAAAAGAGTCACATTTTCAAGCATCAATTCAATCCTAAATAACGTGTTCAATTTTGTGACAAATATATTCAAATTTGGAATTTAGCAAGGCCAAGGACAAGTTAACATAATTTTTACCTAATATTTGCAATAAAAGCTACAGGGTGTTGAACACATCGGCTCAAATTTGAACAAGTTTAAGTGAATAAATTTCTTTTTTCTTAAATGGTACACCCTGTATATTTTCATGTTATTTAATAGAGTAATAAAAACCCTAAAAGTTTTGTTCAATATATTCTATACCTATTTATAATAGTTTTTGAGATATTTCAGTTTTTCTTATTTTCCATACTTTTTTACAGAAATAGTCTTCATTATCATAGTAGCCATGTAAAATAATAAAAAGAAACTACAGAATTAAACAGAATGTGGTTAAATATGTTGAAATACATTATTCATTATATTACAATGGCAATAGTTTAATTAAACATAATGTGAAAAAATTAACACAACAATAACGACAAGTCAAATACATATTTACTTTTATACTAAATTGAAACAAACAAATTACCTATTAAATACTGAGATTAATTATTTCTTTTTAATAAGTGTTCGAATAAACGACCCTCTTGTGTAATGCACACATTTAGTCTTTTTTGCAGATTTTCTCGGACCCTGGACAAAATTAGTGGCGTTATTGTTCTACAGGTATCCCTAATCCTGTTTCGCATATCTTCCACTGTTGTTGGTGGATTTACATACACCTTATTTTTAATATAACCCCATAGGAAGAAATCTAATGGGGTGATGTCGCAAGACCTTGGTGGCCACTCAATGAAACCCCCACGTCGAATCCATTTTTGCGGATATCGTTGGTCCAAAAACTCACGAACTTCACGATGGTAATGCGGAGGCGCACCATCGTGCTGGAACCACATACTGTCGAACTCATCCCTATCGAGACCTTGAAGCAGTTGGGGTAGTTCTTCTTGTAGAAAGTTCAGGTAACTATGGCCATTTAATGGTTCATTAAAAAAGTGGGGTCCAATAATTCGATTATGATGAATACCACACCAAACATTTAATGACCAGTGGTTTTGATGTTGCACCTCTCTAATCCAAAATGGGTTTTCTGTGGCATAATAATGCATGTTGCGTCTATTTACGGCACCGTTACTTCTAAAAGTAGCTTCATCACTAAACATTACCTTGCATAATAAATTTGGATTTAATTGAATCTCCGCATTTATTGTACGACAAAAGTTTACACGACACTCAAAATCCTGTCCATGCAATTCTTGGTGTAATTCCATGTGATATGGATGATACCTATATTTCTTGGTAGTACGATTAGCGGTGGATTGTGATGTTTCACATAATGCTGCTAACTGACGGCTACCAATATAAGGATTTTCCTGAACATTTAACAATACTTGTAGTTCTTTTTCTTCATTAGTTACTGGTTTGTTGACCACTTTACGTTTTAGATAATCAACAGTACCAGAAGAATCAAATCTTTGCATTAAGTTTTGAAAAGTATGGGTATTAGGCTGGCGTCGATCAGGATACTTCATTTTGTAAATTCTTTGAGCAAGAAGGCAATTTTTTTGAGCCTCTCCTATTGTATAAATCATATCTATTAACTCATTATCTGGAAAATTCATTTTACAATATAAGATGAATGCAAAAAAAACCAAACTACACTACATAAAAACCAAAAGAAGCGATTGCGGTTATAAATTTGACACACAGAAAAATGTTCTTTTACTGTAAAAAAGTATGGAAAATAAGAAAAACTGAAATATCTCAAAAACTATTATAAATAGGTATAGGATATATTGAACAAAACTTTTAGGGTTTTTATTACTCTATTAAATAACATGAAAATATACAGGGTGTACCATTTAAAAAAAAAGATATTTATTCATTTAAACTTGTTCAAATTTGAGCCGATGTGTTCAACACCCTGTAGCTTTTATTGCAAATATTAGATAAAAATTATGTTAACTTGTCCTTGGCCTTGCTAAATTCCAAATTTTAATATATTTGTCACAAAATTGAAAACGTTATTTAGGATTGAATTGATGCATGAAAATGTGACTTTTTTTCTTTAAACTTAATTATCTCAGAAACTATAAAGTTTTGTTATAGTAAACCCTTAATAAAAAAGATTTAAAATTATAAGCTAAATCGAAAATACGATTCGTATATAGGGTGTTCTATTTAAAAAAATACAACTTTATGCTGTCCTAGTTTTTTGGCTCACCCTGTAGAGTCCTAAATATTTTTAAAATCTGCGTAAAAATAAACTGTATCAAACAATAAATATAGTTTCTTTGTTAATTTCACCGAAAAGGCACAAACCTACTTCATCCAATTGTTGACTCACCCTGTACAGCTTCCACCCACGTATCCTAACGTCACCACTAGTTCGGAAGGTAAAGGCAAATTTGGTAGTTTCTCTTTGTAAACCTTGATGGGAGCAGGTCCCTTAAGAAATATTTTCTTAGTTGACGAGATGTGACCACATTTTTCATCGATCCATAGCGGTATGTATCAGTGCTTATACACTATACAAACCCATCCACTGCCGAAAGTTCCGCAGCGATGTCATTCTCTTCCTTCCTATCTCTTTCCTGCCTCCTTCAATTATTAGTTGTAGAAGTTAGTACTTTTTATTTCACATTATATGCCCCGGATACGCAATTTTCTTTATTGACGAGATCAGTTCATTTACCTTCCCACAATTCTTCAGCGAAGTGATGTACCCCGTGAGCAAAGCACGTCACATGAATCAAAATGGGATAAAATACTTGGAGGCTTTGATCATATAGGGAGCAGTATTTGAGAGAAACACAAACACTCTTTCATCTGCAGAAGATTCTGGAAATATTCAGGACTCTGACGAGCGTAGAATGATTTGTCTTCAATTTCAATTAAATTTGCAATATAACGACCACAAGTATGCATAGTTTCGTCAGCTGAAATCCAGATTATGTTATCCTTGAGTTCACTGCATATTTTTTCTAGAACATGTAGGTAAATGGTCGGTATATAATTTTTTACAAAACATGTAGGTAAATTGTCGGTATGTAATTTTTACGCAATGTTGATTCATCTGTACTCCATGGCAAATAGACTTTCCTTAGTAACAAAAAAGTAACATTGGTTTTTTGCTGGAATGTGTTCAATTTAGCATCCTATAAAACATATCTCGATGGTAACTCTGAAAGACCTGTGCAGAAAAATGGCGGACCAAAAATGGTGACGATTTTCGGTTTTTTCAGTTTATCTAGAAAAGTAAAAGTTGTATCGAAAAATCTTTTAAACAAAAGTTGTAGAGAATTTAAAAACCTATCGATTTGTATGATATAAGTTATAGGTGGCGCCTCTAGTTATCGAGATATTTTTTTTTCGACAAAATTTACGGTCTTTTTTTTTTAAGACATTTATTAACAAATTACCGGTTTAAAATTTAACATAAATATAGGTTTTATCGTTCTGAAAGAATATGTCAAACTCGGAGTCTATGAGTTTTTTATTTTCCGAGAAATTCTATGTCAAAGATTCAACCTCAATTTTCTGCTTTCCTAATTAAGATTAAATGCTGAATTTTAATGAAAATTTTTTGTATTGTTTTATATTTTGAAGATCTTTTAAAAATAAATTTTTTCAATCGCGGGCCGAAAAATTTTGCGAAAACCAATTTTTGCACCAAAAAAATTGCGATAACTTGTCACCGAAAGAAGATAAATTTTTTTAAATGTGTGCATAGGATTTAGATGTATCATTTCCGATCTCAAAAAAGAGATTTTTAATTTTGTAAGAAAAAATTTTTTTTTTTTTCAAAAATTCATAATGGCGTGGCAAAGGAATATTTAGGGGCTCAAATTTGCAGAAGATACTTTATAATACTTGTGCTTTACCTGTGAATTTTTTGGATCCAAGAAATACACTTCCATACGATCTGTGAACCCTCGAAAATTGGGCCGAATCTAATCGAAAATAGCTGCTGCAGGCCGCTGTCGGCGAGTTGCCATAGTTCAGGCGCATTACTCATTTGCGCTCCAAGGAAACTTGTGCATCACAAGTAATATTTATAATATTGATGTTGTTTTATTAATTTATATGAAAATAATAATTTGTTTATTCATACTAATTATTAATTTGTTTATTAACAAAATTTTTCCAAAAAATTATAAAGAAAATCATACAAATATTCAATTATATATTACATATTCTACTGTTTTTTCCTTTATATTATTATTATCTAACAGTTTATTAACAAAATTTTTTAAAAAATTATATAGTAAATCATACAAATATTCATTTATATATTATAAACTTTACTGTTTTTTCCTTTATATTATTATTACCTAATAGTTTATTAACAAAATTTTTACGAAAATTTCTATAAGCAAATCATATAAATATTTAATAATACATTAATAGTTTATTAACAAAAGTATGCTTTTTAATTTTATAAGTTTGTATTAGGACAGATTAATATCATTGGTCGCTAATTATTTTCGTATTGGCGCGCTAGAAGCAGATGTATAAATCGGATGTATAATGACTGTGATGACTGTGGTTGTTCTGCGCAGCATCCATTTTGGAGCAATTCGGAATTGTAACATTCTATCTTTTACGTAATAAAGTAAAAAAAAGTGATATATTGTATTTGTATGAATTTCGCACGTAATTTTAATGTATTATTAAATATTTATATGATAATTATATATTATTATTATATTTTTATATGATTTGTTTATAGAAATTTTCGTAAAAATTTTGTTAATAAATTATTAGGTAATAATAATATAAAGGAAAAAAGACAGTATAATATGTAATATAAATACATATTTGTATGATTTTCTCTATAATTTTTTGTAAAAATTTTGTTAATAAACAAATTAATCATTAATATGACTAAATAAATTGTTACTATCATATAAATTAATAAAACAACATTAATATTATAAATATTACTTGTGATGCTTAAGTTTCCTTGAAGCGCAAATGAATAATGCGCCTGAAATATGGCAACCCTCCTACATCGGCCTGCAGCAGTTACTTTTAATTAGATTCGGCCCAATTTTCGAAGGTTTACAGATCGCATAGAAGTATATTTTTTGAATCCAAAAAATTCACAGGTAAAGTACAAGTATTAAAGAGCATCTTCTCCAAATTTGAGCCCTTAATATTCAATTGCCACGCCATTATGAATTATTAAAAAAAAACGTTTTTTTCATACAAATTTTTTTTTTTTTTTGATATCGGAAATGATACATCTAAATTCAATGCAGGCATTAAAAAAATTTTATCTCCATCCGGTGAAAAAATATCGCAATTTTTTTGGTACAAAAATTGGTTTTTGGAAAATTACTCGGCCCACGATTGAAGATTTTTTTTTAATAGATCTTCAAAATATAAAACAATACAAACAATTTCCATTAAAATTGAGCATTGTGTCTTAATTAGGAAAACGGAAAATTGAGGTTGAATTTTCAACTTTGACATCGAATTTCTCGGAAAATAAAAAACTCACAGATTCCGAGTTTGACATAATTTTTTAGAATGATAATACCTATATTTATGTTAAATTTTAAATCGGTAATTTGTTAATAAATATCTTTAAAAAAAAACCAAAACCGTAAATTTTGTCGAAAAAAAATATATCTCGATAACTAGTAGCGCCACCTATAATTTTGTTTTTTTCCTCATTATCCAAAGCTATCTTGTTGTTTTAATAGACCAGTATGCTCAATTATCCCGTTTTGTACTCTACAATGGCTTCGTTGAACTTTTTGTGAAAATTAAAGTGTAGTTGTTCCATTTCTTGACATACCTGGTTAAGCCATTCGATCTTTGCAGTTCTCATTTTTGATCTTATCAATCTTGGGATGTTTTTTTACTTGTCGTTGTCTGAATCTTTTTTATATTTCCTACGTTCGTCAATTAATGCTAGAATATCATCCGTTTCTATTTTTTGTTTTTCCCTCGGTGCCCAATTTGTCTTTCGCAGAGATTATGATGAGATCTGCCGTTCTTTGTCATATGTTTGCCAAGTCATTACCTTCAATCTTTGTCATCATTGTTTGAATATTATTATTGATTTTTTTAGCCAGTTCGAATTTTATCTTTAGGTTTCTCAGTTTGTCCAGTGCAATGCATCGGTTGGTGGTTGATGTTTTTCCTTTCCTAAGAATAACCTTCATTACAACTGAAAGCAGCACATAATCCGAGGGCGCATTGGCTCCAGAATATGTACATGCGTTTTTTATGGCAAAGCCATATCTTAAACTGACCAAAAACGCAATTTATTCGGTTACGGATTGTAGCCATCAGCTGAAGATTTCCATATATAAAGTCGAAGGGATGACGTTGGAACTATGTATTTGAAGCTTTCAGTTCTTCCTCTTGACAAAATTTTAAGAGCCGCTCACCTCTTTTTACTCCTTGTTCCTAGGCCAAAAGGACCCACAACATTCCCCAAACGCCCTTTTCCTAATTTTGCATTAGAATCGTCCATGAACATGTTTACGCAAGTTTCCTAGTTAGTGTAAATAATTCTCGTAAAATAAGTGAATTTTGTTTTGGCATATAATACATTATAATACAATCCAAAATACTCGAACAATGACAATCATCTTAAATTAACTGGGAAATAAAATAGAAATTCAGGCGCTTCCTAGATCTACAATTTTGATGCGCAACAGAAAAAAAAACATAGCAGTTACGACATGTTTGTTTTAAGCAGTATTAGTTTGATCACCCCATGTTTGTTCATTTACTGTTTATCTTAGATATTACATAATACTTACCTGCTCTGTATTCTCCTAGTCATCATATTTAAATGAGTCAGCATCACTCCTTTGGGCAACCCCGTCGTTCCAGAAGAACACATTATTAAACCAACCATTTTACTCGTATCTCCATCTACAGGTTCAAATTTCCTAACATCTACGTCTCTACCCTTTAAAACATTCTGTATAAAACCTTCCAGACTATATACCCACGTGAGAGTATTAAAATTTTTATTTAAGGGACCATCATCCTAAAAAATTAAACTTTAAATGTAGCAAATTATGTAATTTTTTAGTTTCTTCATAGTTAATATTCAGATGTCACAGCTTATAGTTTGGGAGCTCACCCACATATAAGAAGAATCGTTAATATACTCTTGTAACTTCTGGTGTGGCTTAATTATGAGTAGCCCGACAAATTTTTCCTCTGCGGAAACTCTCGTAATTGGTTTATTCGCTTTCAAATTTTTCCGTAACACGTTGGTTTCCCGTCGTAAGAAAATTTATAAATATAATTTTTCCTCCAATTGTAGGCGTTAGATTACTGAAAAAAAATTGTGGTTTATAATGGGTGTCCACTACTCTCAACATGACGATATGATGAATTTTGGAGATTAACTAATAACAAGGTAATTTTTTCAGAATTGTTTGATAAAAATATATAAAAGCCATCAGTGATATTGTCCGACAAAATACATTTTCCGATTATCCAGTCCGACGCATTGAAGTCGTCCCTCCCATGATAGCAAGGAATTTATTAATAAAATTTTTTTATAGTTATTTTGTTTTGGAAAAGACAAAAAAATACGATTAACGAGTTTTCCGACAAATAAACGTTATCTTGTTCCAATAAAAAGAAAAAACCGATATCATAAATTTAAATATATATATATATATATATATATATATATATATATATATATATATATATATATATATATATATTGTACTAATTACTAGCTATGTTCTCAGAGGAGTATAGTTTAAAAGCGCGAAATTCAAGTGCGTTCAGAAAAAGTTATTGGCACAGAAAAATAATTGTAATGATATGACAATTAGAGATAGTGTAATAAAATAGGATTCCATTATTCAAACAATTTTTGTGTAAAAAAATGACCTACAATTGAAACTTTCTGAACGCATCAAAATTCAAATATATTCCAAAAGTTTCAACTGTAAGTTATTTTTTTACACAAAAATCTTTTAACTAATGGAATATTATTTTATTCAACTATATATAATTGTCATATCATGAAAATTATTTATATATATATATATATATATATATATATATATATATATATATATATATATATATATATATATGAAGTAAAATGCAAACAGTAATTGCAAACTTCGTTCCATCATATCCTTTCCGTGTTAGAGGTTGCACAATTTGAATGAATTGCTACAAAACACAATTCATCCCATGACACCACCATCGAGATGATGGCCTACCTGTACCACCATACCGAGAAGAAAGTCAAAACTTACCCTCCCCGCCATAGTGATACGGCAGAGGTACATGTTTCGTCTCTACTAGACTCATCAGGGTACCGACATGCACCTGTTTGTGCAAAGGACAGATCGGAAGGAAGTATGCAACACTGAATGCGGCTTCGCCGACCTCCCGCCGGATGGCGTATATATGTTTATGAGGCTTTCACGGATTCCTCCGTATGAGGAACACGGAAAGGATATGATGGAACGAAGTTTGCAATTACTGTTTGCATTTTACTTCATCTATTCACGGAGTTGCATATAGTTGTACGTTTGCTGAATGTGATTTCAGCACTACAACGGCATAATGTGGATGTATCCACTGCTATTGCATCTCATACGGAGGAATCCGTGAAAGCCTCATAAACATATATACGCCATCCGGCGGGAGGTCGGCGAAGCCGCATTCAGTGTTGCATACTTCCTTCCGATCTGTCCTTTGCACAAACAGGTGCATGTCGGTACCCTGATGAGTCTAGTAGAGACGAAACATGTACCTCTGCCGTATCACTATGGCGGGGAGGGTAAGTTTTGACTTTCTTCTCGGTATGGTGGTACAGGTAGGCAATCATCTCGATGGTGGTGTCATGGGATGAATTGTGTTTTGTAGCAATTCATTCAAATTGTGCAACCTCTAACACGGAAAGGATATGATGGAACGAAGTTTGCAATTACTGTTTGCATTTTACTTCATCTATTCACGGAGTTGCATATAGTTGTACGTTTGCTGAATGTGATTTCAGCACTACAACGGCATAATGTGGATGTATCCACTGCTATTGCATCTCATACGGAGGAATCCGTGAAAGCCTCATAAACATATATACGCCATCCGGCGGGAGGTCGGCGAAGCCGCATTCAGTGTTGCATACTTCCTTCCGATCTGTCCTTTGCACAAACAGGTGCATGTCGGTACCCTGATGAGTCTAGTAGAGACGAAACATGTACCTCTGCCGTATCACTATGGCGGGGAGGGTAAGTTTTGACTTTCTTCTCGGTATGGTGGTACAGGTAGGCCATCATCTCGATGGTGGTGTCATGGGATGAATTGTGTTTTGTAGCAATTCATTCAAATTGTGCAACCTCTAACACGGAAAGGATATGATGGAACGAAGTTTGCAATTACTGTTTGCATTTTACTTCATCTATTCACGGAGTTGCATATAGTTGTACGTTTGCTGAATGTGATTTCAGCACTACAACGGCATAATGTGGATGTATCCACTGCTATTGCATCTCATACGGAGGAATCCGTGAAAGCCTCATAAACATATATATATATATATATATATATATATATATATATATATATATATATATATATATATATATATATATATATATATATATATATATATACTGCAAATAAAATCCAAACTTACGTAGCAGATGGACGCAGATGCACACCAAAAAAATAAATATTTTTCGTCGGACAGAGGTGTTTAAATCATTAGTTTTGTCGGTCACTTCGATCACAGATAGACAATTAGATCACAAACTTTTTTTTGTCCAACAAACAATTATAAACACCGTCGTGTCATGGGAGCGACGCCTTCAATACATCGGACAGAAAACGTATTTTGTCGGACAATGTCATCTATTTTATATATTTTTATGAAATAATTCTGAAAAAATTAACTTACTATCAGTAAATCTCCAAAATTCAGCATATCATCATGTTGAGAGTGGTAGCCATTCTTTGTAAATCACGATTTTGTAGGGCAATTTTCATGCTTTTTGTTCAATAATCTAACGCCTACAATTGGAAAAAACTTATATTGATAAATTTTCTTACGACGGGAAACCGACGTATTACGAGAAAATTTGGCAAGCAAATAAACCGATCAGGAGAGTTTTCGCAGAGGAAAAGGTTATCGGTCTACTCATAATTAAGCCACACAAGAAATTACAAAAATATAATAATGATTCTTCTTATATATGGGCAGGCTCCAAGACTATTACACAAACAAGCACAGAATACTCTGAGGATCAAAGGCAAATAAATAGCCAGTTGGGGCCTACAGAAAAAAGAACGTATACTTTTTCTTCATTGGATTAGGTGTGGTTTTTAAGTTATTAACAATTAAAAGTAAAAAATGCATATTTTTGGGTCATTTTTGCCTGAAAATCAAAATTGAAGTGTTTTTTGAACAAAATAGGATAACCATCTTGTAGAGAAAAAAAACTTTAAAATGGATTTTTGCAAATGTCGCTATATTTATTTGTTGCTTAGAAAACCGCAAAAGAAGGTCAAAACTGGCATAATTTTAATTAATAGTAAGTAACTATTGCAGAAACAATCAACCTACTTTATGGAAAATAGAATTTCGTCCGTAACAAAAATGTAACATTGGTTTTTTTTGTTGGAATGTGTTCATTTCAGCATCCTATAAAACATATCTCGATGGTAACTCTGAAAGACCTGTGCAAAAAAAAAATGGCGGACCCAAAATGGTAACGATTTTCGGTTTTTTGTTTTTTGAAAAAACAAAAACCGTAATTTTTGTTGAAAAAAAATATATATCGCCATAACTAGTGGCGCCACCTATAACTTATATTATATGAATCGATAGGTTTTTGAATTCTCTAGAACTTTTGTTTGAAATATTTTTCGATGCAACTTTTAGTTTTCGAGATAAACTCAAAAAACCGAAAATCGTGACCATTTTTGGTCCGCCATTTTTTTTGCATAGGTCTTTCAGAGTTACCATCGAGATATGTTTTATAGAATACCAAAATGAACACATTTCAGCAAAAAAAAACAAATACTACATTTTTATTAACAAAAGAGCTCTTTTTTGATCTAATCTCCATAGAGTAACCTACGATTGCGCGAAAAGTTTTTGCAAAATTAAATTTATTTATACCAGATGTTTTTTTTTGGTTATAACATTATACGTAGAATGATAGAGAAACAATGTTTCTATGGGTATTTTATGAAAGAAGAACACTTACATTAATAAATCATTAAATGTAGGAAAAAATAATTAGAAAAATATTATAATTTTTCCTTTATAAACAAACTGAATAACTTTTTATAAAAGAGGAAGACATATTATCTTAATAAATCATTGAAAGTGCGAAAAATAATTAGAAAAACTGTAATTATTCCCTTATAAATAAATTGAATAACTTTGGCGCTATTTCTTTTAAAAAAATTCTTTTTAAAATTCAGTAGACAACTTTTAAAAAAGAAAAAGGTTCCTAGGTCATTATGGACCAACGTTGACCAATTTGTTTTAAATTTCTCGCCACATTGTTTGTAACAATTAAGAAACGTAACTAGCGTCATTTGAAAGTTAAATAGCTAAAGTTTTTTTACAAAAAATTTGAAAATCATTGAGCTTCAACAAACCGTCAGTGAATCTTTAAATATATTGTTCGAATAAAGACGACTCGGAGAAAGGAGAGAGGAACTTACAAATCATTTGGCTAGAAACAGCATTTTCAAACTTCTAGATTATATGCTTTAATTCTGGAACTTGCCAACGGATTTTGATGTTTATCTTTTTAATTTGTGGTTTCTTTTTACGTACATTACGAATATGCGATTTGTTTTTGGATTTATTCTTAAATTATTCGTGTAATTTGTTTAAACAATTTTGCGTGCAAATTTTCTTAAGAGAATATGGTAACAGGTCATAAAACTTCAATATTTATATACGTAGAGCCATCTTCATTTGAGCAAGAAGTTTCACTGATGGTTTTGTTAAAACTCAATGATTTTTAATAAAAAAAAATAGCTATTTAACTTTTAAATGGCGCTAGTTACGTTTATTAATTGTTATAAACAACGTGGCGGTAAATTTTTAAAATAATTGGCCCATATTGTCCTAGGGCCATCTTTTTAAAAAAAGTTGGGTAAAAATGCCAGCTTCCTGAAGATGAAAAAAGATTTTTTTTAAACAATAGTAACAACGTTATTCAATTTGTTTATAAGGTAAACATTATTGTGGTTTTATATATGTTTTTATAGGAGCATATTTGCAAATGCACTGAATAACACAATGTTTATTTATCAATGGTTTGCGAAGAAGTATTATTATATGTACTAAAACTGCCACATTATATATATATATATATATATATATATATATATATATATATATATATATATATATATATATATATACGTATCGTAGACGCCATACAGTGAGCTTTAAAAATGGTGAATGAGATTTCACCGAAACGTCAGCTGCCTTACAGTCCTGAGAGGCACATACACGGGATGCCTGAAAACCTTCGATTACACATCACACCCGTGAGATTATCCGACATAACATATATATATATATATATATAAAAAAAAAAAATATATATATATATATATATATATATATATATATATATATATACATATAAATATATATTGTTGTGGAACATAACATCTTACCACCGCTTTCCGGCAAAACTGGACTTAAATAGAGGCCCCAGTTTGTGGAAAGTACGAGGATGTCTGGGAAAGATTCCGGTGGATCCCACTGATGAGTCCACCACCGATATCGCGACGAAACATCCATACATTTACTACGGTGGTCGAAAATAGATCGCTAGCTACATGTCCCTACCACCAGGAGCATTGCAAATTGCGACATGGCGCCCGAGCAGGGACGGCGGCAGACGAGGGTCTTAACCTCCGTTGGCTTTGATTAAGCCTGACCCGGCCATTGGAAGACCACCGAGGATGTCCGTTCCACTTCCTTTTCAGGCCTGTGCTTTCTAACGGCTTGGACTATCCGACAGTTTAAGCCGGAAATCAAATGCCTTAAGGGGGGCATGTTGTGGAACATAACATCTTACCACCGCTTTCCGGCAAAACTGGACTTAAATAGAGGCCCAAGTTTATGGAAAGTACGAGGATGTCTGGGAAAGATACCGGTGGATCCCACTGATGAGTCCACCACCGGCATCGGGACGAAACATCCATACATTTACTACGGTGGTCCAAAATAGACTGACAAAGCATGCTCCAAAATCACTATGTATGTAAGAACAGCTGCTCTGAAATGAGAATTTTCTCGGCCCAGAATTAAAAAGAAAATAAATCTTAAAAATGTAATTTTTTAAATTTTGCCGTAAGAACGGTTGCTGTATTTTAATTAAAACAGCAACTCAACTTTGAGGTCGATTTTCCCAGAAAATATCAAACATACAAATTCCGGTTTTAGTATACTTTTTTAGTTGGATAATATCTATATGTTACCGGCAATCTGTATAATTCGGTATTCTAAACAATACCTAGATAATGTATGGAATACCTAAAACGTTTAGGTAATGTATGAAATATTATTTATTTCATACTTTGCCTAGGCATTCTATACAATACCAAATGCGTAGTCGGTAATGTGTGTAAAAAAAGAGAACATGGAAGGGGGAGACGTGCGGACGGGCAGTAAACGTGCTACGACTTGTTTCCTTGCATTACACTTTTAAGCAGCGCGCTCACTGGTTCGCCTCGGTTCAGACCGCTCGGCTCCGCGCAATCGGCCCGTTTTGGTATACACGTAAATAAATGAGAGCCCGCTCACTGGTTCCGACCGGCCAGAACGCTTCCGCGCTTTCAGCATCGGCGTCTTCGATTATTCTCAAGAGGGCAAAAATTGTCGAAAGGTCTGAAAGCGTTCGACTATTTTAAAAATAGAAAGAGGTAGTTTAATCTGTGGTATAGACGTAGTGTTTGTATTGTTACTATGTCGAACGAAGAATTGATAGAAAACGTGAGAGCATACAGAATATATAATAATAATAATATTCTCTATACATATTTGTTGCCTAATAAACTTGAAGTAAATTGTCTAGGCGTTCACGTCACAGTCAAAAAACATTAGTTATGTCACAAAAATCTGTGATGTAAACGTCAAATTTAATTAATTCGACTATATAATACACTTACTTTAAAGTAACTGCTAAACGTTCCTGTGGTGGAATCGATTTTCGAAGGTTAGTATTTTGTTTCCTGAGCGGCAACATATTTAAAATTTCATAAAATTTTTATACCAGACATTCTAAAATATTTGAAAAATTTTTCATTGTCGGTCATCAACTTTGGAAATAAATGATAAAATTCCCTGTGAACTTTTCTTTTAAGGTAAATATCATGAACCCAATATCTTCTTCTCCGCTTTTCCTCCACTTCCGCTTCAACATAGGCTACAGCAGTCACAACAATATCCTGCTCAGAGTCGGAAGAATTACTCATTTTATTCACTTTTCATCAAAAATAACAGCTCTAGAAACTCTAATGGTTAAAGCAGTTTTAATCACTGTTTAGTCTGAATTGTGCGGAGCCAGTGAGCGGGGGCCATCGGCGTTCTGACTGAAGCGGACGGAACGGACGGAGCCGAGCCGATTCAGTGGGCGCGTTGCTTTAGTGCGTGACGGGAGGACGAATTTATTTCAAAATGGCAGCCGATCAGCAAATCTCACAGACGAGAGAAAAATTTTATTCACAATAATGAATTTAAAGAGAAGCAGCAAATACTAAAAATCGCACTTTTATTGACCATCAGCGGTATAAACAATTGTTAAAAGAAATTAAAAATACAAATACAGCTGAAAATAATTCTCCCCGAGATTATTGGTTATTGAAGCATTATAATTCTATAATTGTTGATCAAAAACAAGTTTATATTTTCTGTTAATACTCCAAATAATAATATTGTATACAACGTCGTTGATAGTGAATTATTTCAAGCACTTCACGACACACATCAAAGTACCGACCATGGAGGACGAGACCGAATGCTGAAGGAGCTTTCTACGCGATACAAGTATATAACTCGCCATGATGTTGAACTATGTGCCAGCAAAAACAAAAAGGTGTAAAAAAAGGGATCGTCGTAAAGCCCATACTTTCATCCGAATTTAATTCTCGCTATCAAATAGATTTGATTTACTATCAATCAAAAAGTAGCGAACAATTTACTGGATATTTTTACACTGATTGATGAACCTGCAATCCTACAATTTGATAACGGTAAAGAATTTTCAAACCAAATTTTAAGCAGTTTTAAAAGATTCTGACAGACTTTAAAAATTCCTAAAATCGGGGGAGTGCCGAACGAGCAAATCAGGATAGGGAAAACATTAACAACTTGGATGCAAGACAACGGTAATAAACATTGAAGTGATAGTCTGCGATTTGTACAGCTCATGAAGAATAAAGCGTTCCACTCAGGTATCAAAAGAACACCTTACGAAGCTCTTTTCGGATCTGAAATAATAGTTTGTATATCTTTGCCAGTCGATAATACTCACAACTTGGAAAGTGGAGAGGATCAAGAAAATGTAAATAAGTCATCACCAGGTATTCCTATTGCGTCAGATTTCCTAATAGTAGTTCCAGTTCAGACACAAAATCAACCTCTAGAGGCTCAACATCAACAAAGCCCCGTTATCGACAGTTGTGAGATCCATAATGAAGCTTCAAAGATTCAAAGTACGCATGATGAACTCACGACTACCTTAAGTTCCGAGATTTTTGTAGAGCCTGCGAATCTTTCTTCTAAGATAATAAAAATAAATGATCTGAATCTCGAATCATTGAGTTCCCCACTCTTATGTTCTGTTTGTTCTGAGGAGATAACGGGTGCTCGGTCGTGTAGAAAATGCAACAGACCTATTTCATGCTATTTGTGTTGCTTTAGAAAAAGATATAGCAAAAGGCTATGGTTCTAAAGTTGCTTGCTCTTTATGTGCTAAACACGCCTTAGCTGTAGAGAACCGCACCAGTTCCAAAGATAATTTAAAAGATAAAATGCTCAAAACTTCTGAAAAAAATTTCCCCCTGTGGCATTGGGTCTTAAAAGTAAGTTCAAAATATCTAATAGCTCCTTGTCTACCTAAGAATAATAAATATTTTTTGACTATTGTTTAAAGTTAATTCTAAATTCTATTGTAAAAAAGGTATTAGGATTATATAGATTTATAAAGATTATTTTTAATGGGTACAATAATTGTTAACTTTAATAAAGTTGATTTTGAGCAAGCATATGGTGTTTTATTTGTTCATCATTTTATAGGTAGGTAGATACTTAAATAACGTTGACAAATACAGATTCAAATCTATTTATTTTACACATTGCCGGTGGACCTGCAGAGACTCTATACAATCCCTGGGAATTGTATACAATACCTAAGTAAAGTATGTAGTATAAAATAATATTCAAAAAAATTGATTCATTGCCTGGGCAACCTAGGTATTCCATACATTGCCTAGAAATTGTATAGAATACCTAAATTATACAAATTGTCTGTAACATATATGTGATATATGCCGCATAAACATATATATATATATATATATATATATATATATATATATGTTTATGCGGCTTTCACGGATTCAAGAGATGCAATAGCAGTGGATATATCCACATTATGCCGTTGTAGTGCTGAAATCACATTCAGCAAACGTACAACTATATGCAACTCCGTGTATAGAATGAAGTAAAATACGAACAGTAAATGCAAGCTTCTCTCCATCTTATCCTTTCTGTGTTAGAGATTGTACAGTTAGAACAAATTGTTATAAAACGAATTTATCCTATTCCACCACAATCGAGATGATGGCCTACCTGTACCACCATACCGAGAAGAAAGTCAAAACTTACCCTCCCCGCCACAGTGATACGGCAGAGATACGTGTTTCGTCTCTACTAGACTCATCAGGGTACCGACATGCACCTGGCTGTGCAAAGGACAGATCGGAAGGGAGCATGCAAATACTGAACGCGGCTTCGCCGACCTCCCGCCGGATGGCGTATATATGTTTATGCGGCTTTCACGGATTCCTCCGTGTGAGATGTAATAGCAGTGGATATATCCACATTATGCCGTTGTAGTGCTGAAATCACATTCAGCAAACGTACAACTATATGTAGCTCCATGTATAGAATGAAGTAAAATACGAACCGATATATCCACTGCTATATTCATTCATACACGGAGCTGCATATAGTTGTGCGTTTGCTGAATGTGATTTCAGCACTACAACGGCATAATGTGGATATATCCACTGCTATTGCATCTCACACGGAGGAATCCGTGAAAGCCGCATAAACATATATACGCCATCCGGCGGGAGGTCGGCGAAGCCGCGTTCAGTATTTGCATGCTTCCTTCCGATCTGTCCTTTGCACAGCCAGGTGCATGTCGGTACCCTGATGAGTCTAGTAGAGACGAAACATGTATATCTGCCGTATCACTGTGGCGGGGAGGGTAAGTTTTGACTTCCTTCTCGGTATGGTGGTACAGGCAGGCCATCATCTCGATGGTTGTGGAATAGGATAAATTGCGTTTTATAACAATTTGTTCTAACTGTGCACCCTCTAACACAGAAATGATAAGATGGAGAGAAGTTTGCATTTACTGTTCGTATTTTACTTCATATATATATATATATATATATATATATATATATATATATATATATATATATATATATATATCACTATTTTCAGAATACATTTGGTAAAATGAAATAAGATCAATTAAGTTAATACGGCGACAATGACAAGAAAATGCTCTAAATTTCTTACATTGCATTATACAGTGAACAGTTGCGTGACAAGTACACATAATAAAACATCATTTACCGAAAATGTATGCGTAACATTGTAAATTACCGCAGATTTGTATTTAAAAAAAAAACCTTTTTAAGCGTTTTTCTGACTTTTCTCAGTGAAAAATCGTCCGATGGCTGTCTTTAAAACATTCTGTAGATTATCTAGTTATTTACGAATGGTTTATTGCAAGTAATGTATTCAGTTCGTTCCACAATATAAGCAAGAAACCAAAAAAGTCTAGTTTTTTACAGTGTTTATTATTTAAAAAATTACAGTACTCAGTTGGAGTTAGATTTTGAGAGTTTGTGTTTAAATCATCAAAAACTACCATTCAACTCATAGTGCAGGCAGTTTGCTGATAATTTTTTTTTCATAAGAAAATCTTCATTGATTGGACTAAAGCGTTTGGGAGGCATTCTAAGAAAAAGCTGAGATATAAAAAGTGAACTATAACAACAGGCAACACAGATGTCACTACTAAGAATGACAAATACAACTATATGATTCCTAGTGTTATACTCACAAGTCACTACTCAGAACACTCAAAGCTCGACATCTATAAAAATTCAAACCAAAACGTTAGATGAAATTAACTATTAAAAATGCTTACCAATATTATGACCTTCTCAATGTAAGGCAGCTTCTGCAACTTCAAATCAATAAATTTCTGAGCAACAGCCTTTGAACAGAAGACAACTTTCGGAGTGCTAATATTTAACGTATGCTCTAACTCATACGGAGTATAGTTGTGATTCAGGGGGGCCATTATAGATCCATTAAAGAACGATGCCACAACTGGTATAAAAAAATTCAGACTATTTTCGCTGCTAAGGGCTAAAACGTTACTTTGGCCTTGGTAACCATAGTATCTTAAAACTTCGGCCAGGTTGACTGATTTTTGGAAGAGTTCGGAGTGAAGGAGTTTTTTGTTGGTAAATACATCTAACTAAAAAGTTAATTAGAAATGAAAGACAGTAATATTCTCGGGAAGCAAGATGAAATAAATCTTTTGTATCAACTTGATTCGTCTCAAACTTTTGTCTTCTCACGACACTTAATAAGACTTATTCAATTTTTTTTAGCAAATCTTACCTATAATAATAAAACTAATCAAGTACAAGTGTGACAAGTGCCTCGTGCGTTTCATACGATCTCACATTATCAGTTATGAAAAAATAGTAGACTATATAACTTTTTAATCAATTATGAATTGACATGCCACAGTTTATATCAACAGCTTTTGTGAACTAAGAGGTATATTTATTCTGTTCTATTTTTTTTACCTTCGAGAGACTCGACCCTTCATCATAGAATGAATATACTGTCCTATTCAGGATAATGTACTTGTACAAATTCACAGAGCTCCTAAAGTTCCATTCATTCTCAACTTCATTGAATCCGACCTCCAAACGTATGGGCCAAATTTGGCAATGGCTAAGTTATTTTTATTAAGAAATACGAAAAAACACCCCGGAGGACGTAATTTGTAGACGACCACCAATTACAAAAGCATTTACCTATAGATTGGCCCATTTTAATGGCCGTATACAGGGTGTCCGAAAATACTTATACAATGTTTGATGGCAGGCTCTTGACATCACAATAGATCGATTTAAGCCAACTTATTTATATTCGATACCGCTTTGTTTAGGCGGTAAAATACGTTAAAGTTTTAAGGAAATATCGATTTTTCCGAAAATTATTCGAAACTTGATAAATGAATTTAATGATTTTTGATATTAGATCTAACACTATAATATAACGTATTGCGACAGGCTGTAAAATAGTTTAAGTGTTATTAAAGTGACATCACTTCTGATTTTTATGCCATCAACGTTATGACAACCTACATATATATATATATATATATATATATATATATATATATATATATATATATATATATATATGTAATAATAAAACAATCTTTAAATTAAATGTTGGAGGTACATAAATGTATTTTGAAAAGGTTAAAAAAACTAATTCAAAAAAAAAACATTAATTAAGCAAATGTGCAAAATGGCCATCATTTTGCTGTATAACGAAGTTACTAGATTTTTAGAGCATGAGTATGTTTACCGAAACGTATCTAAGTTATTACAGATCGGAATAATGTAGTTCTTGCGGAAAAAGAATATTTGAGGCTTTTAATATCGCCGTTCTTTAATTAGCTTTACCGTGCCATGCCGGAAAATAAGATTTTCTTTCGGGGAGCGTCCGTATATGATAATACCGAGCCATATACCGCAGTATTGTATGCGCGATAACCCCATGATTTCATCCGTCGACATAGTAGGAGTACGGAAGCACTATTTAAGGCCAAGCTGACCATTAATTTGCTGAAAGAGAAGACACCGAGCAGCCGTAGCGTCAACACCGCTATGAACTCGAGGGAACACAAGATAGATATTGAACAAATGAGCAACCAAAAATTTCTCGCCACAATACAAGAAGTAGCAAAAAGAACGAACAACGAGGGTGAGGCCCTCGGACACCGACCGGATACCCGATCTCTTCAAGAAAGAATCACAGAATTAGAAAATCAACTCAAGATCACAGCACAACAAAAAGACGAAAAGATACACCACATGACGAAACAACTAGAAAAGAGCACTAGAATCATAAAGAAGATATAAGAAGAGAACGCACATCTACAGGCAACATCCAAGGAGCTACTAGCCAGAATAAAAACAATGGAACAAGCACATAACATGAACAGCGAGGACTCCGACCCCATGCAGAGCGACGACGATCCCCAAAGCCACAAATATAGAAAGAAAAGAAAGAATAACGCAAGAAGAAAACCAATACAACCGAAGGTCAAAACACTCAAAATACCAAGAAGGTCCCGGGAACCTCGCCTCCGTCGCCCAAAATCTCGCCAGTCGTTCTCAAGGAGAAAGCAATCTACAGCGAAGTACTCCAAAACTGCAGGAACAATAACATTAAACTGGACTATGCCAAGAGTATACCAGAAGGCGTCCCAATCTATACAAAAAACGCTGAAGCACATAAACCTTTCCACACCTACAATTCCGAGGACCCAAAAACCACCACACATTATCTTAAGAGAAGTCATAGAATCAATTACTGAGACCGAGATCATCAGCGACCTACACACAAAAGGCTGTCATCCCCTAAAAGTCATCCGCTGGCACTACAAAGATAAAAAAACCTATACCCATGGAATGCCAAGGAATGAAAGTCACATCCTATACACCAAAAAAATTATGGGCGACGAAATCAAACCAGGAGTCCAACAAAAAAAAACCAAGATGTTCCAGTGCTACAATTGCCAGCTCTTCGGGCATGCAGCGCAAAACTGCAGAGCCTTTCCACGTTGTGTTAGTTGTGGCGAAGATCATCACTGGTCAGAATACCAGAAATCAAAGGAAGAACAACCCAAATGCGCCAACTGTAGAGGGGCACATCCTGCATCTTACAGGAGATGCCCCAGCAGACCACAACACATAAATCAGGATCAAAACAACACAAACTCAGGACACGAGGTGCATCACATCGGAACATCTTCCACAAATGCAGAGATCGACGCTAGAGTACATCGGATCACGCAATAAATGATGGCCCAGTTTCAAACCGCCCTAAAAGACATGTGGAGGGAGACCTAGGCTTAAGGAGGTCCTCAAGAACTATACAGAGCCAGGATCCAGAAAACACTTATTGACAACTAGGAACAGAGGTCCATCAGGATAAGGACATTTATCAGAGGGACACCATTGTATTATAATTAGATTAAGTTCTTAACTTGTAAAATCACATATCAATTCTGTTCATAAAATAGGAATTCTAAGTCTTTTGTATTGACTCGTTTGCCAATAAAGAAACTATGAAACTATAATTTGCTGAGATACATCATCAGTTGCGTGACAGCAATCGAAGAGGACCGAACAGGATCCTGAGTCTCTACAGAGATACACAAGCATAATGACACCTTGGCTTTGTAATCATCACGGAAGAAAGAAAAAAAACAGTGACGCAGTTCGAGATGGGGTAAACTCCCGCTGAGCCGCGTTGATTGCTAGGGCGCATATGCACCTAGAGCGAGAGATAACCTCAAAAGGTAACATAATCTAGACCATCAAGCACCTACGACTAGAACTTCAATTCAAAAGGTAAGAAAGATGAGATACGAAAGTAAGATAGAGACCAACCTTACATTGTATGTGAAATGTAAGGCAGTGCAAAGTAATAGGTGCACCGGCACCTGGAGTGGAAACACTAATGCTGTGATGATTATAGTTTCGTAAAGGCTACGGCTCGGAAACCGAAGAAAACTCACTGCGAATTTCTGTTGATTGTAGTTTCACTACAGTTAACGCAAATAGAATCGTTAGGACATTAAGTCCAGGGAGGGTTTTAGCTGGTAGAAATCCGGCACTACCTTCACACTTCGTGTTGGTGTCTATGCAAGATTTCCCCTCCTGGAAAAAAAATAATTTGTTGAGAACTGCATGTTCTCCACCCGAATGCAGAGTCCAAACGAACTTCCCGGGTCACCTGCCGGACCTCGCCTTCCTGGTCTAGCCATGTAGGTGAAGCAAGACTTGTGCGTATGTGGTGTATTATTCACTGATTTCCTTTCTATCCTACCGCTGACCATTCTACCGACACTGTCGAGGACCCTTACAAGTTCTGGCAGTGTCCGTTCCTTTCCTAATTTCCTACTGCTATTGATACACATTGTCGAGAACCCTTATGCTACGAGCATTATTGTTTCATTTTACCTATGCTGTCCAGAACCCTTACAAGTATGGGCAGTGTCGATTCCTTCCTTTCCGTCCAACCGTCACCTATACACACACGTGTTGCATGCTGTCGGTTTTGTTTTGTTATTTTCGCAAAAGCCGGGACCGTGTTTTATCACTAGGTACCCACCGCTGTCCGTCATTAAAAGCGCATAACAACTGTCCCCGTCCGTCACGGCTAGGGTTACCGCCCCGACGTTACCACTGGCGCATAGAGAAACACCATCTACAATAGAGGTCGTCTACCGCCGATCGATGCCGGGTTACAGCTATGATATATACCATACAATCGCCGATTGAATTTTTAGGGCAACCCCCCCCCCCCAAGAGCTTTGAATTCAGGAAAATAGACCCAAGCCTGCCTCGTATAGTAGGAATTTGTATTCTGCTAGCATTTACCCCCACGTCGACAACTCGCTTTCGCTGCGATCGCCCCCCCCCCTAAGAGCTTCGAATTCAGAAAAATAACCCAGCCCTGCTTCTTACATTAGAAATGTGAATACTGCTGGCATCTCCCCCTCTGTCGACAACTAGCTTTTGCTGGCCATACTGTACTTTTGTGATATCACCCGCCCCCCCCCCAAAAAAAAAAAAAGAGAGAGTCTGGAGCAAGCCTCTGATACAAGATGTTTTAATACCGTTTGTTTACTACCTAGTTCCTATTTTTTACATTTCAGGTAATAATTGGCAGCCGGCAGCCAGTAAATAATACCCCTGACTTGCCGTTTCTCCATTATAACAAGCTGTCCGGTGCAAAGTGAGCTCTCGATCACGTGATTCCTGAGTGTGACGCTCGAGACCGACAACCGGGTGTACGTCTGGACTGCCGGACAGTCAAACCGTGGATCAGTTTAGAGGATAGGGAAATATATGGAAAATATTGCCCCAGAATATTACAAATGTTGATCTTTGGATCCAAGTTGAACCAAAATTTATGTGTATGCATTAGAAAAATGTAAATTATCTGATTATAATCTCATAACAAATTGAAATATTTACTTTAAACTTTAGCTGCGTCACTGGGTACATAGATCTGTAACATTCTCTCCTGGCCTATTCTGATAACTTAAGAAGAGTAAAGATAAGATAAGAACAAAATTTCTGTAAACAAGCTGATAAATTTATAACTATTATTTTGAATTAATTTTAAGTATGTCATTGTTCATTAATCTCCTTCAGTATTATTATAAGTACATGGTGCACCGAGTTGAACTTAATAATTGGATTGGAGCCTTTTAAAATCTTTGAAGTGGCCCCAGTATACAATTCCATATCACAGTTGAGGATGAAAAGACAACTTCTTGTCTAAATAATAAATATGAATAGACCACTCCAAACGATTATATTCATATATATATATATATATATATATATATATATATATATATATATATATATATATATATATATATACAGGGTGCGAAATTTGTCTTAAGACAACGGAATATCTCAGTGGAATCCCATATTTGCAAAAAATGTTATTTACAAAAATTATAGGATGGCAGGGGGGTTAACTAGTAGTGACCTTGAAAATGACCTTGACATTGTCCTTCAAGTTCATTTGAAGGTACACTTCAGAATTTTAAATAGGACTCCCCAATTTCGACCTTCAAGGTAATTTGAACGGCGCAAAATGTCATGATATTTTAGTATATCAACTTCCACTTTTACTTGACCACGTACCCCTAGATGTAACACAATAAATGTTTTTTCAACACCATGGATGTCCAACGCATTATTCCCAGTTAGCTCGTCAAATGTTGGATCGCGAATTCAACGGACGGTAGATTGGTAATGGGGGTCCAATATATTGGCCCGCAAGATCGCCAGACCTTATGTCACCAGACTTTTAGTTATGGAGTTATTTGAAGATCGAAGTTAATAAAGACGTGTCAACAACACGTGAAAACACGAAGCAGCGAATCAGAGATGCTTGTGCCAAAATAACACCTGGATTGTTCCGCAGTTTTGTATAATCTTGTGAAGTGCAGGTCAATAAGTGTATTGAAGTTTAAGGTAACCATTTTGAGCACTTATTGAAACAAATTCTTATGAAACCTTTTAGCATAATCATACAAAATGAAGAGGGGCAAGGGAACTCATAGAAATCTAGCACCCTGATGTTGAGAGGTGAGGGAACACTCCACGTCGTTGTAGTGTTAAAAGTAGTTAATCATGCACATAGTCATACTAACTACAGTTTTACTATCAATTCTGAACGAATAAAATTCTTTAAATGGCCCTGAAATCGAGATCAAGATAACGTTATAGCAACTTTGCAATCTTAAAACTTTAGTACGAAATATTTTGTGAAATAATGACGTTGAAGATCTTCTTTTGACCTTAGAATAATGTTGATATCAGACCTTAACCTTGAGGTCAAGGTCATATCTGATGATGAAATTGCTGTGAAATTGAACGGTCTTTTCATTTCCGGTGGTCAAATTGGAGATTTTCTTTTCAAATTTTGAAATTATGCTTCAAATGCCATTGAAGACCAAAGTCACTGTCACTTAGTCACGTGTCGCCAATAACTCTTGTATGAAACATTTCACAAAAAATTGCGATCTTGTTTTTTGACCTTAAAATAACCTTGATATTTGACATTACCACGAGGTCAAGGTCATATCAGTTGGTAAAATTTTTTGTCTTTTTCATTCTTGGAATCGAAATTGGGGAATCCTACCTAAAATTCTGAAGTTGATTTTCAAATGACCTTGAAGTGGAAGATCAAGATCATTTTCAAGATTATTACTAGTTAGCCCCTCTTCTACTCTACAACAATTTTTTTTTAAAACATTTTTCAAAAAATATCCCACCGAGTTATTTCGTTGTCTCAAGATAAATACCGCACACTATACATATATATATATATATATATATATATATATATATATATATATATATATATATATATATATATATATATATGTTAATGCGGATTTCACGGATTCCTCCGTGTGAGATGCAATAGCAGTGGATATATCCACATTATGCCGTTGTAGTGCTGAAATCACATTCAGCAAACATACAACTATATGCAGCTCCGCGTATGAATGAAGTAAAATGCGAACAGTAAATGCAAACTTCTCTCCATCATATCCTTTCTGTGTTAGAGGTTGCACAGTTAGAATAAATTGTTATAAAACGCAATTTATCCTATTCCACCACCATCGAGATGATGGCCTACCTGTACCACCATACCGAGAAGAAAGTCAAAATTTACCCTCCCCGCCACAGTGATACAGCAGAGGTACATGTTTCGTCTCTACCAGACTCATCAGGGTACCGACATGCACCTGGCTGTGCAAAGGACAGATCGAAAGGAAGCATGCACATACTGAACGCGGCTTCTCCGACCTCCCGCCGGATGGCGTATATATGTTAATGCGGATTTCACGGATTCCTCCGTGTGAGATGCAATAGCAGTGGATATATCCACATTATGCCGTTGTAGTGCTGAAATCACATTCAGCAAACATACAACTATATGCAGCTCCGCGTATGAATGAAGTAAAATGCGAACAGTAAATGCAAACTTCTCTCCATCATATCCTTTCTGTGTTAGAGGTTGCACAGTTAGAATAAATTGTTATAAAACGCAATTTATCCTATTCCACCACCATCGAGATGATGGCCTACCTGTACCACCATACCGAGAAGAAAGTCAAAATTTACCCTCCCCGCCACAGTGATACAGCAGAGGTACATGTTTCGTCTCTACCAGACTCATCAGGGTACCGACATGCACCTGGCTGTGCAAAGGACAGATCGAAAGAAAGCATGCACATACTGAACGCGGCTTCTCCGACCTCCCGCCGGATGGCGTATATATGTTAATGCGGATTTTACGGATTCCTCCGTGTGAGATGCAATAGCAGTGGATATATCCACATTATGCCGTTGTAGTGCTGAAATCACATTCAGCAAACATACAACTATATGCAGCTCCGCGTATGAATGAAGTAAAATGCGAACAGTAAATGCAAACTTCTCTCCATCATATCCTTTCTGTGTTAGAGGTTGCACAGTTAGAATAAATTGTTATAAAACGCAATTTATCCTATTCCACCACCATCGAGATGATGGCCTACCTGTACCACCATACCGAGAAGAAAGTCAAAATTTACCCTCCCCGCCACAGTGATACAGCAGAGGTACATGTTTCGTCTCTACCAGACTCATCAGGGTACCGACATGCACCTGGCTGTGCAAAGAACAGATCGAAAGGAAGCATGCACATACTGAACGCGGCTTCTCCGACCTCCCGCCGGATGGCGTATATATGTTAATGCGGATTTCACGGATTCCTCCGTGTGAGATGCAATAGCAGTGGATATATCCACATTATGCCGTTGTAGTGCTGAAATCACATTCAGTAAACATACAACTATATGCAGCTCCGCGTATGAATGAAGTAAAATGCGAACAGTAAATGCAAACTTCTCTCCATCATATCCTTTCTGTGTTAGAGGTTGCACAGTTAGAATAAATTGTTATAAAACGCAATTTATCCTATTCCACCACCATCGAGATGATGGCCTACCTGTACCACCATACCGAGAAGAAAGTCAAAATTACCCTCCCCGCCACAGTGATACAGCAGAGGTACATGTTTCGTCTCTACCAGACTCATCAGGGTACCGACATGCACCTGGCTGTGCAAAGAACAGATCGAAAGGAAGCATGCACATACTGAACGCGGCTTCTCCGACCTCCCGCCGGATGGCGTATATATGTTAATGCGGATTTCACGGATTCCTCCGTGTGAGATGCAATAGCAGTGGATATATCCACATTATGCCGTTGTAGTGCTGAAATCACATTCAGCAAACATACAACTATATGCAGCTCCGCGTATGAATGAAGTAAAATGCGAACAGTAAATGCAAACTTCTCTCCATCATATCCTTTCTGTGTTAGAGGTTGCACAGTTAGAATAAATTGTTATAAAACGCAATTTATCCTATTCCACCACCATCGAGATGATGGCCTACCTGTACCACCATACCGAGAAGAAAGTCAAAATTTACCCTCCCCGCCACAGTGATACAGCAGAGGTACATGTTTCGTCTCTACCAGACTCATCAGGGTACCGACATGCACCTGGCTGTGCAAAGGACAGATCGAAAGGAAGCATGCACATACTGAACGCGGCTTCTCCGATATATCCACTGCTATTGCATCTCACACGGAGGAATCCGTGAAATCCGCATTAACATATATACGCCATCCGGCGGGAGGTCGGAGAAGCCGCGTTCAGTATGTGCATGCTTCCTTTCGATCTGTCCTTTGCACAGCCAGGTGCATGTCGGTACCCTGATGAGTCTGGTAGAGACGAAACATGTACCTCTGCTGTATCACTGTGGCGGGGAGGGTAAATTTTGACTTTCTTCTCGGTATGGTGGTACAGGTAGGCCATCATCTCGATGGTGGTGGAATAGGATAAATTGCGTTTTATAACAATTTATTCTAACTGTGCAACCTCTAACACAGAAAGGATATGATGGAGAGAAGTTTGCATTTACTGTTCGCATTTTACTTCATATATATATATATATATATATATATATATATATATATATATATATATATATATATATATATATATGTATATATATATATATATATATATATATATATATATGTATATATATATATATATATATATATATATATATATATATATATATATATATATGGAAGAAGTAATATTGGTTGGGGTCCCTAGAGTTCTGTCGCCGAACCCAACTTTGCCAGACAGTCTGTCCGCATGGGGAGTGATGGACACCTCCCCACCGCGCTTTCCCAGACACCTGAGTCGCCGCCCGTTCCAATTCAAGATGTCCCAAGCAACTGAAACGATAAACAGTCTTCAGGGTCTCGTTCTCTATGTTCAAATTAAGAGTAGGCGGTTTACCAGGACTTCCAGAGCCCTGGTGGGAGCAGTCCTCATCGCACTCAATATTCCCACACAAGCCATTCTTTAAACTTTGTCAAGTTGAAGAATGTGTTTGCGCTTTCTTGTATTTTGCCACCATACAATAGCGGCGTACATTATCAAGGGGCGCATCACCATAGTGTATATCGAAAATAGCACTTTAGATGTCAGTCCCCATGTACACCCAAAGGCTCGTTTACAAGCCTAGAAAGCACATATGCCTTCCTTGGTTCGAGCCTCAATATGATCATTCCAGCTCAGTCGTGAGTCCAGAATTACTGCGAGGTATTTAACTCTCCCCTTAAGTTGAAGATTCCTTCCCACCAATGTATTCGTGTGTACTAAAGAGTACTATCTCGGCCTTGTCCGGATTTATTCTGAGCCCCCTTTGTGGCACCTTCGTTCCGTGATCCGTAGGGCCCACGTCATTGGCCTCTCCAGGTCCGAGACATGGCGACCAAGGTCATCAGCAAAACTGGCATCATTCAGTTCACTCAATAGGCTATCCACCACAAGGCTCCACAGCAAAGGCGACAGCACTCCTCCCTGTGGACAGCCCCTACTTGACAGTGCTTTAACAGTTACATTGTTAGACTCAGCATATATTATTCTCTTAGTTAACATTGCTCTGATCCATGTGACTACCGTCTGTTCAGAGCCTCGCCGTTGTAGATCATTGCATATCGAATCGTCAGACGTGTTGTGTCGAATGCTCCCTCGATATCGATAAAGGTACCTAAGGCAGATCGTCCACCCAACAGCGCGCTTTCGGCTCTTGTGACGAGTCAGTGTTACGCAGCATCTGTGGATCTTCCTGCCTGATAGGCAAATTACAAAGGATGTAAAGGATATTGCACCATTATTCCTTCCTTAATGTATCGATCCACCAACCTTTCCAGTATCTTTAATAAGAAACTGGTCAAGCTGATAGGGCGGAAAGACTTAGAATGTGTGTACTCTGTTCTTTCTACTTGGGAATAAAGACTACTTTTGTTTCCCTCCGCGCCATCGGTATGTATCCCAAGCTCAAACATGAGTGGAATAGTTTCACCAGGTAGCTTATTATAATATCGGAGGAATTTTGTAGTAAAGCTGGAAATATACCATCCTTACCAGGTGACTTGAAAGGGGCAAAAGTTACCATTGACCATTTCACCCTTTCATATGTCGCTATTGTTTTAACTAACTTGTAGTCATGGTGTGCTAAGGTGAATCTGATTTGAGCCTGGAAAGTGCACTCTTAGTAGTTTCCCTAGGGTCCCCTCTTCCGTCGTGGTTTGACCTCTGACTCCAATCCGGGCACCAGGATCTCTAGTTAATATTTTGCAGAGGCGAGATGCTGAAGGCATGCCTTTTATGCTCTCGCAATATTTCTTCCACACGTTCCTCTGTGAGTCCCTTATTTGCTTCTTGTATTATCTCTGGGCAGTTTTTTATTCTTTCCAGCATATTTCAGTTCGGTATTTTAGCGCTTTTTAAAAAAGCTTTCGAAAATTTTTCCAGTTGTTCTCGATTTGAGAGTTTCACCAGGATATTTTGGAGTTTATGGGCCTTCGTCTTATTTGACAGCTCAAATGAACCCCGAAGTGCATCGCTGATTTGTTCGCTAGCGATTTCCACATCAGCTTCATCACGGTGTCTCGATAAGAACCCTGTGACTGCTCCCCAGTTCCTCCCGAAAGAGATCCCAGTTTGTAGTTCTAGGGTTTCGGTATTCCGCAATTGCTGCATCTTGTTCAACGTCAATTTCAAATAGGATGTATCGATGATCTGACGACGAGACCTCCAAACCACGCTATGGTAGACTCTCCTCTTCTTGTAATAAAAGTCGGCATGTTCCCTCTGTTGATGGTTCGTTAATATCCCTAGTTTACCACAAATAGATACTCCAAAGATACACTATAATTCAATATAATAAACTTTTTTTACATAACACAATATCTGTATATATATATATATATATATATATATATATATATATATATATATACATATACATATATATATATATATATATATATATATATATATATATATATATATATATATAGTTTATTGAAAACTAAATTTATAAGAGAATCCCGAGACAATACTGTTTTTTATCATGGTAATGCCCATCTAATTGATTTTGTAGGTATTGCGAACTTTGTCCTATGTATACGCACGATTACTCATTACAAGGAATTTCGCTTATTTAATTGCTTCGCTATATTTATATATATATATATATATATATATATATATATATATATATATATATATATATATATAGTCTTTTCTTGGGTTTAGGTTCTATATTTAATAAAAACACAAAACAATTGACGTTTCACCCTTTATTCAAGGCATTTTCAAAATTTTTTTCACCTAAAAATATTTTTATATAATTAAAATACACCACATAAAAAACATATTTACAATTTCAAAAAATAAACAAGACACTTAAAAACAGTATTTAATCTTTAAAATTTTTTAAAAATATTTAATTTTACCGGTACACACCTTGTCATTTTGCTGCTCTGTTACTAAATAAAATTCAAATTTTACATCGTCTACTGAGGATACGTGGAATGCGAATGTGTTTTATTTTTTTTATATTTTTTATATTTTACAATGCATAAAAAACAAATAAGTTATATGTTTAAGAGGATATTCAATTTTTGATTCTTATTTGACCGGATCGAATACTTAATATTTTTGTTTAAATTAATCTTGCGTAAATGTGGCTCATATTTCCCATATCTGTTCTGTCGTTAACAGTGTTTTTATCTTTTTTAATTTCAATCATTTCCTTTATCTGCAATTTTTGGTAATTTATATCATTGTTTTTTATAATGGTACTGTTATAATCAAAAGTATGTTTTTCGTCCTGTGTGTGTTTGTTTAACGCTGTTGAGGCGTTTTTCGTATATTTATGGCCATTTAATCTGTTCTTCAGTAATTGGCTCGTCATGCCTATATATTTTTTGGGACAATTTGTGCAAGGGATCGAATATATTATATTTGAGTTATTCATGAGAGGAGTTTTACTTTTTAAACTTGTGAACAATGTATTTAATTTATTATGTGACTTGTGGCATACGATAATATCATGCTTTTTCAAAATGTATTTTATTTTTTCTGACAGCTCACTAGTGTAAGGTAATGCCACATATTCTTGCTTACTATGTTCTATGTTTTTTGTTTTTACGTTATTATAAAACTTATATGTTCGTTTATCAATTATTTTGGTGATAGTCTTTTCGATAAAATTATTATTTATTAGTGTCTCTTTTACTTTTTGCAGTATTTTTGGTCGGAATTCTGGAGATATTAGGGAGATAGCACGATCAGATAGACCGATTATAACGCTATTTTTTTGAGTTTTTGAATGATTAGAGAAATAATTTAGATATCTACCTGACCAAGTGGGTTTGGTGTACCATTCAGTTAAAATTTTGTTTTTTTCTGCGTATAAGTGTCATATCTACAAAATTTGTTTTATTTTTATTCTCTGTTTCGGAAGTGAACTGTAATTTTTCGTTGAAACTGTTAAACTCTTGGAGAATTTCATTTATTTTATTTTGTGGTACGGCTGCTATGCAATCATCGACAAAACGTTTGAAAAATATTATATTAAAATTTAATTTTTCTAAAACTTTTTCCTCTAAATATTCCATTACTAACTGAGCAATGGTAGATGAAATTGGTGATCCCATAGCACATCCATCGAGTTGTTTGTAAAAGGTATTTTCGTACTGAAAGTAATTTGTATTTAGAACAAGGTCAACAGCATCCATAAAATTATAATGTAATGGAATATTTAGAGGAAAAAGTTTTAGAAAAATTAAATTTTAATATAATATTTTTCAAACGTTTTGTCGATGATTGCAGAAACAGAGAATAATAATAAAATAAATTTTCTACATATGACACTTATACGCAGAAAAAACAAAATTTTAACTGAATGGTACACCAAACCAACTTGGTCAGGTAAATATCTAAACTATTTCTCTAATCATTCAAAAACTCAAAAAAATAGCGTTATAATCGGTCTATCTGATCGTGCTATCTCCCTAACATCTCCAGAATTCCGACCAAAAATACTGTAAAAAGTAAAAGAGACACTAATAAATAATAATTTCAACGAAAAGACTATCACCAAAATAATTGCTAAACGAACATATAAGTTTTATTATCACGTAAAAACAAAAAACATAGAACATAATCAGCAAAAATATGTGGCATTACCTTACACTAGTGAGCTGTCAGAAAAAATAAAATATATTTTAAAAAGCCTGATATTATCGTATGCCACAGGTCACATAATAAATTAAATACATTGTTCACAAATTTAAAAAGTAAAACTCCTCTCATGAATAAATCAAATATAATATATTCGATCCCTTGCACAAATTGTCCCATAAAATATATAGACATGACGAGCCAATTACTGAAGAACAGATTAAATGGCCATAAATATACGAAAAACGCCTCAACAGCGTTAAACAAACACACACAGGACGAAAAACACACTTTTGATTATAACAGTACCATTATAAAAAACAAAGATATAAATTACCAAAAATTACAGATAAAAGAAATGATTGAAATTAAAAAAGATAAAAACACTGTAAACGACAGAACAGATATGGGAAATATGAGCCACATTTACGCAAGCCTAATTTAAACAAAAATATTAAGTATTCGATCCGGTCAAATAAGAATCGAAAATGGAATATCCTCTTAAACATAAAATCAAACATATACCTTATTTGTTTTTTATGCATTGCAAAATATAAAAAATATAAAAAAATAAAACACATTCGCATTCCATGTATCCTCAGTAGACGATGTAAAATTTCAATTTTATTTAGTAACAGAGCAGCAAAATGTCAAGGTGTGTACCGGTAAAACTAAATATTTTTAAAAAATTTTAAAGATTAAATACTGTTTTTAAGTGTCTTGTTTATTTTTTAAATTGTAAATATGTTTTTTATGTGGTGTATTTTAATTATATAAAAATATTTTTAGGAGGAAAAAATTTTGAAAATGCCTTGAGTAAAGGGCGAAACGTCAATTGTTTCGTGTTTTTATTAAATTTAGAACCTAAACCCAAGAAAATACAAAATAAAGGAAAATTATATAATCTATGGTTCAAGAAAATAAATAATTAAAAAAATACACAAATATATATATATATATATATATATATATATATATATATATATATATATATTATATATATATATATATATATATATATATATATATATATATATATTTATATATATATATATATATATATATATATATATATATATATATATATATATATATATATATATAAGAAAACCTAGTCAGGGCGTTTATTTTCAAATCTATTCAAGATAAACATTCCGTGTATGTGTGTTGCCACATCCATTATCTTCACGATAAGAATCCAAGTATATGTAGGTCGGCATCACCGTGCTATTTTAAATGCGATCAGCTGATTGCTATTTAGAGCTCCCGAAATAAGACAAAAATTATTTTAATCTTTTAGTTCCTGTCCAGACAAAGTTTTAAATCATTGCACGAGATATTTATTCCCCCACTTCATGACTTTGGTGACTGGCATTAAATGAGTCACTAACGGGAATTAGGAACGTTATATTTCTCCGATATTAACCACGTTTGTGTCGCGTCTGTCTTCCATTTGCCTACATTTACCAACAACATAGAAAATAACTACGATGGGTTCATAGAAATATTAAAACGTCCAATGTGCTGTGCTGTGTACTGTTTTCAAGCTTAGTCCTTTTGCTTGAGACCATCCTTTAGTGACTGTCGCCCAAGAATAATTACTTACCAACAGATAAGTAAAAAAACGTAATACTAATATAATGTAAATGAAATTGCAATTTTCGTCGACAAATTATGTTAACTTTGTTTTATTATATTTTTAATACAAGTACCGTTTATTATTATTAAACTATTTTTAAGTTTTATTTGAATAACCGGAAGCAAGACTCTACCTGTAGAGATTTGGTGTTCCCCGAGTTATCATTTTATTAATTTTAAGCTACCGATAGCACCTTCAATTTGATCTTTCGCTAGTAGTAACTTCAGGAAGAGCTATTTTACATTTTGCAGCAACTGTACCGTCCATTTATAATTGCCACAGCAATAAAACCTAGCTGACTAATTAACTGTGGATTTTTCAAGGATTGAAAGTTAACAGCTTTACTTAATCCACTTTATTAACCTATTAGCATTGGATACTTAAATAAATAAGTGAATATTACGCAACTCTAGGAGCACGAATCACACTTGCACTATTTGGTAAAATAAACAATTACTTACTATTGCTACTGAATCCTTGGGTGCGTTTAACAGACTAGTATGTAAATCCCTTCCCATCGTTTCCTTGGGCAAAGGCCCACCGATATTCGGACCGTGAACAACGTGGATATCATCTTCATGCACACGGTTTTCGCTCATGTCTCTGAAATAACTGAAATATATAATAACATTCAATATTTTCTAAATTTTATAGTAGTATCAATTGAAACAAAAAACATAATAAGAATCTGATCTTGGATTTAATAATTATTATCAGATTATTATTACAAATGACGCACATTTAACATTCCTTTTTTAAAAACTTTTACTGAATTGAATAAATAGTTATATTTTTACTCTAGAAATTATCGACAACAAAGATACACATAAGATATAGGGTGAGCCAACGATTTAATAGAGCAAGTTTATAGCATAAAAGTAAAATTTGTTAATAAACTTTAGAGTATCTCATTTTAAAAAACTTAGCCTATTTTCCAAGCTTCATGTGAAAAAGAGATATGTATAATACAAAAATTGTATGTTCGAAAGGAAACATCCAACAGAACATTAACGGCGAACCTTAAAACTAACTTTCAAAGTAAAGTTGTAATTTTTGAATGGAACCACCATTTTTTATTTACAGAAATAGAAATTATGAAAAATTTTACGTTCAACCATATATTATAGAAGTCAAATGTCATCTGGAGATTATTTGAAGGTCAAATGTTCTTTTTTCATTAATCAGTGTATAGTCACCAGGAAACTGAAGGGGTTCAAGAAAAACGTTAAATACAGTTAGTCCAGTAAGAGAGTACCCATGCCTCATCAATCTACGAATATATCTAAGAGAGTTGTATGACTTTTTCATCTTAATTTGTATAGAAATAATAAAAGGGCGGAAAACAAAATATATTCTTCCAGTCCAAGCCATATGTCGCAAAAATCTGACATTATGGGTAGAGCAAGATTGCTACACTGGTATTTCATGTTAGAGGCGCTAGTAAAGATTAATTTGTCACAGCAGAGCACAGCTGAAAGCTAGAGGCGGTACCAGCAAGCAAAGTGCCAAGCTGGCCCCTATGCCGTAGAGTAGGGGTGGATATTTTTAAAAGGTGCCACTGAATTTCGGCCAGGTAAACACAAAAACCCCTCCAGTTGTTGCTTGGGTCTAGCGTTCAACTCAGCTCTCAAATCGCTACACAAAATATTGAAAATTTAAAAAGGTAACGCACTGAAAAAATTTAAAAAAAAACGGACAAGAAGTTGTGGGACAAATTAACTCAACAATTTTAATACTAATTCTACTCTAGGATAAAAAGAGTTTTCTGTCCCTAAGGGTGCACTGATGTTCTGTCTCTGAGGGTGGACTGATGTTCTGTCCCTAAAGGTGCACTTGTTTATATCCCTAAGGTTGGATCTGGGTTGGTCTCTACCCAGAGGGTGAATCTGGATTATTACTCTACCCAGAGGGTGGATTTATGTTTGTACCCAGAGGTTGGACTTATTTATACTCAAAGGGTGAACTTGTTTATACTCAAAGGGTGGATTGGTGTCTGTATCCGTGCAAACTACCCAAAATCCCTGTCTCCAGGTTTATCCCGGTAAAAAAAAACATAACCGCCAACCTGGCAAAAGATACGACACATCAAAACTCAACAAAATTATCAGAATAATTTTTAAATTTCCATCTCAGAATCCCAAAAACTCTACAACTAAAAATTGAGATGGAGATACAGCTGCTTCGGCCGAATCAAACTAGGAAAAAGTGAAAAATCAAGGCAAAACGGCCTCTATTTATAACCATGGCCCTGCTTGCGCACTAATCGATTTCCGTTAGGCGGGTTCAATTACCACGTGTGAAAGAAATGACAGCTCAAAAAGAAAGACACCGGCCAACAACAGTAGGCTAAAATGCATTTGTTAGTTAAGCCCAATCGTTAATCATTAGAACTTTTCAATCAAAAGAAAATAATAAATCTAATAAGTATCCCAGAAGTTATTTTTAAATTCAAGAAATATGTATTAATACATCAATAGAAATTTCCTGATTTCTGCAACCCAACATACATACAATTCCATCAAATGTAAATAAATAGTTGGGAAAAAAAAAGTCTATCTGAATACAAAGAAAAAGTAGCAGTAAATTTGTTATTGATAAGATAATACCTAAGCACAGTGTAGTGAAATACCAAAGTAGGACAAAATAATGGCAAATAAAATTAATCGAAGATGTACAGGGTGAGTCAACGATTGGATGAAGTAGGTTTGTGCCTTTTCGGTGAAATTTACAAAGAAACTATATTTATTGTTTGATACAGTTTATTTTTACGCAGATTTTAAAAATATTTAGGACTCTACAGGGTAAGCCAAAAAACTAGGACAGCATAAAGTTGTATTTTTTTTAAATAGAACACCCTATATACGAATCGTATTTTCGATTTAGCTTATAATTTTAAATCTTTTTTATTAAGGGTTTACTATAACAAAACTTTATAGTTTCTGCGATAATTAAGTTTAAAGAAAAAAAGTCACATTTTCAAGCATCAATTCAATCCTAAATAACGTTTTCAATTTTGTGACAAATATATTCAAATTTGGAATTTAGCAAGGCCAAGGACAAGTTAACATAATTTTTACCTAATATTTGCAATAAAAGCTACAGGGTGTTGAACACATCGGCTCAAATTTGAAAAAGTTTAAATGAATAAATATCTTTTTTTTTAAATGGTACGCCCTGTATATTTTCATGTTATTTAATAGAGTAATAAAAACCCTAAAAGTTTTGTTCAATATATCCTATACCTATTTATAGTAGTTTTTGAGATATTTCAGTTTTTCTTATTTTCCATACTTTTTTACAGAAATAGCCTTCATTATCATAGTAGCCATGTAAAATAATAAAAAGAAACTACAGAAACAAACAGAATGTGGTTAAATATGATGAAATACATTATTCGTTATATTACAACGGCAATAGTTTAATTCAACATAATGTGAAAAAATTAACACAACAATAACGACAAGGCAAATACATATTTACTTTTATACTAAATTGAAACAATAAAAATTACCTATTAAATACTGACATTAATTATTTCTTTTTAATAAGTGTTCGAATAAACGACACTCTTGTGCAATGCACAAATTTAGTCTTTTTTGCAGATTTTCTCGGACCCTGGACAAAATTAGTGGCGTTATTGTTCTACAGGTATCCCTAATCCTGTTTCGCATAACTTCCACTGTTGTTGGTGGATTAACATACACCTTATTTTTAATATAACCCTATAGGAAGAAATCTAATGGGGTGATGTCGCAAGACCTTGGTGGCCACTCAATGAAACCCCCACGTCCAATCCATTTTTGCGGATATCGTTGGTCCAAAAACGCACGAACTTCACGATGGTAATGCTGAGGCGCACCATCGTGCTGGAACCACATACTGTCGAGCTCATCCCTATCGAGACCTTGAAGCAGTTGGGGTAGTTCTTCTTGTAGAAATTTCAGGTAACTATGGCCATTTAGTGGTTCATTAAAAAAGTGGGGTCCAATAATTCGATTATGATGAATACCACACCAAACATTTAATGACCAGTGGTTTTGATGTTGCACCTCTCTAATCCAAAATGGGTTTTCTGTGGCATAATAATGCATGTTGCGTCTATTTACAGCACCGTTACTTCTAAAAGTAGCTTCATCACTAAACATTACCTTGCATAATAAATTTGGATTTAATTGAATCTCCGCATTTATTGTACGACAAAAGTTTACACGACTTTCAAAATCCTGTCCATGCAATTCTTGGTGTAATTCCATGTGATATGGATGGTACCTATATTTCTTGGTAGTACGATTAGCGGTGGATTGTGATGTTTCACATAATGCTGCTAACTGACGGCTACCAATATAAGGATTTTCCTGAACATTTAACAATACTTGTAGTTCTTTTTCTTCATTAGTTACTGGTTTGTTGACCACTTTACGTTTTGGATAATCAACAGTACCAGAAGAATCAAATCTTTGCATTAAGTTTTGAAAAGTATCGGTATTAGGCTGGCGTCGATCAGGATACTTCATTTTGTAAATTCTTTGAGCAAGAAGGCAATTTTTTTGAGCCTCTCCTATTGTATAAATCATATATCTATTAACTCATTCTTTGGAAAATTCATTTTACAATATAAGATGAATGCAAAAAAAAACCAAACTACACTACATAAAAACCAAAAGAAGCGATTGCGGTTATAAATTTGACACACAGAAAAATGTTCTTTTACATTGTTTTTGCCATGGCTACTATGATAATGAAGACTATTTCTGTAAAAAAGTATGGAAAATAAGAAAAACTGAAATATCTCAAAAACTATTATAAATAGGTATAGGATATATTGAACAAAACTTTTAGGGTTTTTATTACTCTATTAAATAACACGAAAATATACAGGGTGTACCATTAAAAAAAAAGATATTTATTCATTTAAACTTGTTCAAATTTGAGCCGATGTGTTCAACACCCTGTAGCTTTTATTGCAAATATTAGGTAAAAATTATGTTAACTTGTCCTTGGCCTTGCTAAATTCCAAATTTGAATATATTTGTCACAAAATTGAAAACGTTATTTAGGATTGAATTGATGCTTGAAAATGTGACTTTTTTTCTTTAAACTTAATTATCTCAGAAACTATAAAGTTTTGTTATAGTAAACCCTTAATAAAAAAGATTTAAAATTATAAGCTAAATCGAAAATACGATTCGTATATAGAGTATTATATTTAAAAAAATACAACTTTATGCTGTCCTAGTTTTTTGGCTCACCCTGTAGAGTCCTAAATATTTTTAAAATCTGCGTAAAAATAAACTGTATCAAACAATAAATATAGTTTCTTTGTAAATTTCACCGAAAAGGTACAAACTTACTTCATCCAATCGTTGACTCACCCTGTACTTAATGAAATGCTTGTCTCCAAAGAACCCCTGGGAAATACTTAAGGAAATGTTACTGTGTTGCCCATAACGACAGTATTTGCAAAATAAGGTTAAACTAAATAAATTAACTTATAGTGAGCTTAAGCGCAAAATTGAACAGTGACAAGATAGAAAGAAACAACCGAGATAAACGAGTTATTTCGTTGTATGAATATAAACTTTCTTTTGATTTGAATAAAAACATTATCGTTCAGAATTTTATCTACACTGCGTTTTTAAGAAATTTTGATCATTCAAGTCAATTTAAAACAAAAGATTATTGTATCTAAAAGCCATTAGTTATTGTTTTATAATTTATTACTAGCAAGTATGTATTATTTTTATTAAAAAACTAAACCTAGGCATACAAATATTTTTACCTTCAAATACGTCGTCGGTGTCTAAATGCCCGACACACGTATATAATTTTAAAATATTTTTCACACCATTTTAATCAGTTGTAATAATGAAGCATTAAAAATTAGAATAAAATAGTGAAATTCAATTTGTCCTTTTAGATAATGCGAGGTGAAACTCTTCACAGGCAAGCCCAACAGTTTGTGCTTAATTTGTGTGAGTATTTCAAGTTAGAAAAGAAAAACAGTAGTCTTGTAGAATCTGTTTCATCTGAAGTTGAAAAAATAAAAGGAAAGAAAACAATGTAATTATTTCCTCTCCTGGAAAAAAAAACCTCGTCGAAAAGAAAAAACCACAAATGTTCCCGAAAAATCCAAAATGGAAGTTCGAAAAACACTCTACAATATGTACTAAGAAAGTAAGAAGATAATTTCTATTATATTATAAGCGACCTTTGAAAATAGTGTCATTAATCTATACTTAATCTTAACGTCTCTTTTATTTGTAGAAAAGCCTGTGACCCTAAAAAGCTTAAATACTGAACTCACCAACAAAGAGGTTGTATCTCAGGATAAATTATCATTAAGTATTGTGTTTAAAGAGCTGAGATTCAGATACAAAGGAGCTGGCAATAGAAGCGCATTAATTGAAAGAACATGCGTTGCTTTTGCAGAGCTCGTTTGCTTCACAAGAGTATATAAAGAGTAAATATCGGCTTTCATCGACAGTTTTGTATTGAGATGTCGTTGAAGTAAGTTGATTTGTTTGACAAGTTATCAGATTTGTGAAATAAAAGGGTAGTGAATAATACATTGTGCTTAAAGACCGGCCGATCGGAACAATATAAATATATAAATATATATATATATATATATATATATATATATATATATATATATATATATATATATATATATATATATATACTACTGGGAAGAATAACACAACATTCTAACGAAGTCCGCAATAATACCGGAATATTATTTGCAGTGCAGCGAAAAAATATTCGAAGAATAAGAAAATGTATTGAACTACTTGGAGCCCATATTGAACATTTGCCAAAATAACGTTTAAACGTTTTCACTATTTTTGCATTTTAATAACATTGTAAATTAATTCAATAAGAAATTAAAAATCCATCTGCCGTATTGAAATAGTTATATATGCATTTTGCTTTCAGGCAGAGGAAAGGAAAGAATATATACAAACAGTTTATTTCCTGCAAATACCACTCCGGTCCTCCCTCCACACGCGCTTCGACCACTTGTTGGTCTAGTCAGTGGAGCTGTATCGGACCGAGAGCAACATTCGCAGGAAATAACAGATATATGAAATATAAATTCCTAAGTATGTCGGTAGGATATTGCAAACCTGCCACCTACCGACCTCAGTAGTGAACATAACCCGATTCGCTCGATCCCCCCACTCCTCGACCTTGACCTTGACCTTGCTTCACCCCTCTTTGGCCCCGCCCACATGTCCTTGTCATTGACCTTGAAAGTGCACGTGTGCTTTGGCCTTGGCCTTGTGTTCAAGGTTGTGTGTGTGACCTTGACCTTGACCTTGGTCGAGACGACCTTGACTTTGTTGAAGGTCATCTTGGGTGTGTGACCTTGAAGATATGTTACGTGGTTGGGGGTGACCTTGAATGGTTTTATATAATGTATGGGGCAGTTTCATTCATCAGTTGGCTCTGACTTGTATAGGTAGTACATGTGTTAATATTTGACAAATCATGGCATATGTTTGTGAAAATTGCGGTTCTAAGTTTACTAATATTTATAATATGAGACGTCATCAAAGAGAATCGTGTGCGGCGAGATTTAATGAAGTGCCTGGAGGAAAACGGCTCCGAATTGAAGAGTATACATCGACGATTCCGCTAATTAATTGCGCTACATGTAATGTAGATGTTCCAATAAATCATATGTCGGTGCATAAACGAACACAACAACATAAAAATAATTCATGTTTGCCGGTATGTCATGGTGTGCAACTCGTTCAATGTGCCTTCAAAAGGAGAATTGCAACCTATCGGGTTAGCAGTGATATGGAGCATTCCGATTACGTAATGTTCTTTGCAGACATTAAATCCAAGGTGGTGGAACTTGTTAATAATTTATTGCGTGTGCATCATGCTTTAAAAGTTAACATGACAGCTGTTGGCGAGTACATGCTTCCATCACAAGAAATATTCAGTGAAAAATCCTTCAACACTGCTAATCAAATAATTAGTGTAGAAAGTGATTTGGATGCCGTTTACCATTCTTTCACCGAATTAATAAAAACGCAGGCGACAGAGTTCCAGGAGAAAGATTCAGGTATGGAAAAATCAAAACCCGATATATTAAACTGATTTTTATATATTATTTTTCTTGTTATAGGATGGGCTCTTGTGCGAATTTTATACTTGGAAGTTGGTATCAACAAGTATATGCCTATGGGTGGCTCATCATACATCAAGTTGCCGTGTTCTATTGAAAAGAAAGGAGCTGTCGTCAATGTGATTAACCAGGACGAATTTTGCTTTGCGTGGGCTGTAACATCAGCATTGTTTCCTCCAACAGCAGAGACTTCACAGAAGACATCCTACCCCCATTTTTCTAGAGTGCTAAATGTAACAGGTATGGATTTTCCAGTAAAATTACGTGACATTAAAAAATTTGAGGAAATGAACAACATATCAATTAACGTATACGGTCTGGAATCTAAATATGAAAATAATGAAGTAATACATGAAGTTATTGGTCCACTGAGGTATGCGTCAAAAAAGTTGGATAGGCATGTAAATTTATTGTTAATTACAAAAGACTGTAGTAGTAAAGATGGCGGTGAACATTTTTGTGATACGACTTGTTCAAAGAGTCATTATTGTTGGATTCGGGATTTATCACGTTTAGTTTCAAGTCAAATTAGTTGTCAACAACATAAAATATATTTCTGTGATGGTTGCCTCATTTATTTTAGTACACCGTCAGCTTTAACTTTACATCAAAGCTACGATTGTAACCACATTTTCACGCAAACACCCTCAGTGGATTTAAAAATCGATAAATTTGGAAAGAGTGTGCCGGAAAATATTTTAAAATTCGAGGGTATAGAAAAGCAAACGCGCGTTCCATTCGTGGTTTATGCAGATTTCGAATCTGTTTTAAAACCCATTGAAACGGTACAACCAAACCCACAAAATTCTTACACTGTAAAAAGTTTTAAACATGAACCATATTCTTTTGCTTATTTAATTAAATGCTCTTTTGACGACTCACTTTCGAAATTTGAGCTATTTCGGGGGAATAATGCAGCTCAAGTCTTTGTGGATCGTATCGAGTGTGATTTAAGGGCTCTATACAACACATATTTAAAAGACATTAAGCCTATGAAACCGTTAACGCCTGAAGAAAAAAGGGAGTTTAATGATGCTAAAATATGTGGTATATGTGAAGGCCCTTTTGAAGAGGGTGAGATTAAAGTACGAGACCACTGTCACATAACTGGTGCAAAAAGATTTGGTGCTGCACATTCCGTTTGTAATTTAAATTATAAATTACCCTCTTTTATCCCTATCATATTTCATAACTTAAGCGGCTACGACAGCCATTTATTTATAAAAGAGTTATGTAAATATGGGGATAAAATTGGTGTTTTGGCTCAAAGTAAGGAAAAGTACATATCATTTACCAAAAGCATTTATGTGCACGATTATTTTGATAGTAAATGTGGAAAAGTCAAGAGGAAATATTTAAAGTTGCGATTTATTGATAGTTTTAAATTTCTGTCAACGTCTTTGGAAAATTTAGGCAGCGGTTTAAACGACGACGATTTTATTGAAACGCGGAAACATTTTTCAAATATCAACCAATTTAATTTGATGCGTCAAAAGGGTGTTTTTCCCTATAGCTTTATTGACTCTATAGAAAAAATGGAAAATACATGTCTTCCAAGTAAAGATGAATTTTATGATAATTTACGGGAAGAACATATTAGCGATGAAAGCTATAGAAGAGCAAAAGAAGTATGGCGCTTGTTTGGGTGTAAAACTTTGGGGGACTATTCGGACGTGTATTTAAAATCAGATGTGTTGCTATTGTGTGATGTTTTTGAGCAATTTCGGAATAATTGCTTAAAATTCGATAAACTTGATCCAGCACATTACTATACCCTTCCAAGTTTATCATTTGATTGTATGCTACGTATGACTAAGGTAGAGTTAGAGCTCTTAACTGATATAGACATGATACATTTTTTTAAGAAAGGTATACGCGGCGGCATAAGCCAGTGTACAGAAAGGAAGCACATCGCTAATAATATTTTTTTACCAGACTATGACCCAACAAAACCTTCTTCATTTATAACATACCTTGATGCTACAAATCTATATGGTCATAGTATGTCACAAGCATTACCATATGGTGGTTTTCGATGGTTAAGCGAGCGCGAAATTCTGGATTTAAATATTATGGCTGTTGGTGATGATAGTTTACATGGCTACGTTTTGGAAGTGGATGTGCATTATCCGACTGAGTTGCATGATGCACATTCTGATCTTCCATTTCTAGTAGAAAATATCATACCGCCAACAGAAAACGCTAAATTACCGAAATTAATTCCCAATTTACAAGATAAAAAAAAATACATTGTACACTATAGAACTTTAAAACAAGCCATCGCCAACGGCTTAGTGGTAATGCAAACCCATCGAGTATTACAGTTTGAGCAATCAAAATGGCTAAAATCGTATATTGATTTTAATACCAATTTACGTAACAAGGCCACCACAAAATTTGCGAAGGACACTTTTAAATTAAAAAATAACGCGATATTTGGTAAAACTATGGAAAATGTGGAAAATCGAAAGGATATAAAATTAGTAACACATTGGGAGAACAGTGTAGGCAGAAATGGAGCTAGAGCACTAATATCCCGCCCCAATTTCAATAGTAGCTCGATATTTACCGAGAACTTTGTTGCTATACATATGAATAAAGTTAAAATATTGTACAATAAACCAATTTATATCGGTTTTTCCATATTAGATATATCAAAGACTGTAATATACGATTTTTATTATAATTTTATTAAATCCAAGTTTGGCGATGATGCTTCGTTACTTTACACCGATACTGACTCGCTTATATTAAAAGTGTATACGGAAAACTTTTATCAAACTATATCAGAAAACCCCGAAAAATTCGATACATCAAATTACCCCGAAATTAATAATTTCAACATAATTAAAAGTAATTCTGTAGTTGGTAGAATGAAAGATGAGTTTCCTGGTGATCCGATAATAAGTTTTTATGGTACCGGCGCGAAGGCTTATTATGTAAAGTCCATTAATAATGAATTAAAAAAAGCCAAAGGTATCAAAAAATGTGTTATCGAGAAAGACCTTCATCAGGAAGACTACCAAAGAATTGTTGAACGGGGTGGTTTGATATTAAGAAAGATGAAGACATTTAGAAGTGAATTACATAACATTTATACCAACATAATAAATAAAGTAGCATTGTCACATAGCGATGATAAACGTTATGTAATTCCCAGTTCAACCAAAACTCTACCTTGGGGGCATGCAGACATAGATTTTTACAAAACAGACCCGGAAGAAAACTTAGCAAATTTAGTCACCGTGTTGGAATCATTTCTAAGTCAGGACAGCACGTAATCTGGAAAATCCATATTTCATTATTTGTATTGTTTTTATTATTTCTATTAAACATACAACATTAATATGTAACGATAGTATTGTAATTTTTTTTTTTTTTTTTTTTTTTTTTTAAATAAAAAACATGTATTCATTGATTGATTGCTTTTTTATTGAACCTTTATTTTAAAATTATAAATATAATGAAGTGTCGACAAATAACAAACTGTAAAAGTTATTGTTGAAAAATTTGTCTAATAGTAAATTAAACGCACAGGTCTACGAGTAAATGTTTAATGTGAAACAGGTTTGCTGACAAGATCCTCCATAGTCTTTTCAATTTTCAACATTCTAGAGTTAAGTTCATCACGCAGTTCGTCTTGCCTAAGTTCATATATTGCAATAACAGTATCATCAATGTATCCTCTAAGTTCTTGACCGGTTTCAATTAATTTCTTGCGTACGTAACCTTCAAGTTGGTTTCTGAATATATCTTTAATAACAATTGTTGAGTCATGTAAAGCTTTCTGCGTATCTTGCACACACTGAGCAAGGTTATTATCAACATAATTTCGTGTGGTCGCATCGTCTCCTTCAAGAGGTTCTGCTAAATAGCACAATCTTTTGCTTCCCATGTCGTAATCTCCATTAGGTGTAAGTTTAAAACCTATTCCTGAAGGACCTCGCATAAAGTTAAAATCCTTAAATTTTCTTTTGCGACCGAACTTATCAATAGTGTTTACTTCTGACATTGTTATGTGAGACTGATTTGAAACCATTAGATTTCACCCTAATATATGGTTCTATTTCATTAATAAACGGACTCTGCAGAAAAATATGGATTGCAAAACGTATTTTAGGTGATGTTTAATAAATACACATACAGATTCATTTTACTATTGTTTTATTGAAAAAAAATTAAAATATAACAAAAGATTGAGTTTACTTTTTATTATTAAAAAAAAATAAAAAAAATAACAAACAAAAAATTAAAAATTAAGAAATAAAATACATGTTAATTTCTTCTGTACAGGTAAGCTTCTTCTATGACCCAATTTCTTCTCTGGATGGCACGTTCATTAATGTCCTTGTTTTTAAAATAACCTTGACAGGACCAAAAAAAATCCTTGAAAATTACAACCTCGAAAACGACCCTGACATTGACGGGTACTTTGACCTTGGCCTTGGCCTCGCATCTAACAAGTTTAGTACTATATTTATATGCTTCTTTAAAATAACCTTGACAGGGACAAAAAAAAAATCCATGAAAATTACAGCCCTGAAAACGACCCTGGTATTGCCGGTTACGTCGGCCTTGGCCTTGGCCTTGCATCTGACAAGTTTAAATATTATACTTAATGCATCGAACAAAAGGAATAAAGGCGGTGTAGTGGGGGAAATGGGCATAAAAGCAGACTTGCTGGCTCGAGCTCTTCACAGTTCGTCAGAACAGCAAACAGTACAGTGCTAAGAAAAAGTTAATTGTGTGAGTTGGAATATCGAAAATGTCTAGTGTACGGTCTCTTTTAGATGCTCTTGACGTGAGCTGCGGTTCACAGCAAGGCATGCTGGATAACATGAGTGGTTTAGAGGTGCTAAGTCCGGGGGTGTTCGAGAACTGGAATGGCGTGGAGCATGAAGATGCCGAAGACCGAGCCCTCAACGATGGTCGCGACGAGGAGTTAGTTCAGTCGGCAGCGCAATTCCTGGAATGCTGGACGGAGGAGAAAGAGCCAAAAATTAATGTGATTAGTGATGTGGTTGTGCGAAAAGCATCGCGGCCTAGGGAATCTTCTCCGAAAGCGTCGAAACTGCAAAAGCTCTTGACTATGCGGAAGTCGGAAATCGCCGATAAAAAAACATTTTATTCGGCGATTAAAGGTGTGGGACAAGGGAAGAAGAAAAAGTTTAACTTTAAGCGTCCCTCCACCCCTGTTCCATTACCCGACTTCCTAAAAACAGCACCGCAAGAGCCACTGTCAGTAGAAGTGGAAGTCATAGAAGGCCCCGATGGACCAACACCACCAACGCCACCAACACCGGCCAGCGTCGAGAATGAAATAGTGTCGGAGGTGAAGTCTTCCCCAGCGCCAGCGCCACTGTCGCCGATATTGGGGTGCCGGAAACCCATGAAGAAGCGGTTTAAGCGGTGTTTTGAAGGCGATGAAGTTTCCGCTGCTTCGTCGTCGTCGTAGTCGTCATCGTCTTCACCAAATAAAACCGCGTCTTCTTCCGAGCCATCACAACCGGAGTGGGTCGAAGACTTCACCAACTCTCAGAAGACCAAATTGACTGACATTTATACCATGAAAAAACGCTTAGTGAATGAAGTGAACGAGTGTGCCAGTGACATTATAGAACTTGAAAAACAATTAGAGATAAAAAAGGTGAAATCTGCGCGGTTAAAAAGACAATTAGAGGACTTTAATAAATTATGTAGTAGGTGTTAGGTAGTTGTAGATATTAGCTTTTAATTTATAGTATTAAGTTTGTAAATATATATATATATATATATATATATATATATATATATATATATATATATATATATATATATTGTAGTTAATAAAAAAGTGTTTGATCAAATTTTTTATATTTTATAATGAGAATAAAAATGACTTGAAAATTTATTTTTGTGTGTTATTTCATATAGGCCCTGTCCCACATAATATTAGGTAATAAAAAAAAAAAAAGTGAATAATCCACTAAAACTACGCAATAGCAATAGTTGTAAATATTTTCTGATAATATTTACAAGTATGCTAAAACATGGTTCGGTTTATGAAGTTAAGGTTCTGTCGCCAGAACTTCTAATACTTTGTATCTCAATATTGTATGTTTTTATGAAAAAAACATAAAATATTGGTTACAAAGTATTATAACCAACTAAAACTACGATCAAATTATTTTGTGGTCCTGAAAAGGACCGTTTGGTTTTAAAACATGCGACTCTTTTATTGAGTTGTGGAGTCGCACGGCCCGTCATCATCATCAGCGGGGGTGGCGGTGCTGTCCTCTGTGTATTCGATGATGAACCGCCAAAGTTCATCCCATCTAGGATCGTTCGGCTCCCACTCCAAACAATTCTCTGTGGTAGAATCTACCACAGGGCATTGGATGGGTTGTTGTTGTTGTTGAGTCGCAGACATGTTGAACTAAAATGATTGTAATAAGTATTGATGGTCGTATATATAGAGACAAATTAATGGTGGGGGGTGAAAACAAATGTCATATTACGTATTGAGACCAAAAGTTGTTTGTGGTCTCAAATACGAACGAACGATTTAGCTGGGTTCCACCAGCACTTAAAGTTTTAATACTTTGTATCTAATATTGTATATTCTATACATACAATATTAGTAACAAAGTACTAATATGTACTAAAACTACGATCAAAGTATTTTGTGGTCCTGAAAAGGACCGTTGTTGTGTGCCCTTAAAAAGGGCCAGGGAGAGTGTGGGGCTTATGGTGCCCCATCCTCGCTGGTCGACCACCAGCTTGACGAATCGCAGGGGCCTTGTGGGTCGTCGGGTGTTGGTGATGCTGGAATTTCCAGCACCGCATCTTCCGTCGAGTCCGGCTCTGGCTGCGGCGACGGAGTTTCGAGTCTTTGTAAGACCCAATCACCCGCATCGTCTAATTCCACTAGACCCGGATCATGGTCATATACTAGCGGAATCGGCTCATCCAAGTCGTCCCAACGTAGGACGTCAATTTCAAAATCCACCTCGTCGTCGTCGTCGAAGACTTGCAGGTCTCCAACGTTGTCGGCTACGGTGTCATCACTAAAGATGGATGAGCCTCGGCTGGCGGGTCTTTCTTCCTCCATGTTTATCGTATGAGGGTTGATGAATATATGACTGTGTAACTGACCCAGTCTCATATATATAGAACTACCCCCACCCCACCAACGGATTCTAAATGTTATGTATTGGTGAGAGCTTATAGAATTATTGATTTTTTTCAAAAACTTTAAATAAGGAATTAGATTTGTTTAGACAATAAGACTTATTCTTAATATTTTGTGAAGAATACATTACAAAAAAAAAATAATAGAAACCTTGTTTGAACTGTTAACATTTTCATAGGTTCTCAAGCATATAACTTGGCACTTAAGCTACGAGACAAATCGTCGTTAAACGAATATCTCGCCCCATAAGTGACGATTACTAAACTACGATCAAAATATAATGTGGTCCTGAAAAGGACCGTTTTTGTGGCCCTAAAAGGGCCTGGGGGGAGGGTGGGGTGCCTACCGTGGAGTAATACCCAACGATATTAACACCGACCTAGGTGCAGCCCTTGGTCTTCTCATTGGCGGCACCGTCGTCGTCGCTGGTGGTGTCGGCGTTGCAGGCGGTGCCGAAGGTGCCGCTCCTGGTGCGGTACCCCCGCACTCCTCACACTTGCATATCTTGCCGGGCACGAATGGCCTGACAATGCCAATGATCCTTTTTGGTATATCTTCCATCTTGCCGATCGAATGTGTAATGATGAAATAATTCTAATACCGGCCTCTATATACATTCAAAAAGTTGGAGGGGGTAAGGTGGAGTGCATATATGCATTATATAAGTTTGAGAATAATATGATTTTATAACTCACCGTATCTCTGGTATGGACACAAACTACCCCCCTCCACTTTTCTAGCATATAGTACTAGACTTTCTCTACATTTTTTTCAAATAAATTTTTTTGATATTTCTAACCATTACTTTGCTACATATTTACAAAAAATGCAAATTATGCATATATTTTAATTATTTTCAGGCAAGGTAAGGAAAATTTTGAAAATGTTTTGATGGAATCGTAATAAGGAAGAGTTGAAGTATATCACACTATTTTTCCCGATTCGCTAATATAAAAAAAATTTTTTCATCGCATTTTGGATGGGCTCTGGCATCGTAACGGTTGACGATAAAAAATTGGAAAAATACATATATTGTGGGAAATTTTCTCTAGAATCCAAAAAAAAAATTTCCGAACTTCTGTAACCGCAAATAAAAAAATCGATACCTCAAAAATTGCGAGAAAATGGTGAAGGAGCCGCGCAATCGCTCTGAAACCATCAAAAATCGATTTTTTTGCCCTCCGCGGGTGGGTGGGTGGGTTAGGCGGTGGTGGACTTAGAAAAAAAAAAAAAAAAAAAAAAAAAAACCTCCCCCTACAACTTCCACATACTCCCGTTCGGCGGCCCTAGCCTCATAACTCGAGAATTTCAATTTTTTCGTCTAAATTTTTTGTCATTTTTAAGATTTTCCAAATTTTTTTTTCACCATTGTATTCTACTCAAAATTCTAGGTAATTAAAGTGCTTTTATTTTTTCTCTATCTTGAACGGTTCCCGAGCTACAGCGCTTTAAAGAATTCAAATTACTAACTTTCTATAACCCTTTTTTTCAAATTTCATTTTTTCGAATTTTCAAAAATACTACAATATGTAGAAAAAAGTTCTCTCTTTAATTTCCCAATACCGTTTTTCTCTAAATCTTCAACTTTAGCGCGTATTCAGCATTTTCAAAAAAAAAAAAATTATAATTTTTTTTACACCATCGCATTCTCCTCAAAATTTTGGGCTATCAAAGTGCTTTTATTTTTTTTCTATCTTGAACGGTTCCCGAGCTACAGCGCTTTAAAAAATCCAAATTACTAACTTACTATAACTCTTTTCTTAAAATTTCATCTTTCCGAATTTTGAAAAGTACTACCATATGTAGAAAAAAATTCTCTTTCTAATTTCCTAATATCATTTTGCTCCAAAACTTCAACTTTGGCGCGCATTCACCATTTTTCAATTTTTTTTTGAAAAAATTTTTTTTTACGTTTTTACTATCGAGAAAAATGCTTGCTTATAGTACTCGATTTCCTCTATAATTTTTTCTTATAACTTTTTTCCCTATTCCTAACCGTTACTTTCCTACAAATTTTCTAAATTGTTGTTTTCATATTTTGCCTTAAAAATTTTTTCTTGTGTTATTTAAGCTCTTTTTTCCACTTAATAAACCACCATTTTCTAAATTCCCGTACTCTTCTCTTAAAGAGCGGGCTTTTCCGCCAGCTTTTTTTTTTTTGGTTGGGTTTCAAATAAATATAAAACTACTACTTCACTCATTACAAATTTATTGATTCAAGAACATTATTTTGTGTTACATATAATAGATACATTAAAATATAGATTTATTGGTCACCGAACCGTTTAATACATTATAACTAAAAAATGAGTCGTGAATAACTAATGCGTACACTTTAGTGTCTTTGGGGAATTTATTCTTTCTCGTTTGGAACTCCAATTTTACATCCACTGTCGATGAGTTAATCGCCTCTGGTTGATGACTGCAATTGATAATAAAAACGGGGTTTTTCATATATTCCGCGAACGTTATCATCGGATCGTTTATCTCGCGCCCGTAGTAGCTGCTTTGGAAGTTTTCGTAATTGTAATAGGCTGCTGCGTACAGTTTCTTGGCGAAATCTAAATTCCATCTTTCGTATGGATAAACGGTTGAATTCAGATACAGTCTAATGTCGCATACGTCGGCGTGGGTAAACTGGGTTGCGTTTTTTTCTTTCTTGTCGCAATTATTGCTGTCTTGAAACCCGACGATTATATAGCGCGGTCTTTCCAGACTTGTACTCGTTCTCAAGGCCCACACGTCGGAAGATGTTTGCCTTAAAGCTGGTAATTCGTACAGATCCCATTTACGATATGCCATTTGAATACTGGCATTGTTTCCTCCTTTATTAATGCGAGACAGTATTTTCAATTTTTGCTTGTCGTCTGGAATGATGTGACGAATTTTCCATTCGATTTTGTCGATACTAATTTCTGCCTCTACTTCGCCGACGTAACAATTGGTAAAAGTGCGAGCTATAATCATAATAAGCTCTTGTTTTACGTTGAAAACACCTTTTGCGTAATCTTCGGCGAATCCCATAAGATATTTTAAGGGTAATTTCCCGGAGAATACGTTACTTGCCGTGTCTACGATATCTTGGTTTGCTTCGTCGAGACCCCATCCGCACGTCATGAGAGATCTTTGTTGCAAACTTCCGAATGAAACCATGGTTTTTAATGTCGTCGTAACTCCAGGTTTACGAACCACGGCGACCTGCTCACCTCCCATCTCGTAGCGAATTTCATCGAACAAAAATGCGAGGGCATTATTTGATAAAAAACATCTTTTCGTTGCATCTATGGGTTTAAATTTTCCTTCGATATATATGTAACTTTCGGCGATATCCAGTATAATATCTTGAAAATTAATGGGGATACGGACTTCATCCGAATTGTTGAATGATGGAGATCCGTATGGTTTATACGTATGCTCTTCTAGACTAATAATGGAATTGTCCAAGATGGGCTCGGAGAAAACCTCTATTTTATCGCTGGTGGTGGAAATCATTTTCGCACTTTAAGACCGATTGATTTTAAAAATTTATAGTCTTCGGCAGATAACTGTTGAGATGTTTGTGATCTAACGTCTGGACGACGACTAACCTTGACGTTAACTATTCTTTTACTTTTATTATGTTTCGGCGGTTCCCCCATCTTAGTCGACAGCACACACAATTGACGATTGAAGCAAAAACCCATTTTTATGAAAGTTTCTTCAGTTCCAATTTCACGATTATTTTCTCGCCTTGAAAATTGATTAGATCACCGCTATCGTCCAAGATGCGAAGAGTAATGTTGTCGATAAACTGACGTCCTGCCGGCATTAACGGCATATAAATATTATTTTGTGGTTCTTTACTGATTTTGTAACCGGGCTCCACGTCGATATCGAATTCGAACAAGGTATGACCTTCCACCGAATTCATATATGCTCCGGAAATTATATTACAATCTACGCGTATGATGCGTACTTTCATTATTTCCACCATCTCGGTTGATTCGTGCTTTTTGTCTCTTTTTAACACTGTATGATTAAATCCTAACATTTTACCGATACTCGCCTCTCCCCGGAAATCTATAGTATATTGGGATTTCAGTTCACATTTCAGCGTATTATTATTAGCGACCAAGTAAAAGATTCCATCGTTCTTTTCTTCAGTTGAAATCCTCAAAGCCTCCAACATAGCTTTACCTATCTCATCTATTTCATAGGCCCCAGGTGGAATCTGCAATTGTATCGGCTCGGTGGTGTAACCCTCCTTCATGTAGGCAAACTTATTGTTGCTTTCGTCCACATTAAAAATTGAATTGTATGTGTAAAATCCCAGCAATGCCAGACCATATTTGTTTTCTCTATTTAATTCGACTGGTGGATAAAAATCGGCGCTTAAGACGCTCGAGTGTCCTGTTAGTGTGAACGTATAAGACATGACTAACCATTAAAACATCACACATCTCGGTTTTATTCTTAGCGGCAACATTTAAAAAGATTCATCGTCACACCTTTTCTCACTGCATTAGATAGTGATGTTTTTATGCTATTTTCTGCTTTTATGCGCACATCGCTGATTTTGCAATAACAACAAAATATTTTTCTAGCCGTAAGATCCTCATCAGTCATAACCTCGTTTAAATTGCTGCTGCTGCTGCTGAAATAATGTTTGCAACCGCACTGATATTTTAATATATCGATATCGCTTTTAAGGTGCTCCGGCAACTTTTCCCAAACGAATGGAATTTCATTTGAGGCTAATGCAATCATTACTTCCTTGGGCATGTTTTCTAACTGTTTCACGGTCATTTTCCTTAATCCACCGGCTAGATGAAATGCTTTCAGTGATTGCAACATTTTAGTATAGTTATTGCGATCCATTTGCGGTGTTAATGGTGACGATGATGATGATGATGACATCTTTTACGCTGATGATTCGACAAGAAACTTTAAGCACAAATGTCCACACCAGACTGTTCCAAAATCCTGCTGACGATCGTATGTATAGTAAATAATTTTTGATGGTTCCGATCCCGTTTGTAGATATCGTACCAATTCGATCGGTGGGGGTAAATCGCCGAAGCTGTCATAATATGTTACTTTAGAATTATTTTTTCTATAAGCTACCCAATGAGTCCCTGCACCACGCGTACTATCCAAATTCACTATTGCTGCTTCGTAACGTCGAGGACCTTGTCTAGGTAATAAATCCCTCATATAAACGCCTCGAAAGTGTCCTATTCTTTTCTTTTTGGCATATTTTTCTATATCGATGTTAGATAGTGGTCTTCGAGGTAGGGATTCAATTAGTTTTTTGATCTACGATTTAAAAATAATCCCATACCTTTACGATATGGCTTTAGAAACAAACCATTTCCTTTCGATTTTAAATACAGGCCGGCACCGGTTTTATCTTCGCTGCTTTTTTTTACTGCTTTTATGGCGCGCACAATTCCCGCTGCCCCACCGGCTAATGAACCCAAAGCTGATAACCCGGCAAAAATTGGTATTAATGGTAATATTCCACCAGTTTTAGGAATCGGTATTATTCTCGGTGTACGAACCTTCCTTTTGCCACCTGCCGCTTTTACCGATCTACGTGCTGCCGACAGAGCTATTTTAGATGCATTCATGACATTTTTTTCCAACACATTTTTACTTCCGGCTTTTAATAATTCCCTTCGAACTGCTTGTCGAATAGCTGTTCCGAAACTGGCTTTCCGAACATGTCGATTTTTATTAACACCTTTCCTTTTTGTATGACGCGTGCCTTTACTAGATGTTTTTTTTGTTGATAATCATGATGATGGTACACCCATACCAAAACGTTGTTTTCCTTTCATAATGTTTGTAACTAACCAAGCTGCTGTTTTTTCACCTAAACTGGAATCTTTCGATTTTACTCTATTCCAAGCACTTTGTTCGAGCTCGTAATCCGCTCGATGTCTCGCACTTATGTTGTCTTTATTATGTAAATAGGCTAAATCGTGTTTTTTGCATGCGGCATCCAAAGGATTAATGCCTGGATCACCTCTTGTCACACGTTTTATTACTTTTGTTCCGGGTCCGCAATATTGATAACCAGGAATGTGTACCTCGAATGGTAATTTATTTATTAACGAATTCACAATACCGTATCCAGTTTTGTTGGAAACGTGAGACCGTCCACTTCGTTTGACGCTCGGCATCTGAATGACAGTTTTTGTGAAAAATTGCCTATAAAATATCAAATTTTCCTAAGATGCGCGTTATCGATCTTAAACAAAAACTTCCTATTGACAATCTCGATGAAAAAGTCGGACTTGGATTTGAAAAGAAGATAATGAAGAGACACGGTCCTTTACTTCCTTCCTCTATTCGCGGCCTGTTAATTGGTCCATCCAATTGTGGAAAAACTAATGTCATGATTTCGCTGCTTACACACCCCCTTGGGCTACGTTTCGAAAATGTCTATATTTACTCGAAATCTCTGTATCAACCGAAATATGAGTATTTAAGGAAAATTTTAGCGCCCATCAAAGGTTTAGGCTACTATGCCTTTAGTGATTCCAGTAATATTGTGGAACCGTCCGATGCAAAACCAAACTCTATATTTATCTTTGATGATGTTATATGTGAAAAACAAGATGTTATAAGATCGTACTTTAGCATGGGACGTCATAAAAATATCGACTCCTTTTACCTAGCGCAAACATATTCGCGAGTGCCTAAACAGCTTGTGCGAGACAACGCCAATTTTATTATTATGTTTAAACAAGATGAGTTGAATATGAAACACATATTTTCCGACCACGTTTCACCGGATCTAACTTTTACTCAATTTCAAGAAATGTGCTCAAAATGTTGGGATAATAAGTATGGATTTTTAGTAATTGATAAAGACAGTGATGTGAAATCGGGAAGATACCGCAAAGGATTTGATAGCTATATATTACTGTAATAATAAGAGAAAACGCTCATTTGATTGTTGAAACGTCCTTTGTTAACATCATGAATAACGCGATCGACTTAAAACGTAAACTAGTGGAAGCTACCAATGCCGTCAGAAAAAAATTTAAACAAATTAAAGCGGCTAAAGAGTTTAATGTTGTGGAATTGGAAAAGTTTTACGAACCCATTTCTAAGCCGTTGACAACTATATCTGATGTGGTTAAGCAACGTCAGCAGCAGCAGCAGCAGCAGCAACAACAACAGCAACAACATTATCCAGCTACAAAGCCACATAGTCTCAGTACATCAGTGCAGTCGACTCAAATATCAGGTTTTCCCCAACCTACACATTCCTTTCAAACCTCCACACCTATTCAGCAGCAGCAGCAGCAGCATCGCATTTCAAAAGAAGATATTAGCCAATCGGTGTTTGATACACCCTCGACATCAACTAATACATCTCTCGCATCCGCTGACACCACAACTTCCGATACTTTAAACGCACACCTGAAAGGATTACGTTCGAAACCATCTCTATACGATACTGTATATGGTGTACGTTTTGGTTCAAAAACAGATAACAAAAATTTTATTGGTAATTTAGAGGTGCGTTTTCGAAATGGAAATATTGTCTTATACAAAAAAGGGAAAAATATTGCAGAATATGGTGGATCACCGGCACTTTATGATTTGTTATTTCTTAAAACACCCCCAAGTGTAGGCAAGGAACAACAACAATTAAGTGATAATGTACTTTCAACGTACAAGGAAATTTTGGAATCAACGAGTGCTGTCTACAACAATTTTAAAAAAAGTGATGGTTTACGGGAGACCAGATGGAACAAATATTTACGAATTATTAAACCTCTGATAATGGGCACAAAATTAGGTGGTACTATTACAAGAAAAAATCTCTCGGAAAAACTACAGTTACCCACAAAAAAGAAATTATCTTCGAAAAAATTTCAATATGTCTACTGGAACAAAGCTAAAGAGTTGGTGGATCGTTTACGTTTGTTGTGGAGTTCCAAAATGGCCGGTCACACTGGACACGAAAATGAAATTATGTCAATCATAGAGGAATTACGAGAAGAAGATATAATATATTAAGCTCAATATTTAATGATATTATTCAGTTCTTCCTTCGATCTGAAACCTTTAGTATTACTAATAATATGGAGCCCAGTTTAGAAAAAATCAAGATTGTTAATGAACTACATAGAACGGCTAGAAAAAATTTTGTAAGACGGCGCACGATAATAAAAGGATACAGAGATTTGTGGCAAATTGATTTGGCTGAAATGCAACAGTATGCTGATGAAAACGATGGTTATCGTTATATTTTGGTCTGTATAAATTGTTACTCGAAATTTGTCTATACCAAAGCCATAAAAAACAAGACTGGTATAGAAGTTACTAATGCGATGAAAAGCATCATTGAAGAGGCATCATATACACCAACAAATCTGCAAAGTGATCAAGGAAAGGAGTTCTATAATACAAACTTTCAAGCCCTGATGAAAAAATATAATATAAATCATTATTCCACTTACAGCACAAAGAAAGCTGCAATTGTTGAGCGAGTCATAAGGACTTTAAAAAATAATTTATATAAACAATTCTCGACAAGAGGATCTTACAAATGGATACATATATTATCGGCAGTAACAAAAACCTATAACCATTCGAAACATCGCACCATTGGAATGAAACCTGCAGACGTGCAAGAAAAAACACATATTAAAGCATATGATTATTTAAAAATTGTACCTAAAAAATTTAAGTTTTCCATGGGTGACATTGTGCGTATTAGCAAGTACAAAAGCTTATTCGAGAAAGGATATACGCCCTCTTGGTCAACCGAATTGTTTAAAGTTGTAAAAGTTAACGTTACAAATCCACCTACTTACTTGTTGGAATCGTTAGAAGGTCAGCCTATAAGAGGGTGTTTTTACGAATCAGAACTACAAAAAACAAGCAGTCCTGACGTTTATCTAGTAGAAAAGGTCCTTAGACAACGCAAGAAAAATCACATCGAACAATTATTTGTCAAATGGCTAGGATTTCCCAACCACTTCAACTCTTGGATAGATAAAGCTAATATTGTTTAAATAACATATTGTATGACTATATTTTTTATTTAAAATGTAAAATAAATAAACAATATATTGTAAAATAAAGTTTTTTATTTCAATCTTCATTATTAAAAACAATGACAATAAAACATCATACACATAAATAACATTTCAATATTCTTGGAGGGAAGGTCCAATTCACCGACGACTACGACGTTATCTTCAAGGCTATGCCACTCGGAGTGCGTTCTCCTATTCTTTAACCTGCTTTTTTTAGATTTTTTTTTGAAGTCGAGTCGTACGACAGTGCGCTTAATGAGTCATTTAAAGGCTGATGATAGAGTATTTTCTGCATAACTTCAATTTTTGTTTTAAGCTCACTATTTCTTTTTGTATATCATGGGGAGGACATCCTTGTTAAATATGTCACATATTACAACTGCAAAATTGTAAAACTTTCTATTAACAAAGTGTTTTGTCACAGCATCGTCATCATCTTTAGGTTCGCCTAAGTTGGTTATGATTTTTCCACCCATATCATACTGCCCATCCGCTGTAAGTTTAAAACCAATCCCTTGTGGCCCAGATAATATATGATATTTTTCATTATATTTCTGACGACCAAATTTATCAATTGTGTTGTTTCCTCGACTCATTTTCAATCTTTACTAAACTATTTTATTTTTATTTGCCCTACTTATATTAAATATTTCAGCTGAGAAAAAGAAACACTGCCTATGATCTACTGGGTTGGTATGTTTATAAAAGAAATAAAATAAAACTGTGATTGTAACAGATATTTATTTACAGTTATTTAATTGCACAAATACAAAAATTATAAAAAATTAATTTTCCATGTCTTCGTTTTCGTTGCTCAAAATTCTATCCCATCCGACACTATTTCGATCGTCAACGTCTTGGGCTGTTGCTGTTGCAGAAACCAATTCATATTTTGCAGCAAGCTCACCTGGTAAATGTGGAATATTGACGAGGTATTCTTTTAATTCTTCTTCAACCATTTCAGCACAAAATGTATCCATGTCTATGGAACCATATAAAAATTTGTCGCACAAGTGTGCCCCTGCCATAAAATTGATTGTATCCCTGATCTCGTTCTTATATTGATCTTTGGTTACATCAATATGCGACCAATCATTTACGCTATCTAACATATCGTGAGCCCTATTTCTTAATTCTCTCCCCAACCAAAATATGTATCTATCTACACATTCGTTGGCGGTCGTCGTCGTCGTCGTCGCATCAGCAGACATCTTTAACAGAAATAATGAACACGCGTAAGTATTCTGACATGTGCAACTATATTTTAAATTTAATTACATCCTTTTTTTCAAACAATTTACATACAATTTACTCCAATGAGCCAAAACGTAATAATGTTCGAGTATTGTTTCCAAAATCTCTAGTGCCCTGCCCCAAATAAGTTAGAGTGTATTTATCTTTAGTTTTACTCATAATATCTACAATATCGTCAGATAGTGTTTCGGCCACACGTTTTGGTAAAAAAGTCTCAAATGTGCTATTATCACCGTCATCGTGTAAAGGCACTAAAAGAGTTTTACCAAATCGTGTAGTCATTGAAACCATCTTTATAATTTTATACACTTTGCCTTCAATCATTTCGGTAACCTTTTTTTTCTCTAAAACCTCGAAATCTTTGCTAAACATTTCATTAATTTCATCTAGAGTTTCTTTTGCAATACTCATTATTGAAAAAAATGGTATATAAATCCAAAAATTACCGTGAATATAAAAGCACTTTCAGAACACTACACGAACACAATATTTGATGTTTATGCCACTGATATCTGCGACTGTTTGAAGTCACTTCTTCTCCCACGAACCTTTATAGCGGGGTTTCAAGGTCGAATTGTAACAATGGTGGGGGTAGCTTAACGATAGAAATAGTGGGAGGAGTATTGAAGGTCAAATGACGTCACACATTTAAATTGGTATAAGGATAACTTCAAGGACAAAATATAATGAAACAAATAACTACATTTTATGTACTTTATTCATTGATTTTTTTCTGCCATTCTTCTATGCGTTTAACATTATCACCTAAACCTAATTTCCTTAATTTGTTCAATAATAATTGTTTGTTTTTATATCTAAGAAAATTCTTACAAACTATACTAGCTAAAAGACACACTTCGGCATGGTCCATATACTTAAAAAATACACTAAAGTCCTGAGCCTCCGAATCTTGCATTTCATATGCGTAAAATTCCGAACAGGCTGCAGAAATTAGAAATTCCTCGTACATTTCTCGCACTAAACTTTCCATATTAACTACTACTACGTTAAACTTAAGTCCTACACTCTAATTTCATCTAACACAACCGGATCTGCAATGAACCTAATCAGTTTTTCCAAACAGTCACTAAACCCCAACTTTTTTATCTCACGAACAAAGTCTTGTAAATTTATTGTTTTGCTGCAATATTTACGACATGCATTCGCAGCCTTTTCATATTCCATTCATAAGCCAAATCACAATAGCGCGACGCCCATTCTGCTCGACTTTTCATTGCATCATTGAAATAATTATTAGCCGTTTCAGTGAACTCATCGCCCAATTTTTTTACTGTCTCTTGCAAAGCACTATTCATATTATTCACTCATTTTTACATTCACGACACTTTTTTATTGCTGGTGGTGGCCCATCTATATGATGACGATATATTTGTTCATAGTGAATGTAACAGGGTAAGCTTAACTGTAGTTCCTTGTTACACCGATATGACGCTGGCAGCTTATCCCAAATTTGCCGTAAACTCAGCGTATCAACGCAAGTTTTTAAATATTCAAGAGGAAAAAATGCTAGATCCTTCTCTTCAAAATCACACAAACTTTTTAAATTACTCTGATATAAACAAATCACTCTGCCGACTTGCTCTATAATTTTTTCTTTAGATAGTTCCGTATCTGACATTTCACACTGAATGAATGCAAGTAGACTCACACAATTTATAGAACAATTTGCAAGGTCGAAATCATTTCAAGATCATCCCACACTATTACAATGCACAAATAACTACTTCAAGGTCACACACCCAAGATGACCTTCAACAAAGTCAAGGTCGTCTCGACCAAGGTCAAGGTCAAGGTCACACACACAACCTTGAACACAAGGCCAAGGCCAAAGCACACGTGCACTTTCAAGGTCAATGACAAGGACATGTGGGCGGGGCCAAAGAGGGGTGAAGCAAGGTCAAGGTCAAGGTCGAGGAGTGGGGGGATCGAGCGAATCGGGTTATGTTCACTACTGACCTCGATCTCAGAGTGAAAAATATCGCCAGTCGAACGACATCTATGAACCACAGGAGTAGTGAAAAATTTTTTAAAAAATCAAAATTTTAGTAAGAAATAAAGAAATCTATGTGCCGTATTTAAACTTGACAATGTTCGAGCTGGAAACCTTTCAGCATAACAGCGCTTCTCCGTAAATTATTGCTCCTCAGCACACCCTGTATTTTATTTTTACCTGTTTGTGTTTAGCATTAGTAACTTTTGAGTTTTTCGCATAAAAATCGATTTATCCCGAAAAGCACCAGTTTTATCGAAATAAATAAGAGAAACTTTTTGAAATGGAACGACAAAAGTATTTAACAAATCAGTTTTCAGCTCTAAAGTGATATCTGTCAAAAATTAGACCCAATGAGTCACGCAACTCTGTTCCTGACTTCTCTGATGATCTAAAACATCCACTGTAGTACGATTTAATGAATCTTTATGACTTCTATAAAATAATAAAATTTCATTAATTTATACAAGTCGGTTCAAAACTTAGAGCCGATAAGGTCCCTTTAGGGCTCTGTATCTCCGTTATGGGGTACCTTAGGACCCTCAAATTTGGCCTCCAAAAATTGATTTTTGAATAAATATGAATTGATCTTATTATTTTTCTTTTTATTTATTAACCTGAAGTTATTATTTTTCAATGAAGAAAATTGGAAATTATTCCTTATAAAAAACATCAGAGATATCAGCAAAGTCGCTTTCCGCGTCATGACGAACCGAGGTTGTAAAAAGGCGATTCGTTGACTTGGTGAATTTGCACGATCGACGACCAGTAAATAAACATAACATTTCATAATTAAATGGTTATAAAATTATAAAAGGTAACGCGATTGTTATTGTTTAAATTTAAAATAAAAGATTAGTAAAATTGGAAAATGCCAATTTATGAAATATTATGTTTTTATGTTTTTCCCTATGTAACAATACTACATTTGACATATTAGATTTTCTTAAAATAATTTTTTATTCGCTATATTGGGTTCGCCATATTGAATCCTGAAGAAACACTTTTAAATTCGTAATTTACACCCTCAAGAACCCCCTATATCAGTTTTGGAGAAAATCGAAAAATGTAAAATTTTTAGGATGCCATATTGGATCCGCCAAATTAAGTTTTTCAAAAAATATTTTTAATTCGTAATTAACACTAACAAAAATCCTCCAGTACTTATTTTAGATAAAATCGAGAGATGTTAAATCTTTAATCCGCCACATTTAATTTTTTTTAAATAATTTCAAATTCGTAATTTGCGATCCCAAAACCTCCTTTTTATGAATTTTGAAAAAAATCGGACAAAATTAACTTTTTGGTCCACCATATTGGATCAGACATATTGAATTTGTAAAAAGTAAATTCAGAGTCGTTATATGCAACCCCGAAAACTCTCCCATACCTATTTTGGAGAAAATTGGACAAAATTGATTTTTTCGTCCGCCATATTGGATCCACCATGTTAAATTTTTAAAAATAATTTTAGATTCGTTATGTGCGACCCCAAAACTCCCTTGTACCAATGTGGGAGAAAATAGGACAAAATTTATTTTTTTGTCCGCCATATTGGATCTGCCATATTAATTTTTAAAAAATATTTTGAATTCGTCATGTGCGATCCTAAAAACTCCACCACACCAATTTTGAAGAAAATCTAACAAATTTTTTTTGTCCACCATATTGAATCCGCCATATTGATTTTTTTTAAAATAATTTCAGATTCGTTGTGTACGACCCCGAAAATTCCCCAATATCAATTTTGGAGAAAATCCGACAAAATTTTTTTTTTGGCCTCCATATTGTCAGCGCCATCTTGGTTTTACTGTATCGATTTCGTCCAAAAAAATATGGAACCACCGCAGCAACTTCCTGAACATAAAGTAAACAATTTCATCAAAATCGGTGCAGCGGTTCCGGAGTAATCGGTGTACATACATAAAAAAAAATACATAGTCGACGTATTGAGAACGTCCTTCTTTTAAAAGTCGGTTAAAAATACGGAGACAGCACCTGAATTGTCTGTTGAAGCCTTTAAAAACCATATTTTTGAGATGCTATTTTCAGAGTAGAAAAAATGTTCCGAGAATTTTTTTAAACGCATAAAAAAACATATAAATCTTAAAGGCGAATATTTTGAAAAACAATAAAATAGTTTATTCCAGAAAATATTGCTTTCTTACTAGTTTTTCTAAAAACTTAACAGGTTGCCCCCGTATTTTAAATTTAAAATTGAAAGCAGTAAATGCACAAATAAACAAATATCAATGAAATGTTATTATGATAATTACCCTAAGACAATGTAATATGTTTATATGAATATTAATAGATAAAAAATAATTCTGAATCTATTTTAAATAAAATTTTTTAATTTGTAAAGTAAACTTACGTAAGTTCTTTTGGAGAATATGCATGGAAGACTGAAACTAGCAGAAATTATGTACACAAAAATGCAGTGCTTAAAATTTTTTTAATAATAATATATTACCTAATTTTTTTTTTAATGATTTTTTAATTATCTCAAGTAGTTTTCTGTGAAACGTAATTCCTATAAATACAAAAAAAACATGTATATATGATTATCGACTAATAATTAAGCGATAGCAAACTGGAACTTTATTAGTGTATATTACGCAAATTCACGAAATAAGTTAAAGGTGTAAATATCAAAGTCAAATTTTCTCAAAAAAGGTGCAATTCTCGAATTTTGGTTTGATATTTAACGGTGTAAAAACCGCCCTTAAAGTTAACCCCTAAAAACAGTGGTTTTAAATAGCTCAGGTTCTAAGTGAGATATCTTTATAAAACAAAATGAAAATTACTTGTTGTTCGAAATTATGTGAAACTATGGTTGTTTTTTATCTGTAAGGATATCATCCCTTATTTTTTATGAGGGTAAATCATCTCTTCGCACACGTAATTTGATTCTAAAAATTACGAAATTTAATACAATTATTGAATTCATAAATACCATAAGTAACTTAAGTTGATGGGTTTCATGGTTTCTAAAAATTACTAGTAAAAGAGACCCCAAATTTTTTTTCCTTTAATCTCAAGTTCTAGTTGAGATATCTTCAAAAAACAAAATGGAAATTACTTGTTATTTGAAATGATGTTGAGCTACGGTATTTTCATCTCCAAGAATATCATCTCTTATTTTTTGTAAGGGTAAACCATCTATTGGCGAAAGTAATTTAATTGTAGATATTCCGAAATTTAATGAAATAGTTTGAAAATATTTTTTTCATGAATACCATAAGTAACTTAGTTGACGGGTTTTCTAAATATAACTAGTAAAAGAGGGTGAGCCACCAACAAATATTTTTTTTCTTTAATCTCAAGTTCTAATTGAGATATCTTCAAAAAACAAAATGGAATTACTTGTTATTTCAAATAATGTTGAGCCACGGTATTTTCATCTCCAAGAATAACATACCTTATTTTTTATAAGGGTAAGTCATTTATTGGCGAAAGTAATTTAATTGTAGATATTACGAAATTTAATGAAATAGTTTGAAAATATTTTTTTCATGAATACCATAAGTAACTTAGTTGACAGGTTTCGGGGTTTCTAAGAATAACTAGTAAAAGAGGGTGAGCCACCCCCAAAATTTTTCTTCTTTAATCTCAAGTAGTAATTGAGATATCTTTAAAATAAAATGGAAATTACTTGTTATTTGAAATAATATTGAGCTACGGTATTTTCATTCCCAAGAATAACATCTCTTATTTTTTGTAAGGGTAAACCATCTATTGGCGAATGTAATTTAATTGTAAATGTTACTAAATTTAATGAAATAGTTTGAAAATTTTATTTTTTTTCACTTATACCATAATTAATTCAAGTTGACATATTTTGGGGGTTTCAAAAAATAAAGTAGTAAAAGAGGGTAAGTCACCCCAAATACATTTTTTCAATCTCAAATTCTAATTGAGATATATTTATAAAACAAGGTGAAAATTACTTGTTGGTTGAAGTGAGGACACCCTGTTGTTTTAACCCTATATATAATCATCCCTCACTTTTTATGACGGTTAATCTTGTAATTCATTTATATAATTTAATTCTGAATTTTACGAAATTAAACCAAATTTTTTGTTTGAAGGTTGTAGACATTGTTGAAGAATGACCAAAATGTGGTCGGACTTGCATTGTCTTTATTTTTATTTTTACGACGTTTCGATTAAGTTGTATCTCTAATCGTTAACAAGTATAAACTAAATGTTTTGTCTTAAGACTACGAGCATATATAGGGACTGTGACCATTGAAGCGCAACGTTTCGCTTCACTGTACACACCTCAATAATTTTGATGTTACAAAGTAGTGGTTGCCAAAGATTAGGTATCTCAACACTCGGTTTACTGAAGATTCCATTATTGTTTTTAATATATGCTGCTTCTATAGATTTTCTTTTTTTCATATTGGGTTCCATATATATTGCCACAAACCATTTTATATGGTGTTGTTTAGCCAGGAGTGTTCTGCAATACCTGATCTCGACGTTTCGCCTTTTTGTGTATGAGTTGTATGTTCCTTAATTCTAACTTCTAGCGGTCATTTGGTTTGTCCAATATATATTTCACCACACACATGAAACTTTGTAAACACATTCTTTTTTATCGGTAGTTTTAGGTTTTGTTTTTGTTAAATAAGCTCTAAGGGTATTTCTTGATTCAAAGGCTGTTTTTATATTATAACTACTGGCAATTCGTCTTATTTCTCTGACGTTCCCTTATGTACGGAATTGTGAAGAAGGATTGTGTTTCTTGCTGTCCAGTGTTCATTGTTCTAAAATTATTTATAACATCGTCAATTATTTTTAAAGGATAACCATTCTATTGTAAATCGGATTTAATATTTGCTACTTCTTTTTCCAATGATTCCGCATTATTGCATATATGCATATATTGCATATATGCAATAATAACAGAATGGTTATCCTTTAAATCAGGAAATACCCTTAGAGCTCATTTAACAAAAACAAAATCTAAAACTACCAATAAGAAAGAATGTGTTTACAAAGTTCCATGTGAGTGTGGTGAAATGTATATTGGAGAAACCAAACGACCACTAGAAGTAAGAATTAAGGAACATGAAACTCATACACAAAAAGGGGAAACGTCGAGATCAGGTATTGCAGAACACGCCTGGGATAAACAATACCAGGGCTGCGGCAATATATATGGAACCCAATATGAAAAAAAGAAAATTTAAAGAAGCAGCATACATTAAAAACAATAATGGAATCTTCAGTAAACCGAGTGTTGAGATACCTAATCTTTGGCAACCACTACTTTGTAACATCAAATCAGTGAGGTGTGTACAGTGATGCGAAACGTTGCGCTCAATGGGCACAGTCCCTATATAAGCTCGTAATCTTAATACAAAACATTCAGTTTATACTTGATAACGATTAGAGATACAACCTAATCGAAACGTCGTAAAAATAAAAATAAAGACAATGCAAGTCCGACCACATTTTAAACCAAATTTGTTAATAATATTTTTTTTACGAATACAATAAATAACTTAAGTTGGCGTGTTTCAGAGTTTCCGAAAATAAACTAGTAAAATAGAGTGAGTTCTAATTAAGATATCTCTACATAACAAAATTAAAACTTGTTATTAGAAATAATGTTAAACTATTCATTAAATAATTCCATTAAATTTCATAATTTTTACAAAAAAATTACGTGCAGAAATATATGGTTTACCCTAATAAAAAGTAAGGGATGATATCCTTGGGGGTGAAAATACCATAGCCAAATATCATTTCGAATAACAATTTTTATTTGTAAAGCTAGCTATCTTAATTAAAACTTACGATATTGAAAAAAGTATTTGGTGGGGACTCACCCTCTTTTACTAGTTTATTTTTAGAAATCCCCAAAGATGTCAACGTAAGTTAATTATGGTACTCGTGAAAAAAATTTTTTTTTGAATTTCGTAATTTTTAGAATTAAATTGCGTGCGCGAATAGATGGTTCACCCTTATAAAAATAAGGGATGATATTCTTGGGGATATAAATACTCTAGTTCAACATAATTTTAAATAAAAAGTAATTTTTATTTTGTTTTGTAAAGATATCTCAATTAGAATTTGAGATTTAAGAAAAAAAGTATTTGGGGGTAACTCACCCTCTTTTCTAATTATTTTTAGAATCCCCGAAACCCGTCAACTTAAATTACTTATATTATTCATGAAACATATACGAAAATGCAACCATTCAAATAAAAATAGACGACAAGACGAAAACAAACCCCATAAAACTACAAAGGGGAGTGAGACAAGGAGACACTATCTCGCCAAAACTGTTCACCCTAGTCCTAGAGGACATTTTTAAGGACAGCAAAGGTATAAACATCGACAGAATATACTTGAACCATCTCAGATTTGCTGATGACATAATTTTAATAGCAAGTAATCTCCAAGAATTGAACGAAATGCTACCACAGCTAAATGACGTATCCGCATCTGTAGGCCTTAAAATGAATTACAACAAAACAAAAATAATGAGCCACGAACAGAGAAACATAACAATACAGAACCAGGGTATAGAAAACGTCGAACAGTATGTATATTTGGGTCATGACATCAGAATGGGGAAATCAAACCAGGATGCTGAAATAAAAAGAACACAGCTGACATGGACCGCTTTCGGCAAACTTGCATACATCCTAAAAAATAATTCAATTCCCATAAATCCAAAAAGAAAAGTATACGACACATGCATATTACCGGTGTGTACGTATGGATTAGAGACCATGTCCCTCACCAAAAAGTCCGCTAAAAAATTAGAAACAGTCCAAAGAGCGATGGAAAGAAACATGCTTGAAATATCATTAAGAGACAGGATTAGAAACACCGAGATAAGACGCAGATGGAAAAGCAAAGACATCGTGAAGGAGGTTGCAAAGATGAAGTGACGATAGGCTGGTCACATAGCCCGATATGAGGACAACAGATGGACACGCAAAATCCTGGAATGGAGACCGAGGGAGACAACAAGAAGCACGGGAAGACCTCAAAAAAAATGGGTAAACGACATAAGGACAGTGGCGGGCAAACAGTGGATGAAATTGGCGAAGAATAGAGAAAGATGGGAACAATTGAGAGAGACCTACATCCAGGAGTGGATGGACAGAGGTTTACAGAGAGAGAGAGAGAGAGAGATTCATGAAACAAATATTTTCAAATAATTATTTTATAAATTATTTGTTTTCAAATTTTAGCGTAATTAAAAAAATTAAAATAGTTTGTCGCTACTTATCACAGATGCTGCAGGTACCGGCTATCCGATTCAATTCGTTTTGTTTAAAAAATCAAAATTTCAGGAAGAAATAAAAAAATCCATCTGCCGTATTTAAATAGTTGTTATATATGTATTCTCCTTTCAGGCAGACAAAAGGAAAGCATATATACAAACAGTTTATTTCCTGCAAATACCCCTCTGGTCCTCTCTCCATGCGCGTTTTGACAACCTTATGGTCTCGTCAGTGGGGCTGTTTCGTAGCGACAGCAACATTCGCAGGAGATAACTATTTTATGAAATATTAATTCCAAGGTATGTCAGTAGCATATTGTAAACCTGCCATCGACCTCGATGTCAGACTAAAAAATGTCGCTAGTCGAACGACATCTATAAATCACCGAAATAGTGTGAAATTTAAAAAAAAAATCGAAATTTCAGTAAGAAATAAAGGAATCCGTATGCCGTATTTAAATAGTTGTTATATATATATATATATATATATATATATATATATATATTCTCCTTTCAGGCAGAGAAAAGGACAGGATATATACAAAGAGTTTATTTCCTGCAAATACCACTCTGTTTCTCTCTCCATACGCGTTTCGACCACCTTATAACCCTGTATAAGGTACCTTCATAAAATAATTGTTTTTTAAAACGTAATTTGTGTTTAAAAGTAATGCTCATTGTAATTAAGACAAACAAGTACACAGTGTAATCAGTTAAGTCTGCATTAGGTGGAAAATTAATTTTTATTTAACTTTAAGTAATTGTTTGTATTGAACGCAATGAAAGGCACACAGAAATGTAATTTTAACTTTAAATGTTTGAATTGTTTTGAATTTAATATTCAAATACTAAAAATAGCTTGTTATCAATTTAAAAGGCGAAATTTTAAATGCGTTTAATTTTTATATTGTGATTTTTTATTAGAAAATTTGAGTTTTTTCAATTAAACTATTTTCTTCATATTATACTGTACTACTTTTAGACACAGACAAATGTTTTCAAAAATAGTTATTTTATGAAGTTACCTTATACAGGGTCAAAAATAAATAAACTTTGCATCATGTGTGACCAAATTTTAATATAGACCAGGGCTTATCTGTAAAATATTGGGTTTTCGTGGATGTGAAATCAGGGGCGGATCCAGCCTCTCTCTTTGGGGGGGGGGGGCGGTGGTATCATAAAAGTATGGCAAGCGAAAGCAAGCGGTCGACGGGGGGGGGGGGGGGAGAAACCAGCAACATTTCCATTTCTAGTGTAAAAGTGTCTATTTTCTTGAATTTGAAGCTCTTGGAGAGGGGGGGGGCGATCACAAGGAAAAACAAGTTGCCGACAGGGCGGGAAGATGCGAGCAGCATACACATTCCTAGTGTAAGAGGCAAAATCGGGTCTATTTTCCTGAACTCAAAGCTTTTGAGGGGAAAACTATCGCAAGAAAAACAAGTTGTTAACGGGGGGGGAGTGCTAGCAGCATACACATTCCTAATATAAAAGGCAGAAGCGGTTGTATTTTCTTAAAATCAAAGCTCTTGGGAAGGAGAAGAGTGATCGCGCATACACATTCCTATACTCTATTCAGGAAGTAGAAAGTGCAATAAAACTGTTACCGAAACCTCCAACATACCTGCTCCAGTGCCGCAGGTAATTGAGGACTGCCGTAAATCTAATGACATTTAAATATTATATGCTTTTATAAATTTACTGCAACAATAAAATTTCTGATAATTCAATTTAATTTCTGTCAGTTAGCAAACTACACCTTATAGGGTATCCTTAGTGATTTATCTTGTTTGTGCTTGTTTTTATATATTATTTGAGATTAATGAGATACCCAAAAGATATGGTTTCCACCTCTATATTTAATCCAAAATCGTTAAAGCAGGGCATTTTTTCCTCAACGAAAAACTTGTTACGATGAATGTTTATGATGCCTTAAGATATCAATATGTAGATAATAATGTTATAAGCCATGTTGAGATGTACTCCAACATGACAGGAGTTGGAAAATCTACCATATACCGAATACTGAAGGAGAAAAAACGACTGGAATTGTTAGTACTCCCAAGCCAGATTCGATCACAGGCAGACGAAAAACCTCGTTGGAAGACGAGATGTAAACTGCAATAAAAGGAGTTGTACATACATTTTATCCCAACCGTCGACAAAATTCTAACTAAAATCAATGAAGATCGGGATTTATCTGAAATTAGAAGAACTGAGCTCTGGAAATTACTCAGAGAACTTAATTTTTGCTGGGAAAAACCAGATAGTAAATCTGTTCTTATAGATCGTCCGAAAAATGTCCGTTGGAGAAGGAAATATAGAAGGTAGAATTGTTAGAAATAATACAACTTACAAAATTAGTAATTTAACTAAACTTTTGAAAGATTTTTTTGAATAAAGTTACAGCAGAAAATTGGGAAAAATCCATATAATAAAAGAATAAAAGAAAATGTGGAAACTCGATCTCATGATCGGTGAAAGAGGAATCAATTATAATTAATTTGAGCGAAGATAGCTTCACTGACTTTGATTACGAATAAGATACGTAAATATATATATATATATATATATGTGGAATTAACATGTACTTTTTATTTTTTGGGGCTATCGGATTTCGATATAATAAAGTAAGTTTAATTAACATGTCACTGCAATGGAAATAAAAATAAGTAGGTTTAAGATAGAACTAAACAGAAACGTCAAATATTCCTATTCCATTCCTATAAAAAATATACGTGTCTACAGATTTTGCCAAAAACACCGGACTAAAGAACATAGGTAGTTTGCGAAGACAAAAAAGAGTAAAAAATGATTTATTACTCGCCCTAGTTCTTGAATAAACTGTAGTATAAGAGGCAAAATCAGATCTATTTTTCTAAACTCAAAGCTCTTGGGGGGGCGATCGCCCCCACCGCCCCCCCCCTTGGATCCGTGCCTGTGTGAAATGGAAACTAAAAATATAAAATTAACGAAAAAAAAAACGTTTTTTTTTTTTAATTTTCTTTCCTGTAACTTTGAAGGTATTCATTCTAGAGAAAAGTTGAAAAGGAAAAAAAGTTTCGTAATTAAATTTGCAATAAGATAGAGTTGGTCGAAAATCTCAAAATATATTTCTCTTATAGTAAAATACCAATAATTAAAAAAAAAGTTTAAAAAAAAACAGTTTTTTAATCAATTTTTTTCGACCATTTAAATATCTCTGAGGACCTTCATATTAGAGCAAAAAAATCTTTATGCCGTGATAAAGTAACACGCTAAAATTCGTTAGGATCAAATCGATAGTTTTTGCACAATAATTCTGCAATCCGATTTCGTTTCCAAAAATTGACCATTTTTCAATTTTGTCCAAAATATCACGTTAAGGTATTTAAATTTATTTTTGACATATAATAGGGAACTTAAGTTTTCCATCGCTTTTTTCAGAATCAAAATCGGATGATTTGGACGCCCTCGGGAATTATTTAAAAACATTCTTGATATTTTTGCTTATAAACAAATAGATTATCTCGGCGGATTTTCATTGGATTTTTTTTTTGGAATACATAGTTTGAAAGTACTAAGAAAGACGCTTCTTTTCGTGAAAAAAAAATTAAAATCCATCGATTGGTTTCTGAGATACAAACTGTCAAAGTTGACAGCCTATTACAGTGAATGTATAAACAATTCAAACCTGATTCTTAAACCAAAAACTTTGTCTTGCCGAGTTCTTTTTTGATACAAATATTTAAATATTTATGTTATCGGAAACTTTAATAAAAAATGAAAAGAATATCGTCCACGCGCGTGAAAAATGAAAAAAAAGAGGAGTAGGGAGCTCTCATTTTAAAATTGAATTCGAAAATTCAAAATACATATCTGAAAATAATTGTCATTTTCTCGGCTTCTAATGGAGCGATTTTGACCATTTTTTTTAAACCAATTTACCGCGAATAATGAAGCTCAAATATCATAATGCCACGTGCCCATCATGCATTCATTTTGTTATAAATAAATGACATTATTTATGCATCATGCATACAGCATACTGCACCTTATAGTATTGGACTTTCCAAGCGAATTTTTGTTTATTAATATAATTAAGCTTATTATAACGATATATATTTACTTTAATTATCAAGTGTAGAAAAACGTTTTTTTTTACATTAAAATGTCCGAATCATCATTTTCATTGATATCTTCATCATCTAATCGTATGTCGGTATCGAATCAGTCACTTTCTTTTTCTCTGTCAACTTCTTCAAGATCAATTATATTTTCAGAAATTTCTTCTTCGTCAATATATTGGTTTTGTGCATTTTTCCTAGTTTGTCCGTTGCAGTTTGAGCAGTAATCAGTACATTTTAATCCATGCTTAATACAATTACATAATTTGGAACACTCTTTTTTACATTTACAGCTTATTTTTTTCAATAGACTATCTGGCAACAGTGTGATTTCAACTGGTTCCAAACATGATTTCTGTACTTCTCAACCCCAGTCTTTTGAGTCCAATTCATTATTACCAAGCCATTGCTGCACCTGATAGTAATCTCAGTAGCAATGCTGTACAGCTGCAGATTCTGTCGGCGGGAGCTGGGTCAGATTAAAGTTTTTGTTTCTACTTTCCTTCTTAAAACACAAGCATCGCAGCTCATTTAAATGGCAATGATTGTTTAAACAATTTCGATAATTAAAGTAAATATATAAGGTTATAGTATGCTTAATTATATTAATAAACACAGATTCGCTTGGAAAGTCCAATACTATAGGGTGCAGTATGCTGCAAGTATGATGCATAAATAAAGTGTATTTTGAATCTTCGAATTCAATTTTAAAATGAGAGCTCCCCACTCCTCTTTTTTTTTCATGCGCGTGGGCGCCATTTTTTCATTTTTCATTAAAGTTTCCGATAACATAAATATTTAAATATGTGTATCAAAAAAGAACTCGAAAAGACAAAGTATTTGGTGTAAGAATCAGGTCTGTAGTGTTTATAGATTCACCGTAACAGGCTGTGAACTTTGACAGTTTGTGACTCGGAAACCAATTGACGGATTTTAATTTTTTTTTTCAAAAAAAGAGGCGCTACTGCCTGTGTTCGTTCACGCTTACTGTTCAGTTTTATATTCGAAATAGACAAGCTGTTTAGGATAGCAATATGAGTAAATACGAAAAAGATTATTTTTTAACACTGATTTGTGCTTTATTTGCCGAGAAAACAAAAAATGCATAAATTTAACGAATACTGACTAAGGTAGGTGTCGAATACGCGACGCTGCCGGTTTGCATCGGGACACTGTGTTTTATCGCTTGCATGTAACAGCCAAAGAAGGCAATATTATTTTATAACACACTTTATGCATATAATTCTAGATATCAAATATTTTATTTAGTTCCAAACAACTTTAACTTTAAATAAACATTAATTCACTATAAAATGTGATCATTGAAGAAATTTTTAGATTTATTCAAGTAACATGTGACCAATAAGTGATATTAAAAATATACACATAAAATAACCTTAGATAATTTAAAAGTTTAAAGTGGAAATCTAAAAAGCTAAAATAGTGATCTAAATGAAAAAAAAATTAACTTAGTCAAGAATCAATGTCAACGCAATTATCAACGACGCGTGGTAATAGTATGTATTATTTGCGAGAAAAATCGTACATAGAAACTTCTCAACTACATCAAATGGAATCATGGGCACGTGCTAAAAAATTATTTACAGCTTCCCGATTATTTAACGATCACATTTACAACAAAACTCTGGTAATTCTTCCGCCAGAAAGTTTGTTAACTTTGAAAATCAAGTACCATGGAAAAGATTACATTTAAATAACTTAAGTAGCGCGTAAACACACGCAAAAATTATAATAATTGAAATTCCTTATGCTATTGTATTGTTTATCTTATGATTATTTCCTATTAATTAATAAATAAAATTATATATATATATATATATATATATATATATATATATATATATATATACCGGGTGTCAACGAATCTATTAGATAAGTCATAATTTCTAGAGTATTATGTGTATCAAAATGAGAATTGGTACAGGTAAGAAGAGAGTTTTCGCATATTTTCCACTTTCCGGTCACTTCCGGTTTCACCGGAAATGGCCCCGGTTTTGAATTCTTAAATAGAACACCCTGTATATTTTAACATCTTTGGATTTCTGAGACAATTCTAGATCAGAATGTGACATTTTAAAAACTTTTTACGTCTACTTCATTTTTTAGAGCCACTTTTAAAATTGCATCTAGGTGGCCATGATCGGACGCAAACTAATCTAACGGCCTTAGATGATATCAAAAAAATACAATCGCAAAGTTTTAGTGACTAGTATGAAAGACAGAAATTGGATTAAAAATTTAACAAAATTAACAAAAAACTAACAAAATAGACTAATAACTTAGACGACGCACTTAAAATATTTGAAAGTACAGTAGCTGAATTTGTTAAAAAGTTTAGTGTAGTAAATGTTCAAAGTGCATTCCTTCTTTTTCACGACACATTTCAGCTCGTTCAATTGTTTCTCTCAACACGTTTTGTAGCATTTGGGACGTTATACTTCTAAATGCCCGTAAAATTCTTTCTTCTAATATTTCAAGAGTAGCTGGGGCTGCTCCATAGTAAACCCTTTCTTTAACATATCCCCAGACAAAGAAATCGAGCACAGAAAGATCCGGTGAGCGGGCTGGCCACCGTACCGGACCATTGGTTGCAATAATTCGATTATTAAAATGCTCTATTAAATAATTAAGAACTTCTCTAGTATTGTGAGGCGGTGCTCCATCTTGTTGAAAGTAAATTCGCCGTAAAACTGCTAAAGGTATATCATTCAGATGATTTTCGATTTCATTTTGAAGAAAACCTACGTATCTAACCCCTGTTAACTGACCTTGAAACAATATTGGCCCAATTATTCTGTTTCCAACGATACCAGCCCAGACATTGACGCCAAATCTTTCTTGAAAATTGCCCTGTCTCATTTCATGTTGATTTTGTTGGGCCGAGTACCGAGTATTTTGCTTATTGAACATACCATTATTTGTAAATCGGGATTCGTCGGAAAATAGAATAAAATCGATAAAATTTGGGTTAACTCTATGATTTTGAAGCAGCCAATCACAAAACACTACCCGTCTATCGCCATCCTCAGTATACAAATGTTGATGTAACTGATATTTAAATGCTCGCTATCCATGCTTTTTCAGTATTTTTCTTGCTGATTCATAACTTATCTGCAGTTCTTGACTAATTTTTCTTAACGAAACTGTTTTATCAACCTCAACCATAGCAAGTACGTTAATCTCAGTCTCTTCATTTATGATAAACCTCTGTTCCGCCTCTTGATTTCCTATTTGCCTAAAACGAGTCTCGACATACGGAAAATACTGATGGGCTGGATGTTGCCGATTCGGATATCTATGAGCATACAACTCGGCAGCATTCCTTGAATTTCTATGACACTCTCCAAATATTAATAACATATCCACTTTTTCACTTTGAGTATACATTATTTTAATGAAAATTTAAACTAAACTTAACGAAAATTAAGAAACTTTTACGTCTGTTCTTAGAGCGTATGTCACTGTCATTATCTACTTAAGTGAGTGCTTTGTTTTCCAAAGAAGACTTGATAAAAACAGTTGCAAATTATTATGCATCATGGCTGTCCATGGCGCACTTGTCATAAGTAAATAAATTATCCAGTATTTTGCTTAATAATATTTAATTTCTGTTCTTATGTCTAATCCAATCGCAAATAAATTAGTACCGTTAGATTCGTCAAAGAATGCTTTTTTCGAAAAGTAGTTGTCAAAAAGGGGTCGCCATTTGAAAATTAATAGTTAGAAATGAAAACGTAATTTTGTCAACTTGTCTTATTCCTGTTTTTCATACTAGTAACTAAAACTTTGCGATTGTATTTTTTTGACATCACCTAAGGCCCTTGGATTAGTTTGCATCCGAAAGTGGCTCTAAAAAAATGAAGTAGACGTAAAAAGTTTTTAAAATGTCACATTCTGATCTAGAATTGTCTCAGAAATCCAAAAAAGTTAAAATATACAGGGTGTTCCATTTAAAAATTCAAAACCGGGGCCATTTCCGGTGAAACCGGAAGTGGCCGGAAAGTGGAAATTATGCGAAAACTCTCCCCTTCACATACCATTTACATGTACCAATTCTCATTTTGATACACATAATACTCTATGACTTGTCTAATAGATTCGTTGACACCCGGTATATATATATATATATATATATATATATATATATATATATATATATATATATATATATATATATATATAAATATATAATGCCTTTAAAGTATAAATGTGCACTAGGTAACTGTGTATAAATAGACTTCCACTTTCCTTCATGAACAGTGGCTAAAAATGTGATTTTTTATTTAACGACTGAATGAATGAAAAAGGGGTGGTGATACTAGATCATCGATGCCTAGTCCTCCATTGGGCTCTTTACATCCCACCATAGCTGCAGGTTATTCGAGGCCGATCGCCTTTGACAATCCAAGCAGCCTCGTTAGTTGAACTTGTCTAATTGCTTCCGGTAACAAAATTGTATCTCCGAAATATCTCTGTCTCAGTCCGTTGAGTGCTGGGCACTTTCTGAGGACATGATCAATAGTTTCATCCTCCTTCAAACACCATCTGCACGTCGAGTCTTCTTCGACACCGATTCCATGAAGATGGCCTCTGAGGGGACAATGTCCTTTCAACAATCCCAACACAATTCGCAGCTCTTTCCTTCCCAAGGAGAGAAACTCCTTGGTACGCCGTGCGCTAGGCCCAGTTATATGTTCCTTAGCGCACTTCATTCCAGGAGCTCCCCTCCATGATTCAATAAATTTGCTTTCCAGCAACGATTTTAATTCACTTTTGCTAATAGCAATTGGGACAGGTAGCATTGGTTGAGGTACATACGGTTCAGTCGCCGAATCCAAGTTTGCCAGTTGGTCTGCTTCCTCATTCCCGTGTATGCTTAAGTGACTCATACTAGTCTGACTGTGCGGCCGTTCCTTGTCATACCATTTAGTACGTCCTTGCACTCAGACACCAGTCGCGAAGTTATGACCCTGGTCTTCAGTACCAATATCGCAGCCTTACTGTTTGAGCATATATTTATTACCCTATTTTGGTCTATATCCCGCTCACAGAGATGGGCACACTGCAGAACAGCAAAAATTTCCGCTGTAAAGATTGTCGCGCATTGTCCCTTGAGGGTAGTACTTTCTGACTCCTGTGCTTCTGCCGAATACTTCAGTTCCGGCTCTTTCATCTTGTCGAAATCCATCAGTATACCACCAGGATCCATTTTTCGGAAGATTTTGTTCTCCTTCCCAATCCTCTCTACTTGGCAGAAATATCTCCAGGGAGAGATTCGGTTTTAAAAGCGGTGTCATGTAATCTGTCCGCATGGGGATTGATGGACACTTCTCCATCGGGATTTCCCAGACACCTGAGTAGCCGCTCGTTCCAATTCCAAGATGCCCTAGGCAACTGAGACGATAAACAGTCTTCAGGGCCTTGTTCTCTATGTATAAGCGAAGAGAAGACAGGTTTACCAGGACTTCAAGAGCCCTGGTGGGAGCAGTCCTCATAGCACTCAATATTCCCTTACAAGCCATTCTTCGAACTTTGTCAAGTTGCAGAATGTGTTTGTGCTTTGTTGTACTACGCTACCATACAATAGCGGCATACCTTACCTTGGGGCGGATCACCATAGTATATATCCAAAATTGCACTTTAGGTGTCAATCCCCATGTACACCCAAAAGCTCGTTTACCAGCCCAGAAAGCACATATGGCTTTCTTGGTTGGAGCCTCAATATGATCATTCCAGCTCAGTCGTGAGTCCAGAATTACTCCCAGGTATTTAATTGTCCCCTTAAATTGAAGAATCCATCCCATCAATGTAATTGTGGGAGGTCTCCTCATTTTCCTCTTTATTGAAAAGAGTACCACCTCGGCCTTATCCGGGTTTATTCCGAGCCCTTCCCCGTTCCGCGATCCGGAGGGCCCGCATCATTGGCCCCTCGAGGTCCCGGATATCGCTACCAGGGCACAAAATGACCAGATCATCAGCATAGGCCTGTGTATATAACCCGACATCATTCACTTCACTCAACAGGCTGTCCACTACAAGGCTCCACAGCAAAGGTGATAGCACTCTTCCCTATGGACAGCCCCTACTTGATAGTGTTTTAACAGTTACATTGTTAAGCTCAACATATATTATTATCTGAGTTAACATTGCTCTGATCCATGCGACTAGTGTCGTTGTAGAGCATTGCATATCGAATCCTGAGACGTGTTGTCGAATGCTCCCTCGATATCGATAAAGGTACCTATGGCAGATCATCCACCCGATAGCGCGTTTTCGATTCTTGTGACGAGTCGGTGTAGCGCCGCATCTGTGAATTTTCCTGCCTGATAGGCAAATTGCAAAGGATGTAAGGGATATTGCACCATTATTGCTTCTTTAATGTGTCGACCCACCAACCTTTCTAGTGTCTTTAATAAGAAACTGGTCATGCTGATAGGGCGGAAAAACTTATTGTTTAACGATTCTTAACTATACGTCGGACGAAAAAATCACAAGCGACTCTTTTTGCTTAGAATCGACCGAGGAACATGGAATCATTTTATATTTTGCAAAGAAACGATTTTTTAATTTATTAACAATTTTTTTTTGTAACATATTACCTGACCATTTATCGGCAATCCACTCTCGACATTCGCATTCAGAGGATTCTATCTTTAACACTAAAGTGCTGCTTCGTGAATTTTGTGTTTTAACGTTTCCTACATTTTCTCTACTGTATCGTTAATTTCTTCGTTTAATTTTTGTGCTAAACGCAATTCGTCTCTTAAACCATCTGTGTTATATTGTTTTTTCGCTTCTCTCTTGTCATTTTGTGCTTGATATATGAAATGTTTATTGTAATTTATTTCAATGGGTGCTTTTACTGGTAGGTGACCTGAATCACACTCAGCTCCTCTCCAAACTCTTACATCATAGGGTATTATAAAGCATCTTGTTTAATTAAAACATAATCAATAATTGATTTCAAGTTTTTTGTGTCCAAGTATATTTGTGTGTCTTTGTGTTGGGAAAATCCATTTAGGATTCTCAGCAAGTGTTGTTCACAGAGCTCTATCCACCTCATTCCATTTTCATTAATTACGTCCTCTCCGTGTTGTCCAATTCTTTTACTATCCAGAGCCTTACCTACTCTTCCATTCAAATTACCTAACAAGACTCTTTCTCTTTTATTTTTCGTTTAATTTAATTCTTCAGAGCGTTTGTCCAAGAATTTGTCTTTTGTGTTTATATCTAAGTCATCTGTGGGAGCATAGACGCCAAATATATTAATTTTTCTTCCTTTTATTTTCATGTCAACCGACATGGTTCTTTCATCTACTGGATTCCAGTCAATTATGTATTTTTCCACGGCGTTTTTTAATGCAACAGTTACACCAGCTTTGACCCGTTTAGATTTTTCTACTCCACTCCAAAAATATAAGTATTCATTATGGTAGCTATTTCATTGTCCTTTCTTCTTTGTTTCGCTGAGTACAGCTATATTCATGTCGTATGTGTGGAGTTCTCTAAATACCTGATCGTCTTTTGTATTTAGTCCTAGTATGTTCCAACATATAATATTCGTTAACAGTTTTCTTTGCTTCTGTCATTTTCCATGTAATCCTTCTGAATTCCGAGGCTTTATGGGATGTTTAGCAATGATTTTTTTTCCATAGGGCAGGGAGCCAACCTACCGCTGTAACTTTCTTGCTTTATCCCGGCTTGGGACCGGCAGTTACTGAGCTACTCAGTTCATCCAGTTCCCTACCAGAGGCGGATTTATTGTAAATAACTGGAAGGGGCGTTTAAGCTAATTTGTTAAATTTGGTGTTAAATTATTAGTTAAGGAGAATATTAATAAGAGATTTTACTTAAACTCATTATATTCGTGTTGTCATTTAGAGCATGTAGGTTTTTCTTTTTCAAAATTTCGTATTTATGTTTATTTGATTCGATATTCAGGATTTATTGAAAACTAAATTTATAAGAAAATGCCTAGTCAAGGTTAGTTAAGGCAATATTGTTTTTTTTATCATAGTGATCCCCATATAATTGATTTTGTAGGTATTGCGAACTGTCCTATGTATACGCAAGGTTACTCATTACATGAAATTTCGCTTATTGTTTCGCTGAATTCACATTTTGCTGTGGTAAGATTTCGTTAGCCATTATTTCGCTTACTCGGTTATGTGAGTTTAGAAGTTTAATCCATGGAGTTTTTAATAGACCTGTATCGCTCGTCTGTTTACTGTAATGAACCCTTTTTTAAGTTAGAAAAACTTGTAGTTTTACTCAGTTAATTGAAGATTTAATGCAGTCTCAGCTCCTCCAGGCTTTGTTAATCAAATAATATCGTGTTCCAAACTACATTCTAAAACCTACATTTTCATGTGATTTTACAAGAAAAAATTTCTGTTTAAATTTAAATTTAAATATATTATTTTTAAGGCTTAACGAGGGTGATGTGTGTGTATGTGTTTTTGCCAAATTGTTAGATTATTAAATATCGCTTCGGTACTTAAACAAATCATGCTTTGAAAAATAATAAAAATTCTTAGAAATTGATCCTCTTCAACTTGTTTGTTTCTAAGAACACTGTGTCAAATTTTATGTAATAATTTACTTTATCAGTTTAAAAGTAATTTGTTGATGTCATGTAAGTACTGAATTCGTGACGTTAATGGTTTGGAAGCGATCAAAACATAGGTGTAAATATATATATATATATATATATATATATATATATATATATATATATATATATATATATATATATATATATATATATATATATATATCATTTTCTTCTTATTTAAAATGTGTTTTATTTTTTTTTTTAAAAAAAAGCATGATATTATCGTATGTCACAGGTCTCATAATAAATTAAATACACTATTTACTGATTTAAAAAGTAAAACTCCTCTCATGAATAACTCAAATGTAGTATATTCAATCCCATGCTCAAATTGTTCCAAAAAATGACATGACAAGGCAATTGCTAAAGAACAGATTAAATGGTCATAAATATACGAAAAACGCCTCAACAGCGTTAAACAAACACACACAAGATGAAAGACATACCTTCGATTATAGAAATACCATAATTAAAAACAAAGATACGAATTATCGAAAATTGCAGATAAAGGAAATGATATAAATTAAAAAAGATAAAAACACTGTTAACAACAGAACAGACATAGAAAATTTGAACCATATTTACAGAATGCTAATTTAAAGAAAAATATTATGTATTCGATCCTCTTAATGAATTAAAAATTGAATATCCTCTTAAACATAAAATTAAATGTATGCTTTCTTTCGGTTTTTTTTGGTCTATTGTTAGAATATAAAAAATAAAACACACTCGCATTCCATATATCCTAAGTACCCAAGTAGACGACATTAAAAATTTCATTTCATTATTACTAAATGAGCAAAATGTCAAGGTATGTACTGATAAAAGTAAATACTTTCTTAAAAATTTGACTAGTTATTTAAAGTGTTGTTTGTTTTTTAAAATTGTAAATATGTATGTGTATGAATGTTTTTAATTTTATAAAAAATATTTTTAGAAAGATCAATAATTAAAAAAAGAAAAAGATTTTTGAAGATGCTTTAAATAAAGGGCGAAACGTCAAACTGATTTTAATTTTTTGTTAAATAAAGAACCTAATCCCAAGAAAAGACAAAATAAGAAGAAAATGATGTAATCAATGATTCAACAATCTGGAAAATATAATATATATATATATATATATATATATATATATATATATATATATATATATATATATATATATGCTGAATGTGATTTCAGCACTACAACAGCATAATGTGGATATACCCACTGCTAATGCATCTCACGCGGAGGAATCCGTGAAAGCCGTATAAACATATATATATATATATATATATATATATATATATATATATATATATATATATATATATTCACCATGGTGAAAATGGTGAATGAGATTTCACCGAAACGTCAGCTGCCTTACAGTCCTGAGAGGGACTCAGCACATACACGGGATGCCCGAAAACCTTCGATTACACATCACACCCGTGAGAATATCCGACATAACATATATATATATATATATATATATATATATATATATATATATATATATATATATATATATAAGAAAAAGCTAACTAAACCGAGGGGTTTAAGGCACTTTTGTGGGGCTGCAGTCAGAAAGATGGCTGGCCGGAAAAGAAAACTTTTCTTTGTTAGTCTAGCTTTCGAGAAATTTTATTCCCTTTATCAAGACTTCTACAAAAGAGAAAATAACCTTCCTTATTTCTATTTTTATGAAATAGAAATAAAGAAAAAGATCTACCAAAGTGAGTATGTATGAACTGCCAGGTTTTGTTCAACAAATACAGTCATCTAATTAAATAAGAAAATAAATTTTAAACACGTGAACGTCGTTGAAACGCCATTTTAATTGAAGAATGACTTCGATATTTGACAGTTGACGTTCAAAGTTTGTTTTAATAGGTAAAGTTTACACCGTTCTTGAAAAGTATTATATTATTAAGCGGCAAAGTAATGAAAAGTGAAAATTATGACTTAAATCTGTAATAACAATCAAAGCGAAATGCGATTAAGATAGCAAGAAAGGCAACTTACATATCCAGTTGGACAAGGGTCATAATAACATTCAGAGCAGTGGTTAAAAAGTAACTAACTGAGAAAATTGAACAGTGGGGGTCTAATTTCCATTGATTTCTAGTTGTAACAAGTAATTGTAGATTATGCTGAGGTTTTCTATGTCTGCTCTTTTGTTTATGGAAAGTGGTTCGTTGTTTATGTGAACCATTTCTAGGAAGACTCTTCTATGGAAATTATTTTCTTTTGCCAGGATTTTCGGTCTCTCAAATTTCATTATATGGCCGTTATTTAGTATATGCTCCGCAAAAGCACAAGAAACTACTCCTCTGTAACAATCACTTTTATGAGAACTTATTCTATCTGAAAGATATCTAGAGGTTTGGCTTATATAAACTTGGTCACAATTTAGGCATGAGATCTTATAAATAATGTTCCAGTTTTCTTTGTTTAATTTGTTTAGTTGCAATTTTCATGGATGTTCCATTTTAGAAAATTTTGTAAGTCTGGGAGTTAAATTTTCAATGTACGGAAGTGAGTTGTTGTCTGCAACTGATAGTGATAATTCCTGCACATAGAATAGATGAAACCTTGGAAATGTTTAACTCATACAATTTCCATGTCGAATTCACGGTCGATAAGGAAGATTCATCACACAGTATACCATCCCTGGACATGTTGTTAAGACGCACAGAGACCAACCTTCTAAAAACCAGTTGGTACAGAAAGCCCATGTGATCGAATAGATTAATAAACTTTCAAACTTACGTTATGGATATAAATGTTTATTAGTATAATAATGTTGTATATTTATAGCAGTTTACATTTCATAATATTAATTTGTGTTTGTAGTTTGTAAGGTTTTAGGTTTATTTTCTGCGAATTCATAATTTATTTATTTCATTTTACCTTTGTTAATTTCCTTCATGAGACGTCTATGAAAGAAGGTCTGAGATTTTTAGAAAATTTTATTTCCCTATTTTGAACATGGAATGTCTATGATGGAATATCTAGTAATCACCATATTATTCCTTTTTCTTGTTTTTATTACATCGTGTAGTATAGAAATCCTTTTAGAAGATTAAGGAATGAGGTATAGCATATTACCGAGTATTTCGAGATTATATAGAGAACGGAGGATAGAATTTTTATCGATCTAATCAAAGGTAATCACCATATTATTCCTTTTCCTTGTTTTTATTACATCGTGTAGTATAGAAATCCTTTTAGAAGATTAAGGAATGAGGTATAGCATATTACCGAGTATTTCGAGATTATATAGAGAACGGAGGATAGAATTTTTATCGATCTAATCAAAGGTCCAAAAAACAGTAGTCGTATGCTGTTTATTGCGAAAAGCGGATTGAATATCTCTCTCCAGACATACTAGATGATCCAGAGTAGAGCGTTCCCGTCTAAATACCATCTATTCCTTAATGAAGAGGGTCCAGATCGGCTTTCATGGACAGTTTATTTTGAGAAGCCGCTGATGTAACTTGAATTGTTTGACAAGTTGTCAGAATTGAAATTGAATAAAACGTTATAAAATAATAGTGTATATAAAGACGGGCCTTCAGAAACAAATTGGTGTCAGGAGTGAGATCAAATCCAGAAGGGGTTAAAGAAAAACAGGAAAAAGTAAATTGAAATTTACAGTGGAAATTAAAAACAGAAAGCAAAAATGGAAGAGCAACCTCAGACTAGTTTAAATCAGATACTGATGATGACACAAGACATGAAAATAAGCCAAGAAGATTTGAAGAAAAGCCAAGAAGAAATAAAACAAGAATTGAAAGAAGTTGTGACAAAAAATCAGGACTATATGAAACAAGAATTAAAGACAACCCAAGAAGAGATGAAACAAGAATTGAAAGAAGATATTACGAAAAATTCAAACGGTATGAAACAAGAATTGATGACACTGAAAACAAGCCAAAAAAGCATGCAACAAGAATCGAAAGAATACATTAAGAAAAATCAAGAAAGTATAAAACAAGAACTAAAATCAGGCCTGGAGGGCAGAAAACAGAAACTTAAGACAACTCAAGAAGACATGAACCAAGAAATACAACATGAGGTGACGGAAATCCAGAAACAGATGCAACAATTACATTTGCAAATCGAGAAAGTAGCCAGTACTGGAATAATAAAGGTAGATGATGTTCCTGCAGCTAGTATAATGAAGCCACCTACCTTCGACAGCAAAGTACCTTCGAGCCGTCGCTACCAACTATAATTGGAGTTCACCAGAGAAGACACTTGCTCTTGTTCTAGCACTACGATGTGAAATTATGGAAGTTCTACGTAACATTACCGAAGAAACGACTACGAGTTTATTGCTACTTTTCTGGAGATGCGCTCTGGGAAAGCCCTTCTACAAGAAATTTATAAGACCCAACTCCAAGGAAGAAAACAAAAGTGTTACGAAAGTATTCAAGAATATAAGACATATATATATATATATAATATATATATATATATATATATATATACAATGAGATTAATAAATTTGACTTACCCAACATATCCGGAAGAAATAAAATAAGAGTTAGCAGTGAATAGTTTTATTGAAGGTTTATGCGACCCAGAAACAAGTCAAACTCTAAGAATGGCCTGATTTTAAAAAAATTTCCAGGCTCTTGCTTATGCCCTTCAACTTGAAAGAGCTAAACGGATCTCAAGAAACCAAGGAAGAATCATTAGAGGAGTCAACGTTTTCCAGGATGATAGCAAGACCAACGAGGAAATTTTCATAAGGTTAATGAGGGAATTGCAAGAATTTTTAAATAAGAAAAAATACAGGACAACAAAAACACAATCCTTCGTAGAAGAAATAGAATTCGTTGGCCAAGAGGGGCATGTACAATGCCACGGTACTTGACTGCTCCTAAGAGTGAGCCCGATGGCTATCGCCATCGGCATCATATTGCTGGTATAGTTGATGAAATTCAAAAGTCAGACTTGGAAAAAGTCTTTACTCCTTACGGTGAACCTAAAGCACTTAAAGAAATGTTGCCGTTACCGTCAAGGCTTGCGATGGAGTTGAAGTAAGCGATTGTCGCATTAGAGTGAGTTATGCCAGACTAAGAACGAGGAGTCAAGGTTGCCTTTACTATTCAAATAACATGCGTTATTACCAGTAAGGATATAATGGTCCCTTTTACCGAGATCGTCCAGAAATTACTGCTGGTAGAAGCGATGGCAGAAGGGCCACTATGGAAGAAGTAGAAGGAGTACACCGCGAAAGGGGGTACAGAGAAAGAACGTCCTATAGGCCATCCTCGAGAAGATACAGCGATGACTACAAACAGAACGCGACGAAATGAAGAACCGCTATAACCTCAAAGCCAGTACTAATGGATTCATGGTTGGTGAAAAAGTTTGGTTGTACAATCCGAAAAGAACCAAAAGGCGTTCACCAAACCTTCAAAAGTCATGGGAAGGTCCGTACAACGTAGTGACCTGACTAAACGATCTGATGTACCGAATTCCTAAAAGCCCTCATGCGAAGATGAAAGTCGTTCATTTTGACAGATTAGCCCATTATCAAGACCAAGAAGGTTGATCAGGACGATCAAAACTTGGAAGAGGGCAATGTAACGGACTTTACAGCAGTTTACATTTCATAATATTATTGTGTGTTTGTAATTTGTAAAGGTTTGGGTTTATTCTCTACGAGTTCATAATTTATTTAATTAATTTTACCTTTGTTCATTTCCTCATGAGACGTCTATGAAAGAATTTTTAGAAAATTATATTTCCTTATTTTGGACATGGAACACCTATGATACAAGATCTAGTAATCGCGAGATTATTCCTTTTTCTTGTTTGTATTACCATACCATGTAAGGTGGAAATCCTTTTAGAAGATTAGGGAACCCGCTGATATCGGCTAGAAGGGTATATAAAGGGTCCAAATCGGCTTTCGTGGACAGTTTATTTTAAGAAGCCGTTAACAGAACTGAAGTTGAATAAAAGTTATAATATATATATATATATATATATATATATATATATATATATATATATATATATATATATATATATATATATATATGTATATATATATATATATATATATATATATATATATATATATATATATATATATATGTATATATATATATATATATATATATATATATATATATATATTGCTTGATTGTTTACAAATCATTTACGTCAGGAATGTCAGAATAAAACACACAGTTACAAAACTACTTATATGATATCAATAAATGACTTTTAAACTAATAAAGTAAATTATTAGATAAAATTTGACACAGTGTTCTCAGAAAAAACAAGTTGAAGAGGGTCAATTTCTAAATTTTTTTATTATTTTTCAAAGCATGATTTGTTTTAAGTACCGAAGCAATATCTAATGATCTAACTATTCGTCAGGTGACTATTGACAAAAGCACATACACATGTATCACCCTCGTTAAGTCTTAAAAGTAATGTTTTTAAATTTTAATTTAATCAGGAATTTTTTCGTGTAAAATCGCTTAACAATGCAGGTTTTAGAATATAGTTTGGAACACGATATTGTTTGAATAAAAAAACTTGGAGAAGCTAAGACTGCATGATGTACTTCAATAAACTAAGTAAAGCTCCACGTTTTTCCAACTTAAAAAAAGATTCGTCACAGTAAATACATGAGCAAGGCAGATCTATTAAAATCTCCATAGATCAAACTTCTAAACACACATAACCGGGTGAGCGAGATCATGGCTAACGAAATCTCAACACAGCAAAATTGCGGATACAGCGAGGCTATTAAATAAGCGGAATTCCATGTAATAAATAACCTTGCGTATACATAGGACAAACTTCGCTATACCTACAAAATCGATTAGATGGGCATCGCTATGATAAAAAACAATAAAACAATATAGCTTTAAGTAACCTTCACTTGGCATTCTCTTTATATATATATATATATATATATATATATATATATATATATATATATATATATATATATATATATATATATATATATATATACAGTGTGATGAGTAAAGTCCGTATGATATGGGATTTTTTATCAATAGATTTATTCGAAATTTGACATTTCTGCTTCGATCGAGATGAAAGTAAACCAAAAAAAAACAGTAATCACGTGATTAGCATTATCTATCAAATTTTAATTTTTTGCCAACCCTTTATAAGGTAACTTCATAAAATAACTATTTTTGAAAACGTAGTTTGTGTATAAAAGTAATCCACATTAATATTAAGAAAATAGTTTAATTAAAAAGACTCAAATTTTCTAATAAAAAAAATCATAATATAAAATTTCAACGCATTTAAAATTCCACCTTTTTAACTGATAACAAATTATTTTTGGTATTTGGATATTAAATTAAAAACAATTCAAAAACTTAAAATCCAAAATTACATTTCTACGTGCTTTCCGTTGCGTTCAATACGAACAATTGTTCTTCTTGACACATTTTTAATGGAGTTTTTGATACTAAGGGGCCTTATTTCTAAAATTCAGTTTCGAATCACCGTTTTCAAATGGCTTTACTGATAACATTGTGTACTTCTTTGTCTTAATTATATGTATTACTTTTAGACACAAACTACGTTTGTGTGTAGTTATTTTATAAAGTTTTCTTATACAAAGTCATAAACAAATAAACTTCGCATCACATGTGACCAAATTTTAATAGCCCTATTTGGATTTTGTAGAAAAATGCACTTTTAATATGGCGCTACTTTAAACAAAATATGGCTGGGATGAAGCATTATCAAAACTAAGAAGTTTTATATAGGTTGCGTCGAGTCTTATTTTGAAACAGTGGTGCAATTTACAAAAAAAAAATGGGTAAAAAATCTAAATTATCTCAAATTCTGCATATAGCCTAAAAGTTGCATTTAGAAAAATTTTTTCTAATAACTTTTTTCAATTATACCGGAAGTTAAAGCCTTTTTAACCGACTTCTGAAAGAGGAAGGTTCTCAATTCGTCGACTCTGTATTTTTTTTTTATGTATGTACACCGATTTCTCCGGTACGAAATTTTTTGCGTTATGTTCAGGAAATTGCTGCGGTGGTCCCATATTTTTTTAGATGAAATCGGTGCAGTAAAATCCAAGATGGCGCCTACAATATGGCGGCCAAAAAAATTTATTTCGTCCGATTTTCTCCAAAATTGGTATGGAGAAACTTTGGGAGTTGTACCCAACGTATCTGAAATTATTTTTAAAAAATTCAAAATGGCGGATCCAATATGGCGGACAAAAAAATTTAATTTTGTCCGATTTTCTCCAAAATTGGAATGGGGGAGTTTTCGAGGTCGTATATAACGAATTCAAAATATTTTTAGAAAATTCAATATGACGGATCCAATATGGCGGACAAAAAATCAATTTTGTCCAATTTTCCCGAAAATTGGTATTGAGGAGTTTTCGGGGCCGCAGATGACGAATCTAAAATTATTTTTAAAAAATTCAATATGGCGGATCCAATATGGCCGATGAAAAAATCAATTTTGTCCGATTTTCTCCAAAGTTGGTATGGGGGAGTTTTCGGTGTCTCACATAACGAATCTGAGGCTATTTTTAAAAAATTCAATATGGCGGATACAATATGGCAGACGAAAAAATCAATTTCGTCCGATTTTCTCCAAAATTGATAGGGGGAAGTTTTCGAATTTACACATAATGAATTCAAAATATTTTTTAAAAATTCAATATGGCGAATGCAATATGGTGGACAAAAAATCAATTTATTCGATTTTCTCCAAAATTGGTACAGGAGAGTTTTCGGGGTCGTACATGACGAATCGAAAATTATTTTTAAAAAATGCAATATGGCGTATCCAATATGGTGGATAAAAATTTAATTTTGTCCGATTTTTCTCAAAATTGATATGGAGGAGTTACTGGGATAGCACATTACGAATCTGATATTATTTAAAAAAAAATAAATATAACGGATCTAAGATGGCGGATTAAAGATTCTACATCTCTAGATTTTGTCTAAAGTCAGTATTGTGAGATTTTTATTAGTGTTAATTACGAAATGAAAATATTTTATAACAACTCAATCTGACGGATTCAATATGGTATCCTAAAAATTTTATATTTTTCGACCTCCAAAACTGATATAGAGGGTTCTTGAGGGCGTAAATTAAGAATTTAATAGTATTTTTTTAGGATTCAATATGGCGAATGCAATATAGCTGACTAAAAATTTTACATTTTCGATTTTGTTCAAATGTGGAACTGAATCGTTTTTGAGGATGGAAATAACTAATATTAAATTATTTTAAGAAAATCTAATGTCAGATACAATATGACCCTTTAGAAATTTTAAATTTCTGGATTTCATTTAAAATTGATACTAGCGGGTTTGGAGGGTGTAGATTTAGATTAGATGAAGACGTTAAAATTAGTTTTTTGAAATTCAATATGGCGGATCTAATATGGTGGGTTGAAAATTTTGCCTTATTCGCAATTTTTCAGATTTGGTATTAGGGGGTTGGGGGGAGGAGTATTACGAATATGGAGGTTAATTTTTTACAACTATTGGGTTGATAAGATACAATATAAGGGACTAAAAATTTTACATTTTCCAGTTTTATCTAAAATTAATATTGCCGGGTTTCTGGGGGCGAATACAAACTCAATATGCAATATAAAATATATCGGGCTAAGAAATTTACGTCTCAAATTATTTAAATATCGATATTGGTTTTGGGGCCTATATTACCAATCTAAAATTAATTTGAAATTTAAGATAGTGGATTTAATATGACAGACTAAATCTTTGTTTGACACAATTTCATTGATATTTGGAGAACTCTAAGAATCAAAGAATTTTTAGTGGTTTATTTTAGGGTGATTTACAATTCTGGATAAAATGGGTACTTATTTGCCACCTTGTGGTCATTGCGAAGAACACTAATCTCCATTAGCACTTAGTTCAAATAATTTATGAATATCATAATGAATTAAAAACTAAAAATCGAAAAATAATAAATTGAATCGACTTCTAAAAATGCGTTAAAAAGTGAAAAATAACTATAAATTTTTATATGAAATTGAAATTTTTGAAATCGGCGCCAAATTATTTCTAAATAAAATAAATAACAATTAATATAAACAAATTATGGTAAGAAAGCAATTACTAAAAAAGTATTTTTAATCTGTTTATGCGAATCACATTTTGACAGGTACTAGTTTGTCACCGACTTCAAAAATTTCAATTTCATATATGAATTTATAGTTATTTTTCGCTTTTTAGCGCACTTTTAGAAGTCGGTTCAATTCTTTTATAAAAATTTTATTGCTTATTTTAAACGGAATACCCGGAATACATACATACATATTTCATCTATAATATCTTGTACCTGATATTACTTTTTAGAAACTTACCGATTTGATAATTGTAATATTTAATTTTAATAAAAAGGTATTAATTTTTACACTTCACTATCACTCGAAAAATGTATTATACGGTATTACTATACAAATTGTCGAACTTTTGTCGTTATTGTATTCAAATCAAATTTTAAATAATGATTATGGTTCTAAGCAGGTTGTTCTCGACAAAATTAATAACCCTTTTTTAAATATTATTATCAGCGAAAATAATACGTATATTCTGATAACAACTTCGAAACAATACTAACCTTTACTTGTTAATAAGCTCATAACCTAAACATTTTAATAGAAATCTTGTTTTGTACATTTGTAAACATCACAGCCATGCTGTAAATAATTCATATCTTGTAGCAGTAATAGTCTAGGAGCTCATAATAATTGAATTTTACTGTCATTAAAAATGATATCAATTCCTATATATATATATATATATATATATATATATATATATATATATATATATATATATAAATATATATATACGTCTTTAATGATATTTTGAATTCACGATTAGGTTTTGATAAATAAATGTAGTATGGGCGACAAGTACGTAATTCTCTAAATAATTTTAAAAAAGGCGTTTTTTCATTAAATCAATAATTATTCTCAGTAGTGGAAACACAGAATTTCGATGATATTTTACTTACCTCTTATTTTCGGTTCGTAAAATACGAATATGAAGTTTTTTTCGCTATCTCGTGTGGTTTTTCCAAAAAAAATTCACTTTCATCCATATAACTTGTATTTTCCGATCACAACCTTTAAATTTTAGCTATATATATATATATATATATATATATATATATATATATATATATATATATATATATATGAAGCAAAATGCGAGTAGTAAATGCAAACCTCATTCCAACCATATCCTTTCCATGTTAGACGTTGCACAGTTTGAACAAGTTGCTAAGGAACACAATTTATCCTATTCTACCACCATCTAGATGATGACCTACCTGTACCACCATATCGAGAGAAAAGGCAAAACTTACCCTCCCCGACACAGTGATACGGCAGTGGTACATGTTTCGTCTCTACTAGACTCATCAGGGTACCGACATGCACTTGACTGTGCAAAGGACAGATCAGAAGGAACCATGCAAATACTGAACGCGGCTTCGCCGGTATAGTGGTACAGGTAGGCGTGATGGGGCGCCTACACATTATAGTTATTTAGTTAACAATCATCTACAAAACTTGTTTTATGATCAATGGATAGCCAAGTGTGGGCCACGTCTTTGGCCACCTCACTCCGCCGCCCTAACAGTACTTGATTTTTTTATTTGAAGGACAATCAGAAAGAAAGTATATAACACCGCATTAACCACTATGGAAGATTGCATGCAGCGCATCAGAATAACATGAAGAGTTCCTGCTTAGGTGCGAAAAATGTCTGGAAGTTCAAGGACGTCAATTTGATCATTTACTCAAATAATTTTTACGACTTTATTTTTTTTTAAATTGGTTTATTTTTATTTTTTTTAGCTTTTGTAGATCCAAAATTCTTGAGGTTTTTTATAATCTTTTTAACAGTTGGTAGCGAATGTTTCTGTTTCTTCGGGTATCGGATCGCGAATGTATTGCATGTTCTTGAAATAACTCTATCACATTCTTCATAAATAATAAATAGGTTTAAGTAATCTATATATATATATATATATATATATATATATATATATATATATATATATATATATATATATACACGTTTATGAGGCTTTTACGGATTCATCCGTGTGAAATGCAATAGCAGTAGTTATTTCCACATTATACCGTTGTAGTGCTGAAATCACATTCAGCAAACGTACAACTAAATGCATCTCCGTATGTAAATTAAGTAAAATGCGAACAGTGAATGCAAACTTCGCTCCATCATATCTTTTCCGTATTAGAGGTTACGCAGTCTGGATGAATTGCTAAAAAACACAATCCATCCTATTCCACCACCATCGAGATGGTGGCCTGCCTGTACCACCACACCGAGAAGAATGTAAAAACTTACCCTCCCAGCCACAGTGATACGGCAGAGGTACATGTTTCGTCTCTTACTAGACTCATCAGGGTACCGACATGCACTTGTCTGTGCAAAGGACAGATCAGAAGGAAGCATGCAACACTGAACGCGGCTTCGCCGACCTCCCGCCGGATGGCGTATATACGTTTATGCGGCTTTCACGGATTCCTCCGTGTGAGATGCAATAGCAGTAGTTATATCCACATGATGCCGCTGTAGTGCTGTGGTGGTACAGGTAGGCTACCATCTCGATGGTGGTGGAATAGGATGGATTGTGTTTTTTAGCAATTCATCCAGACTGTGCAATCTCTAACACCTAAAAGATATGATGGAGCGAAGTTTGCATTTACTGTGCTCATTTTACTTCATATATATATATATATATATATATATATATATATATATATATATATATATATATATATATATATGTGTGTAATGTAATAAATTGTGTCTTCTTTAGGTTCGTTTGAGAAATGAAAAACATGTTGCTATCTTTATGTCTAGTTTATTAATCTGCTTTCTATAGTCGTGTGTGTTACATCGTTTACAATTTGTGTAGATGTTGAAATATTACAAACTATGCATAAACTTGGATCAATGAACTTATGATATTAATCAGCAATACAATTATTCTACAGGGTGTACTTCTACCACATTACACCACCACCCCGGATTTTGTTTTTTTTTTTTAATTTTCATTTGATTTGAAAATCGAAATTCTAAATCCTTGAAAATGTATTATGCCACAGTTCACAACGCGAAACATATTTTAATAAAATGGGTATAAACATTATATTTTAAAGCAATAAATAAAACTACAAATATAACCATTCACTTAACATTAATGTATTTATATATAATATTATGTTATTTACCTTTTTAGGAAATATCACAAAAAATATAACATTTTTAAACATATTTTTGTTCTAACTCTATTGATTAAAGTTTTTGTCTTTCAGATATCAAGGCCATGAAAAAAAAAAATATTTGGATAATTATTCAAAATTTTAACAACGGCATAGAGAAGCCCTAGTATGCTTTAAACAATATTGTTCTTAGTTCAGTTTATGTCACCCTCAAAGCTCAAACATCACTTAGAAAAAAGCATTTTGAATATATTACAATGGAATTGAACTTTTTCAAACAACTTGAAGCACCAGCCATGCTTAGATTAAGGTCCGGCTTTCAGACATAGCCCCATAATTTCTACATAAGCTAATCTATATATTTTTGCAGTTTTCTTTAAGATCCTCCTTGTTGTGTCTTTGGAGAATCTCTTCAATATAGTTATTCCAGATCAATTTCTAATCTGTTTTATTCCAATATTTGACATTTTTGGAGAAGCTCAGTATTGTTCTATTTACAGTTGGAGCGTTTATGCTTAGTTACTGTATCCCCGTGAATAGCACGAGAACCGTTTTGTTAGGATTAACATATAATCCCTTCTGTGTGCACCAGTAACTATCTAATTTGATTCAGGGGCGGATCCAGCATCTCTTTGGAGGGGGGGGCGGTGATATCATAAAAGTACGCGAAAGCAAGTTGCCGAGTGGGGGGGGACACACTAGCAACATTCCATTTCAAGTGTAAAAGACAGGGTCGGGTTTATTTTTTTGAATTTGAAGCTCTTGGAGAGGGGGGGCGATCACATGGAAAACAAGTTGCCGACAGGGGGAATTCAAAGCTCTTGGGGGGGGGGGGGGGCTATCGAAAGAAAAACAAGTTGTCAACGGGTGGGGGAGTACCAGCAGCATACACATTCCTAATATAAAATGCAGAATCGGTTCTATTTTCCTGAATTCAAAGCTCTTGAGAAGGGGAGGGGCGATTGCAAGCATACACATTCCTATACCCTATTCAAGAACTGGAGAGAGTAATAAAATTGTTACCGAAACCTCCAACGTACCCGCTCCAGTGCCGCAGGTAACTGAGGACTGCCGTAAATCTAATTATATTTAATTATATTTAAATATTAAAAGATTTTATAAATTTACTGCAACAATAAAATTTCTGATAGGTCAATCGAATTTCTGTTAGTGAGCAAAGTACATCTTAGAGTGTGTGCTTAATGATTTATCTTGTTTGTGCTTGTTTTTATATATTATTTGAGATTAATGAGATACCCAAAAGATATGGCTTCCACATCTATATTTATTCCACAATCGTTAAACCAGGGCATTTTTACCTCAACGAAAAACTTATTACGATGAATGTTTATGCTGCCATAAAATATCAATATCTAGATATAAATGTTAAAAGCTCTGTTGAGATGTGTTTTATCATGACAGGAGTTGGAAAATCCGGAAGGAGAAAAAAACGACTGGAATTGTTAGTACTCCCAAGCTACATTCGACCACAGGCAGACGAAAAACCTCGTTGGAAGAAGAGATGTAAACTGCAATAAAAAGAGTTGTTCAAACATTTTATTGTGAGAAGCAAATCCCAATCGTAGACAAAATTCTAACTAAAATCAATGAGGATCGGGATTTACCTGAAATTAAAAGAACTGAGCTCTGGAAATTGCTCAGAGAACTTACTTTTTGCTGGAAAAAACCAGATAGGAAAGCTGTTTTTATTGATCGTCCGGAAAATGTCCGTTGGAGAAAGAAATATATCTCTTAAGTAAAAGGTAGAGTTGCTAGAAATAACACAACTTAAAAAATTAGTAATTTAACTGAACTTTTGAAAGATTTTTTGAATAAAGTTACTGCAGAAAATTGGGAAAAATCCATATAATAAAAGAATAAAAGAAAATGTGGAAACTCGATCTCACGATCGGTGAGATAGAGGAACCAATTATAATTAATTTGAGCGAAGATAGTTTCACCGACTTTGATTATGAATTAGATACGTACTGTTTACCAGCGTAAACACACTTCATTATTTAAATTTTCTGTAACATATAAAAATTAATTACATTTGAAACCATTTTTAGTGTTTAATTTTAATTCTGCAGATGGTTTAGGAAGTAAATAATTTGAAACGTCAAATATCCTAAAAATATTTTTAATTAATAATAAAATGACCGACAGCCCCAAAAAAAATTTAATATTATATGGACAAATTAATTTTTTTATATATGTTTAACTTCTTGTATTTTTGACAATGGGTATTTTGTAAGTATTTAAATTATAACTTTTTCGAGTGAAAAACGCCATGTTTTAGTCTGAATGTGTCTTAAACGATTTCTACGCCAAAATTAAAAATAATAAAAATACAGTTGTGATTTGTGTTAAAAATGTGAAAATTATCTATATTTTCTAATGTATGTGAATTATTAAGAAATCATAAGAAATAAAATATTATTATAAAAACTTTTTATTTTAAGTTTATTACCGAAATAATATTCTATGCCATAAATACTTAATGATAAAATAAACCTCCTTCCGACGCCTATGACAAGGATTAAAATCCTTTTTAACACTTGGCACATCCAAATATATATTGTTATTCAACCCAAATAGTCCATTATTATAGACTGGTATTTTTGATTATAAAATTTCTAACCCATTCCAATGAAAAATATATGTGGCTAACAGATTTGGCCAAAGACATCGGACTAAAGAACACAGGTAGTTAGCGAAGAAAAAAAAAGGTTAAAAAATGATTTATTACTCTCTCTAGTTTTTGAATAAACTATAGTATAAGAGGCAAAATCGGATCTATTTTCCTGAACTCAAAGCTCTTGGGGGGGGGGGGGATCGCCCCCCCCCTTGGATCCGCGCCTGATTTGATTTGTTCGTTTCTTCATTCTTGCCTTTAATGTTGACAATTAGGATATCATCATAAACCAGAGTTGTAAACCCTGAACCGTTCAATTGGCTCAACAAGTTATCCATGACCAGGGACTATAGCAGAGGCAATAACACTCCCCCTTGTACATTCATTAACTTTGAGAACTACAGCTATACGTTTTAGCTTTTGAGATTCAAAAATCTTTATACGTTTGGCGAAATTGCTACACAATTACTTTCAATTAAAGTATATGATCACAATAAACTTGCATTTATGTGGACCTTTCCTGGATTAAACTATTTTTTTCCGTTCTTAACTAATGAGATTCAACTAATTCCTAAATGTCTTCTGATATTATCCCGTCAACAAGCTTTGGGTCGCACTAACGAGCATTTGGCCTCAAAAACCGGACAAAATTAATAACGTCGTTGTTTTTGACTTTAGACGTGTCAAAATCAGTATTCGGGGATTTTTGAAGGCACTAAGTTGATTTCTCGCATTATTTTACTAATCAGGTTAAGGGGGGCTTACTTAGAGTGGGGAGGGGGAGGGGAGTAATATTAAAAAAACGTTATGGTTATCGTTTTATATGTTTTTAGGTGCTCCGATTTCATTTCTGGCATTACTTTATCAATTGGGTAGAGGGGAGGTGAGTAATATTAAAAAACGTAATGGTTATCGTTTTATATGTTTTTAGGTGCTCCGATTTCATTTCGGGCATTATTTTTCCAATCACGTGAAGGAGCGCTGACTTAGGGTGGGGATGGGAGTAATATTAAAAATACGTAATGGGTATCGTTTTATATGTTGACTTAGAGTAATTGTACGTTTTCCCATAAAAAATGTATCTCAAGATAAAAACAAAGTCTCTTTACTGTGTGATCAAGTAGGTCCTGAAGCATAACTTCAACACTCGTCTCCGTAACTCGAATTGACTCTGGTTTTGGATAGCAGAGTTTCTTTACTTCTCTAATTAGAGTATAACAAGGAAATATGCTCTTATTGGAATTGTGTAACAACTCCCACTGCCTCCTTGTAAAGTCATCTTCAACAAAGATTTGCAAAGCTTGTTCAGGTGTGTCATTTTTTTCATTCGATTTCTGAGCAGTATTTATTACCTTCCTGTAAAGTTTAGCTCTTGTTGGTGTTGAAGTTGCATGTATTATAAGTTTAGAGGCCGCGCCATTTCCAGACATTCGTTGACTTACACTGGCTGCATAGGTAAACTCCTCAACAGGTACCTATTTGCGGAGTTCTTTTGTATTTCGTCGTTTACTTCGATCATGTAATTCTTGGAAATGCTTCCTTGGGCGTCCCGTAGAATTCGTGGCCCAGTTATATACTGGTATTGATGTATTAAGCCATTTCTCTTTTTTCAAAAATCTTTCTTCAATATAGTTAGATAATATCCATCTTTTCTTCAAATCACTATTAAAATGTTTTAAATCGTGACTTAAGGTATGGTACTCGTTTTGGAGACATTTCATCATTTCGCAAAGCTTATGTTCCATAAATGATACCTTATCTTCAAGTGTGCTGGATGTGCTTTCCTTAAAAAGCATGTATAGCGTTTTTCGATATACCTCAATAACATTTGATGTCAAATTTGTACCTGTAGGGAAAAAAATATGTATGTAAGTAAAAAATAACCAAAATTATTGCAAAAAAAACCCGTGGAACTCAAATCGATTTTTTTAAGAGATGGAAACATGTGGAAAATGTTTTAACTGCTATGATATGGCTAATATCCATAGTTTATTATAAAAAAAGAATTGTAGCCCAATCTAGCTCGGAACATTTTCAAAAACACTAATTAGTTAAAAAGAAAAACAAAAAAATAGAAAATTTTCTTATATATTGTTTTAGGTCCATTAAAATACTAAACAGTCATTATATTTTTAAATAATATATATTAAAATTAAATACATACCTTATTCTTCAGATTCCATCACAATTTTTTTTTTAATATTCACTTTACAAAATACCAAACACCAAAGACAAGTCTAAAAAAAATCTATCAAGAACGAATGCGTGCGTATTGAACGAAGCTTAGATTGCAATTAACTGTGAGGAGCGTAGCTGCGTGGAAGGGCCACTTTATCATATTTTTATGATAGTACGGTTACTCAGGTATACAAAAAAAATAATTTTGTCCGGTTTTTGAGGCCAAATGCTCGTTAGTGGGTCGTCCCACTCTTTTAAACATCATAGGGATAATAATATGCTAAACAGAAAAACTAATTTTGGAGCGAGATAAACAAACAATAAATAATTAAAGTGAGAAAATCGTGTTTCTTGTCGTGTTTCACTTGTTACATCGAAAAGTATGAGATGTAGAGAAGAACAAACATTGCCATTAAATTAACATCAACTGGAACCGTGCTGTGAAAAATAGAATAATTAGTCAAATTACCTATTAAAAAAACACAATAATGCTAATTTCTTAATTAGTTAACAATTTTAACAAAATAGATCAGTTTGTACTATCATATCTTTTATGGTTTTTGAGATAAATAGATAACAATTATAAAAATATAATTTTTCATATTGTTGTAAAAGTTTAAACAAATAAAGTTCAATATTAATTTAGCACGAGTATCAATTGGATTACTTATGTTTTAACGAACTATCTAGAAAACCTTGATTTTTTTTAATTTTAGGTACTTCAAAAATTAATTATTTACACAACCCGTGTTTTAACAAATTAATCTTGACAGTAATTTTTGTCTGAGCAAAGTGCATGTTAATATAATACAAGTTTGCTTTTTTATATTTAGGATGCAAAGTTGACGATCGATACAAAACTTGGGCTCCCAGAATTTGCTGCCAAACTGGCTCAAGAACATTAACGGGATGGCCACTGAGTACTCACAGCTCTATGAAGTTTGGAGTGCCAATAATATAGCGGAAGCCTCAGAGTCATATTGGCGATTGCTACTTGTGCTTAACAAAAATCCAAGCAAATCAAATACAAGATTAGACTAGCGAAAAATAATTGGCTGCAAGAAGAATGTGCAGAAATAGAAGAGTATCAGAGAAAACATGATAGTTTTAATATGCACAAAAAGATAAAAAAGATAACTCATAGTAACAGAAAGAGAGAACCGATACTGCTTAAGAATGCAAAAGGCAAGCTAATCTTAGACACCCAAGAGAAACTTACAAAATGGACAGAATACATTAAAGACCTGTTTAAAGACAATAGAGTAGAGCAGATGGAGATTGAAGTAGAAGATAACGAGACATTAACGATACTGAAAGATGAAATAAAAGCAACTATAAGAAACAACAAAAATGGAAAAGCACTAGGTTCAGATCAAATCCCAGTAGAAATCTTAAAATGCATGAATGATGATACCATGGGTATATTGTTAGATCTGTTTAACACAGTATATAAAACGGGGAATATACTCAAAGAATGGTTACTCTCCACTTTTTGCGCTATTCCAAAAAACAAAAATGCAGAAAACTGCAGCGAATATAGAACAATATCTTTGGTAAGCCATGTACTTAAGGTGTTTTTAAAAGTAATACACGGACGCATTTATAAAGAACTTGAAAAGGGGATAGATGATAGTCAGTTTCGATTCAGAAATGGTATAGACACCAGAGACGCGTTGTTTGCACTTAATGTGCTTTCACAGAGGTGTATGGATATGAACACCGATATACACATTTGTTATGTTGACTTCGAGAAGGCTTTTGATAGAATGAGACATGAAAAACTAGTCGAGATTCTAAGAAGAAAAAACATAGACAACAAAGATTTAAGAATAATAACTACCCTATATTGGAATCAACGCGCACAAATAATAGTAACCAAACAAATCCGGAAATTGAAATAGGAAGAGGAGTGAGACAAGGATGCATTTTGTCACCCCTACTATTCAATGTGTACAGCCCTGTTAACGAAAAGTAAGGGAATAATAATAAACGGAAGAGCTGTAAACAACATAAGATTTGCAGACGACACTGCTATCATAGCTAGCTGCGCTGAAGAACTCCAAGAACTAGTGAACGAAACAACGTTTGCGAGCAACACGGATTAAGAATGAACATCAAAAAGACTAAATATATGGTAATAACTAAAAAACAAAACATGCAAACAAGCATAAAGTTGCGAGGTGTGAATTTAGAAAAAGTGCAAAAATACAAATACTTGGGCACATGGATAACAGCAAATAATGAATAAACAACAGAAATAAGAACGAGAATAGAAATGGCAAGAAGTGCGTTTGTAAAACTGAAAACCATTCTGTGCAGTAGAGACATCACTCTAGAACTAAGAATCAGAATTTTAAGACGTTATGTATTTTCAGTGCTGCAGTATGGGTTGGAAGGCTGGACACTAAAACAAGAACAAATAAATAAACTGCAAGCGCTTGAAATGTGGTGTTACAGAAGGATGTTGAGAATATCCTAGACGTAGAGAAAAACAAACGTAGACGTATTGCTAGCGATTTACAAAAACTATGAAATAATTAACAACATAAAAATAAGGAAACTGCAATATCTTGGCCAGCGATACGAGTTACTTATATTGATCTTGCAGGGTAAAATAGAAGGAAGAAGAAATATCGGAAGAAGAAGAATTTCATGGTTGAGAAATTTGAGAGAGTGGTTCAATTGTAGCTCAGTAGAACTTTTTCGAGTAGCGCCAAATAGAGTGAGAGTGGCAATGATGATATCCAACCTCCGATAGGAGATGGCACCTGAAGAAGAAGAAGATAAGTTTCCTAGTAAAAGCAAATATAAAATTCAATCTCCTAATATCTCCTTAGCCATTCCTGTTCCAAAGCTTCCAGAAAAATACAGAATCGACTCGGAATCGGATGAACTAAAAAATTTTGAACCAATACCTCATCTGAGTTTTCAAGAGAAAGACAATTACGAATGTGGTGGCAGTAAACAGCCCATTTTATATCTCAAGAAGAGCTCAACGATCTTATTCGTGATTTTGATCTTCCCAAAACAAAGTCACAGCTGCTGGGATCTCATTTACAGGAGCCGAATCTCTTAAAACAAGGAACGAAAATTTTCACGTTCCGGAAAAGGCAGTCTATGGTGGCAATATTTTTCTCAATGGCAAATGACTTAGTTTACTGTCATGACATTTCGAGTTTAATCAACGAACTTGGCCTTTCCTATAAACTTACTGAGTGGCGAATGTCTATTCATACTTTTATGTCAAGTCTGAAGACAGTTTTATTGTTTAATGTAAATGAGGAACAATCTATTTCCGTCGGTCATGCTGTGAGTATGAAAGAAACGTACTCGAACCTGCATCTTCTTCTTCTTCTTTCTCAGCCCATTGAGGTCCACTTCTGGACATAAGCCTCGCTGATGGTCCTCCACTGGGATCTGTCTCTCGCCTTCCGTAGCCAGTTTTTTCCAGCAAACTATCTTATATCATCTACCCATCTGCATTGTAACCTGCCACGATTTCGGCTCGTTTCTCGCGGTCGCCATTGCAGTAATTTACTCGTCCACCTATCGGGCTGTTGTCTAGCTATGTGCCCCGCCCATTGCCACTTTAGTCGTGATATGCGTTCAATGACGTCAACTACTTTGGTTCTTGATCTTATTACTTGATTTCGGATTTTATCCCGTAACGAGATTCCTAACATTTGTCTCTCCATGGAGCGTTGAGTGACTCGTAGCCTATTTGCGTTTTGTTTGGTTAGTGTTGCTGTAAATAGCAACAGGCAAGACACACGTGTTATACACTTTCCGTTTAAGGTTGATTGGTGTGTTTCTATCTCTTAATACGTACTGCAACTTTCCAAAGGCAGCCCATGCCAGCCCTATTATCCTTGTTATTTCCGCCGTTTAATTTTCTTTGCCCAGTTTCATGACGTGGCCTAAATAGATGTACTCTTGGACATTCTCTATAATTTCATTTTGAATCTCTATTTGTACATTTGCGTCAGGGCTCATTAACTTAGTTTTCCCCAAGTTCATCTTAAATCCAACTTTTCTCGCCTCTTCATTGAAATCTTGAAGCATTTGTTTTAGCTCTTCTGGGTTGCTAGATATGACAACAACATCGTCGGCGAAACGAAGATGACTAAGATTAGAACCGTTGACTCTCAAACCTTTCTCATCCCAATTTAGTTTTTTAAAAGCATCTTCCAAAGCTAGCGTAAATAGTTTCGGAGAGATGACGTCTCCCTGACGCGCACCTCTAATAACGTTTATTTTTTCTGTTTTTGTGTCTTCGTCGATTTTAACCTATATAGTTGCGTTTTTATATATGTTCTGTATGATAGTGGTATACCTGGAGTCAATTCTAGCATTATTAAGTGATTTCAAGATCGCCCATGTTTCTATAGACTCAAAGGCCTTGTGAAAATGTACAAATGCCAGGTGTATAGGAATGTTATATTCCTCGGTTTTTTCAAGGACTGTGCGTAGGGCTTGGATATGATCTATCATACTAAATTCACGTCGAAAGCCTGCTTGCTCCACAGGCTGGTAATAGTCAAGCTTTTCATGCGTATATTACTTTAAAGCATAAAATACGAAAATTATAAATGGAATGTATGAGCCGATCAAAAAGTTATTACACTACTTACAGTGGCTACACCGAATATTATTGTTTTTTATGCGAATGGGGCAGCAGTAGTGACGGCTGGTGCATTAAAAAAGTAGGGGTTGCAATTCTAATGATACACTAAAACCATAGATATATATAAAACCTATCATAGGCACTGGTGGATGAAAAAATAAAAGTCTTTAAAGATTGAGTTAGTATGGAACAAAGCAGTGTATTTTAAACAACTAAATATAAACAAGGCACGTCTAACTTACTGTGTGAACTATTTATAAATAAAATCCATACACTAACCTTTAGCATAAGCAAACTTATTAATACCCCGCTGATTGAAATCAGGCATGCTTTCGATAAGATCCCTTTCTTTAGAAAGCATTGCCAAAGCAGAAAGTCTTTTTTGGCTCATAGTATTCCGTGAAAACGTTTTTATCCGTTTGAGGGTTGAAAAGCACCGTTCTGCTTCAGCTGATGTCATCCAAATTGTAATTAAAATTTTTAAAATTTTAGAACTTCACTAAATATCTCACTTAACTCGATATTTTGCGAAAAATGGTCATAGAATACAAGGAATCCCGAAATTAATCTAAATTTTTCAGTTTCATATTTGACGGTCAGTTCTGTACGGAGTTTTTGTTCGATTAAAAAGGGGTAAATTTTAATCGTATCCTTAAATTTTTGTTCTGAAAAACACGTACTACATTCGACAAACAGTTCCGAAAAAAAAAAGAGTGACTGCTTTCAAGTGAAGCTAAATCATTCTTTTGCTTGACAACGAATTATATCACAAACATCTTTTACTTCCCGAGAAAACTCCGCGGAATCATCGAGCTTACGTCGTTTTGAAGTAGATGAAGATAGCTGAACATCGTTTGAGGTAATATTATTTCTAATTTCTGTTAATTTTGATTCAAATAATAATCTATTTTTATTTGCGATAACAGCATCAATTTGTCTTGTTTGAAACTTACCAAGTAACGAATCAACTCTTGGGATTATTTATAAAATAAGTTTAATCATTAAAGGAAACTCTTGCTTTTGAGAATTTTAACAAACCGTGATGATTGGTTCGTAGTATTAACGTTTCTACTGTCATCTAAGATTTTTTCCATTGTCTCTAGAATGCTGTCTTTGTATTCGAATATGGTACAAACAACTCTAGAAGCGTTTGTTAACAATTTGATATAATATTGCGGTTCTTTGAGGACTATTTGAAAAAAAAAAGATCAAATCCCTCGTAAATTGGAAAAAAATATGCGGACATTTTTATTGGCGCATACAACGTTTAACATTACCAAATTTAATTGGGGTGCATAACAAAGCACGTAAGCAGCATGTTCATAGGTTTTTTTTATAATTGCTTGTACCCCATCCGACGAGCCGCTCATGTTTTCTAGAAAATAAAAAAGCGCTCACTTGGTTTTACTTACACATACAGGAAAATAGAGAGCAAGAATTGCATTATATTTAACTGTTTTTCTAGAATTTCTTACAAGAGATTCTTAAAAATGTCTAACACATACACGATGGTTTTTATAAATTCCTAGGTAACTCGGAATTCTTTGAATTCGGAAATCAAAATCGGCAACTTTATTTGTTTGCTCAGTGTGGGGCAGAGCACCTAATATTGAATGGTTTTTTCTCGCCAAACATTTTTAACCTCTTTAAAATGTAACAATATGTATTGATCAAATTAAATCATAGTAACTTTCACAAAAATTAAAATACTGGTACAGTAGATATCACACATAGAAATGCCGACACAGTATATACTACGGTTGTATGCTAACCGGAACTAAAGGAATTGTTTAACTGCTGCTTAAAGAAGAAACCGTTACTTGATACTGGCAGCGCAACTGGAAGCAGAAGTTCAAATACTCGTCCAGTGAGTTGCATAAAAGAAATTTTTCTAGTAAAGGGATATTTTGTGGGGCAAACTAAACATAGGTTTGCAAGTCGACTTCCAACCTACATGAAGCTTATGAGACGAAATTAATCTCCACGTCTTAGATAGGCAACTCCATATACGCTCCAATGGATTAACTTGGATTGCATTAGAATTGCACACCAGCAAAGCGATAACGTTTCGAAGCGTAATATGGTAATACAGACAAATTATTAATGATATTTAGGCGAAGTAAGTTAAATTTTTTCAATAATTGACTGCTGTTCGCATATAATCTAGGTAAAAAATTGATTAATCATTAAAATATCAGTAGTAATTAAAAAAATATTTGTACTTATATTTATTAGTATATTTTATTTTAATTTACAATTTTTTGGGGGGTTGCACAAACCTGCAAACCTAAGTAAAAGCCGACACTACTGTCACAGCAGAGCCAGAAACCAATATTATGTCGTTAAAGAATGGCCGTTACGTGACAACATTGTTCCCGGTCTGGAAAACGTCCTTAATGAACCTTTAGTAAAACAGCAGAAAATGTATTTACCTGTATTTGCACATAAAACTAGGGCCTATAAAAATTTTTGTTAAAGCCTTAAATAGAGAAGGAAATTCATTCATAGAAGTGAGGCAAAGTTTAAAAACAGAATGTTTATTTAGGGCACAATACGAGAACATTTTAAATACGAAAATTTTGGAACTACACTTTCGAGAAAGGAAACCAGAGCGTGGACTGCCTTCAAAAATGTATGTAGCACCTTCCTAGGTAAAAAGAAATTGAAGAACTACAAAGATCTGGTTGAAGAACTTATCCAATCTTACAAGAGGTTAGTTTGCAACACGTCACTTAAGGTGCGTTTTCTTCACTCTCATTTGGAATTCTTCATTGATAATTTAGGTACACTTTCAGATGTACACGGTGAAAGATTTCTCCAGCAAATTGTTCAAATGGAGAAGCGGTATAGTGCAAAATAGCGGACTATTCTTGAACCCTCAAACGTGAAACCGATCCCGGCAAATAAGTACAAGCGAAAAAGACAACAAAATAATTTATTTAATTGTATTATACTTTTTTCAATACAAAATAAAATATATTTGTAAAAAAAAAGATTTTATTTTAAATCTTTGAAAATTCACTACATTCCTTATCGTTCGGTTTTCTCATATTTTATTTTCTTCTATCTTTCTCTAAAAACTTATGGGTGATAGGTAAAAATCGAGCTCATATTTGATTTCAGCACATTACAGTACACAAAAAACCTAAAAAAATATCAGGGAACAACAAAAAATTTCAAAATACAGAACAGTCTTATAAGTATTATGTAAGTATATAGGTACAATCTTTCCTAGGTAAGTTATGCCATTTAGTGAGCGCCTAAATTTTGGTGATAACACAGGTTTACAAAAAAAAAATAGATTTGTATTTGAATAGACCATTTTATTCTTATGTATTTAGGCGCCCTGTTTCCAAATCTGAGCTCCGATGACCTCTTTCGCGTTAGGTTCAAGATCATTTCAAGGTCACATGGAGTAAAATTCCCTAAATAAATCTGAAGAAATAGATAAGTACGTTTTTAAGGTCTTTGAATCCGAAATCGTGGTTTATTTAATCCCCTAAGTTCAGCCAGAGATCATTTCAGGGTCATTTCAAGGTCAAATTGAGTAAAATCTATCTGTAAAAGAAGATATATAGACTTTTGGAGGCGTTAAATCTAAATTCGTGGTTTGTTTAACTTCTCAAGATTAACCAGAGGCCATTTCAAAGTCATTTCAGGGTTAAATTGGAAAAATCTACTACATAAATCTGTAAAAAGAGAAAACACTAGCAGCTAGATCGATATCCGTTACACAGCAGCTGTGCGTGGATTAGGTAAGTTTGGGAGCTTGGGTTTTGGATTGCTCTTTCATAATAACTAACTCCGCTTGCATATCTGCTGTGTAACGGCCATCAATCTAGCTGTGAGTGGGGGTAAGAAGTTTTGAGAGCTTGAGTTTCGGCTCAAAAATTTGATTCGTTTGCTTGTTTGCTATGTAACGGATATTGATCTAGCTGCGCGTGGGTTCTCTTCCTTTACAGATTTATTTGGTAGATTTTTTCAATTTGACCTTGAAAAGGCATTGAAATGACCTCTGGTTATCCTTGAGGTATTGAACAAACCACAAATTCAGCTCTCTCAGCGCCCTCAAAAGTCTACCTATCTTCTTTAATAGATCTATTTAGTAGATTTTTGTCAATTTGACCTTAAAATGACTTGTGACTAACCTTGGGGGATTTAACAAACCATGAATTTGGATTTAATGACCCCAAAAACCTATATATCTCTTTTTTTCAGATTTATTTAGTGGATGTTTCTTAATTTGATCTTGAAATGACCCTGAAATGACCTCTAGTTGACCTTTAGAGATTAAACAAACCACGAATTTGGATTCAGCGACCTAAAGGACGTACATATTCACTTCTTCAGATTTACTTAGTGAATTTTACTCCATTTGATCTTGAAATGACCTTGAACCTAACGCGATAGAGGTTAGCTCAGATTTGGATTCAGGGCGCCTAATTATATAAGAATAAAATGATATGGTCAAATAGGTATCCACCTTTTTTTTGTAAACCTGTGTAATCCATCTAATAGGATCCACATCCGTGAACCCCCGTTTACATCTCATACAGACCCATTTTTTTCCCGTCGACATGAACCCCTTACAAGGCCCAGTCATTTGGGGGTCCATATGAACCACTTTAGAAGTCGATGCTCTTACGCAAAATTTAATCCAAGCCATAAGTAAATACAGTGAAGAAAATTCCGAGATGGATAACACCAATCCAAGGGTGTTGGGGGCACCGTAAGAACGTAAAATGTAATAGAAAAAATAGGTTTGGGCAAGAGGGGGGGGTAAAAGTTGGCTAAAATAAGTTTTTTGAATCTACAAACCAAGAAACACATTATAGAAAAAAAAGTTGTAAATAAAAGTTGTAGAGATTTTAAAAACCTACAATTTGAGATTTTGTGCGATCATTTTTGTTAAATTAACTTTTTTCGCACTTTTTTGCTTTTAGAGGAAAGTTCTCATTTTTATGAACAAAATTATTTTTTATAATAGTAAATCGGATGATTTCTTGCTGAAATATTGCTTATCCCAAGACGCAAAATGTTGATTGCTATAAATTTTTTTTGAATTAACATTTTGACCCCCACAAAGGTTTAATCTCTTCGTGAAGGCCTAAACTTTCATATCTTTTTAGGGGCAAAAAAAATAATTTTTGAACCCCTTAAATATCGCTTTTAAAAAAGGGGTAGTTTTCTTTATAAAGAAATAAAGCCCTCGCGCGCTTGAAAAAACTGAACTTGCAGCTTCAAATCAGCAGCGTTCGAATAAATTCGCCGAATTTCAGCAACGAATGAACCAATTTCTGTGTTTTTTTATTTGGGGTAGCTGAAAAAATTATGAATGTTGCACAACCCCTTTTTTAGAGCGAAATTTAAGGGGTTGAAAATTAATTTTTTCATTTGTCCCTAACAAGATATGAAAATTTAGACCTTCACAAAGAGATTGAACATTTATGAAGGTTAAAATATTTACCCAAAAAAAAGTTATGGCAATCAACATTTTGCGTCTTGGGATAAACAAATAGCAACAAATTATTCAATTTACTATTATAAAATATCATTTTGTTCCAAATGATGAGGGCTTCCCTTTAAAATCAAAGAAGTGCAAAAAAAAGTTCAATAAATAATTGATATGCAAAAAATTGCCAATTTTAAGGGTTTTTTGACATTTTCGAAATAACAAGTTGACAAAAATGATCGCACAAAATCTGTACAACTTTTATTTTAAATTTGTTTTTCAAAAATGCATTTCTTCGTTTGTAGCTTCAAAAAAACCTGTTTTAGCCAATTTTGACCCCTCTTTCTTGGCCCCAACCTATTTTTGCAGTTCCATTTTATATAAAGTTTTTTCTTACATTAACCCCAACACCCCTGAATAGGTCTCATCCATCTCCGAATTTACGTCAAAAACTGCACTAATTTTTACCTATGACTTGGACTAATTATTATAACAAACATTTGTGACAGAATTTGATTATAGACTCATGCTAATGACATGTTGAGGTAGCGTTAATCATTTTATTTATAATCATTCTTTGCCCCATATTAATTAGTAGCTATTTTGATAACCTATAATTAAATTTCACAGTAATAAAGGCACTCTGGAAGTCTGGTCGTGCATCTTCTCTCTTGTAGCTTTAGTACCAAACAACTACGGTTATTTAAGCTTACCAACCACAACTCAGAACTTCAGGACTCAGGAAAGGCTGCTAATTAGTTGGTCAGAAGACATCTCTGGTTTTGTAGGTCTCGCAACAGCGCGCCCGCAAGTTAATTCGCGTGAAAGTGTTAATTAAATTGAATAAAACAAGTTTCTCAAAACACTTAAATCTATTTAACAAAAATAAATAGAAAAAGGAACTATTTACAATGAGAAACTTAAAACTAATAACAATTCCAAAAAAAACTAGCATAAACGTAAATTCAATTTTGAAAAAACATGTATAAATAGCTTAATAAAATATTAAACAAAAAATAAAAATAAAACGCGAAAAACAGCTATTTATGTTACTTAATCGAACCGTATGAAAATCGCGAAATGCCCCACTAAAATAACACACGATAATCTCTTAATTTCCCAAATTAAACAAAGATAACCTTCTTCCCCGACGATTATAAACGTGACGTAATTATTCTACGGCACTGGTACTCACGGTACCGTTCTAACGACATTCAAATTATGACTCACATTTACTATTCCTTAAAAGAGTGTCTTCGAAACTTACACCCCTCGACACCCCTCTGATTCCCGTTTGTACCCATATTGGCCGATGGAACCCTGTAAACGTCAATTTCTTACCCTTAAAGATCGAAGGTTTCAATCGTTACGTGCTGAGGGCGTAAGCTATTCTATACCGGATGTTTGATTCCCAAATTGGCCTCTGAGCGTCTAAATCCTAATTTTTATATAACAGAGTAGTAAAACAACTTAACCCACGTCTTCCTACAACGAAAAGAATATATGTTAAAGACTGTAAAAAAAAACTATTCACTTTTCTTGGCTGTTTTGGCAATAAACATCTTAACTCGTTATTTCTTGTGAATAGAAAAAACAGTTATTACTCAGTTTTCTTTTTACAAATGGCCAAACGATATATTTCTATTATAGTGAGTTTATTTGATCATTCTCCCGTTTCCTAATAATGGAAAAATCGTTCAATATTCTAAGACATTTTAGCGGTTTGTGCATATACCATATGTTATAAACCTGCCTTATCTTTCGGTTTTATTTACATAACCAGGGCAGGATTACTTAGACAGATTTATAGGCAATTCTAAGAGAGGGTCTTATTACGTCTTCATAAATTAACTGACCCCATGTACAGGGTGAGTCAACGATTGGATGAAGTAGGTTTGTGCTTTTTCGGTGAAATTAACAAAGAAACTATATTTATTGTTTGATACAGTTCATTTTTACGCAGATTTTAAAAATATTTAGGACTCTACGGGATGAGCCAAAAAACTAGGACAGCATAAAGTTGTATTTTTTTAAATAGAACACCCCATATTCGAATCGTATTTTCGATTTAGCTTATAATTTTAAATCTTTTTTATTAAGGGTTTACTATAACAAAACTTTATAGTTTCTGAGATAATTAAGTTTAAAGAAAAAAAGTCACATTTTCAAGCATCAATTCAATCCTAAATAACGTTTTCAATTTTGTGACAAATATATTCAAATTTGGAATTTAGCAAGGCCAAGGACAAGTTAACATAATTTTTACCTAATATTTGCAATAAAAGCTACAGGGTGTTGAACACATCGGCTCAAATTTGAACAAGTTTAAATGAATAAATATCTTTTTTTTAAATGATACACCCTGTATATTTTCATGTTATTTAATAGAGTAATAAAAACCCTAAAAGTTTTGTTCAATATATCCTATACCTATTTATAATAGTTTTTGAGATATTTCAGTTTTTCTTATTTTCCATACTTTTTTACAGAAATAGTCTTCATTATCATAGTAGCCATGTAAAATAATAAAAAGAAACTACAGAAACAAACAGAATGTGGTTAAATATGATGAAATACATTATTCGTTATATTACAATGGCAGTAGTTTAATTAAACATAATGTGAAAAAATTAACACAACAATAACGACAAGGCAAATACATATTTACTTTTATACTAAATTGAAACAAAAAAATTACCTATTAAATACTGAGATTAATTATTTCTTTTTAATAAGTGTTCGAATAAACGACCCTCTTGTGCAATGCACAAATTTAGTCTTTTTTGCAGATTTTCTCGGACCCTGGACAAAATTAGTGGCGTTATTGTTCTACAGGTATCCCTAATCCTGTTTCGCATATCTTCCACTGTTGTTGGTGGATTAACATACACTTTATTTTTAATATAACCCCATAGGAAGAAATCTAATGGGGTGATATCGCAAGACCTTGGTAGCCACTCAATGAGACCCCCACGTCTAATCCATTTTTGCGGATATCGTTGGTCCAAAAACGCACGAACTTCACAATGGTAATGCGGAGGCGCACCATCGTGCTGGAACCACATACTGTCGAGCCCTATCGAGACCTTGAAGCAGTTGGGGTAGTTCTTCTTGTAGAAAGTTCAGGTAACTATGGCCATTTAGTGGTTCATTAAAAAAGTGGGGTCCAATAATTCGATTATGATGAATACCACACCAAACATTTAATGACCAGTGGTTTTGATGTTGCACCTCTCTAATCCAAGATGGGTTTTCTGTGGCATAATAATGCATGTTGCGTCTATTTACGGCACCGTTACTTCTAAAAGTAGCTTCATCACTAAACATTACCTTGCATAATAAATTTGGATTTAATTGAATCTCCGCATTTATTGTACGACAAAAGTTTACACGACTTTCAAAATCCTGTCCATGCAATTCTTGGTGTAATTCCATGTGATATGGATGATACCTATATTTCTTGGTAGTACGATTAGCGGTGGATTGTGATGTTTCACATAATGCTGCTAACTGACGGCTACCAATATAAGGATTTTCCTGAACATTTAACAATACTTATAGTTCTTTTTCTTCATTAGTTACTGGTTTGTTGACCACTTTACGTTTTGGATAATCAACAGTACCAGAAGAATCAAATCTTTGCATTAAGTTTTGAAAAGTATGGGTATTAGGCTGGCGTCGATCAGGATACTTCGTTTTGTAAATTCTTTGAGCAAGAAGGCAATTTTTTTGAGCCTCTCCTATTGTATAAATCATATTTATTAACTCATTCTTTGGAAAATTCATTTTACAATATAAGATGAATGCAAAAAAAACCAAACTACACTACATAAAAACCAAAAGAAGCGATTGCGGTTATAAATTTGACACACAGAAAAATGTTCTTTTACATTGTTTTTGCCATGGCTACTATGATAATGAAGACTATTTTTGTAAAAAAGTATGGAAAATAAGAAAAACTGAAATATCTCAAAAACTATTATAAATAAGTATAGGATATATTGAACAAAACTTTTAGGGTTTTTATTACTCTATTAAATAACATGAAAATATACAGGGTGTACCATTTAAAAAAAAAGATATTTATTCATTTAAACTTGTTCAAATTTGAGTGTATTGAGTATTCAACACCCTGTAGCTTTTATTGCAAATATTAGGTAAAAATTATGTTAACTTGTCCTTGGCCTTGCTAAATTCCAAATTTGAATATATTTGTTACAAAATTGAAAACGTTATTTAGGATTGAATTGATGCTTGAAAATGTGACTTTTTTTCTTTAAACTTAATTATCTCAGAAACTATAAGGTTTTGTTATAGTAAACCCTTAATAAAAAAGATTTAAAATTATAAGCTAAATCGAAAATACGATTCGTATATAGGGTGTTCTATTTAAAAAAATACAACTTTATGCTGTCCTAGTTTTTTGGCTCACCCTGTAGAGTCCTAAATATTTTTAAAATCTGCGTAAAAATAAACTGTATCAAACAGTAAATATAGTTTCTTTGTTAATTTCACCGAAAAGGCACAAACCTACTTCATCCAATCGTTGACTCACCCTGTACTTTTTAAGAATACACTCAAACGACAAAGATCACAAAAGTTAAGCTAGATAAATGATTTATTTTTCCTTTACACTCTCTTGGATAGTGATAAAAAAACATAACCACCCTATTCCCACGAGAAATCTATTCACAGAGTGGTTATTTAATTATTCATTTTAACGGAATATAGTTCACATTGAACAGTGTAAAATAATTAATATTTGTTCCATTACACCTTTTTGACGGACCAAAGAGCCAAAATACATTTTGTAATTTTAAAAATTGAGAGACCCTGTAAATTTACTTTAAAATATTTTCGTAATTACTAGGAACTTAGCAGGTGGACGTCTGCAAACAGCCACTCTTCTCAAATTTAAAAGTCAAGCGAGGTTTGCAACCGTTTTGATATTTTTATTTTCCATTAATACTTTTATTTGCTCTGCACTAAAAGCAGTAGCGTGTCTCGAAACCTTTTACAAAGCCTCCAATTAGCCTCCGATCACGCAGGATTCGAGACTACTGTACTAAGCTAATTATTACCATAAGACATGTCAGTAGTGGCTCAGAATCCGACTCATCTCCCCAAGGGTATTATTACGTTTTTTTAAGGAAAAAAGAGTTGTATCCGCTCTTTTCTTAATGAAAGTTTGCGCGGTTTTATTTTTGATTTCGCCGGACCGCGCCCATTGATGTGTGGGATGGAATTGTATTAAATATACAGGGTATTGTAATAAACTAGACTAAATGAAATTTATTTCTCAAATAATCAATTTCGCTGTGAGTCTTGAAATTATGATTTATGTTGAAATAAAGTTTGTTTTGCGTAGTATGAAATGTAAGGTAAGCTTTGAAACGAGCAAAAAGGTAGTAATTATTTGCTAATAACACCAATAATTTTTTTGTTATCAATAAAAAAAAATAATTAAAATATCAAAAATAAAATTGAACCAGTTTCTTAAGAAGCCCTAAAAAGCGAAAAATAACAATATAAATTTTTATAGAAAACTGAAATGTTTTAAGTCGGCTCCAAATTTATACCTAGCAAAATGTGAATCACATGAAAATATTGACAAATCATTTATTTGTAATTGCTTTCTTGCCATAGCTTGTATGTATCTTGTGTTATTACTTATTTGCGTCATTTAGTAATAATTTGGCGCCGGCTTCAAAAATTTAATTTTCATATAAAAATGTATTTTGTTATTTTCTGATCTCCAGTGCTTGTTTAGCAATCACTAGACCGACGGCTTTTTTGAGTTAAGTTGCTAAGGTTGCGAATAATATCCATTTTATGCGTACTTGTAGACCACACTGAAGTAAACATTAAAAAATTCTTTAATTCCTCAAACACCAGTTTTGATTTGAAGAACTTTATTTTAGATTTGTAACCTAGACCCCCAACACCCTCCAGTGCCGGTATTGACCTTGAGACAAGTAGATTTTTTAGTCCAACATCTTTTATCGTGCATACTGGGTTTGAAGAAATTAATTTAAAACCCATAATATACGCTCCAAAAACCCCCAATACCAGTTTAGACAAAATCGGAAACATGTAATATTTTTAGTTCCCCATGTTATATCTGCCATATTAAATTGTAAAAAATAACTTCAGGTTCATAACCTACGATTCCGAAAAGTCCCTAATACCAATTTTGAAAAGTGAAAGTAACGTAAAATATTCAACCCACCATATTGGATGCGCCATATTGAATTTCAAAAAAAAAATAATGGTTAAGCCCTTAATTTAATCTTAATCTATACGTTGAAAACCTCCAATACCAATATTGGATGTATTCCGAAAATATAAAATCTTTAGACCGCCATATTACATCTGCCATATTGATTTTTTTTAATTTTTAAATTCGTTATTTGTACTCTCAGAAACCCCCTTATACCAATTTTGGACAAAATCGAGAATTTTTAGTCCTCCATATTAAGTCTGTCATAGTGAGTTTTTTAAAAATAATTTTAAATTCGTAGTTTCCAACTTCAATACCCCTCCCCCCCCCCCCAACCGATACCAATTTTGGAGAAAATTTAGAAATGAAAAACTTTCAGACCGCTATATTGAATCTGCTATATTCATTTTTTTAAATAATTTTATATTCGTTATTTACACCCTCAAAAATCTGCCTCTACCAATTTTGAACAAAATTAAAAGATGTAAAATTTTTAGTCCACCATATTGGATTTTTTTAAAATAATTTTAAAGTCATAGTTTACACCTTCAAAACCCCTTTATACCAATTTTAGACAAAATCGAGAATTGTAAAATTTTTAGTCCGCCATATTAGATCCGCCATGTTGAATTATTCAAAGATAATTTTAAATTCGTTATTTACAGCCTCACAAACCCCTAATAACAATTTTGGACAAAATCGAAAGATGTAAAATTTTTAATCCACCTAATTGAATTCGACATATTGAATTTTTTGAATTCGTCATATTGAATTTGTTTGCAGCAAGATATTTCACTATTTGTCATGGAACACATGTAAGAACGAATCAAAAAATATGAATCTGAAAATGGAATTTGCAAGATGATATCTTTGTCGATAATATACAGAGCGCATTTCAAAACACAATGACTTGAAAAAACTATTTTCTTTGTGAATCTCCTAGAAACTTATAGGCCACCTTGTATATATATTTTACAGCCCTCGTCCTTCAAAATAAAATTCTCCATTTTCTAAAAATTCTTCTTTTACATTCTTGTCCTCTATCGGGAAATGTTTACATATTTAGTAAATTTTAAATAATGTGGACACACCCTGATGGTCCCTACCAAAACAAATTAATCACCTGTTCTATAGTTGTTTGCACTAATTTTCACTCTTTGGTTTTATGTTTTTGCCAAATTTTAAATATCCATTGTTTTTGTTTCAATTTTAACGATTGGTAACCGGAAACTTCGTTTCACTCCTAAGACATTTTAATGCGTTTTAAAGTAATTATTTCAATTAAGTGAAATCTAGGAAAATCACCGTTTTTTTTTGTAAATTTCTTTCCATACCCCCGTTTTGTGATCAAAGGACGCGACTCTGGCCTTAGTTACTAATTCGTTAAAATCTTAATACATCCACAAATTCATGTTTATAAAAGCTTATTTATTATACAAAATTTCATAAATGTGTACTTTTTTAATCGGAAAAATAAAAAAGGTTAAAAGATTTAAAACAAAATTGCGGATTACATCTGCCGATAAAGTTACTTGCCTCAAAAGGGGGATAAGTATTGTTCTAGCATAAATATAATTTCTGTAACATACATTTATTTTTTTTATTGAAGCTTTAAGAAAAGGACCTGAGAAATATATCCCACACAGCACTAGACGTCTTGTAGACTTCATTTTTATATCCAGATTATGTCTGAACGTCTTAAGACATAAATAAGGCGTCTTATAGACGTTGTTTTAAAGACGTCCATAAGACGTCTATATACAACGTCTTTAAGATATCTTTTAAAAGTCTACATACTACATTTTATATGAAAATAAATACAGTTGTGTATGATTTAGTTGATAAAAACTAAAAAGCATTTCCTTCCCTATGGATTTTGTCGCAGTTGGGTAATAAGTTTGCAACGCCGCACAGAGCTCAGCTGAATACAAGTTTAGGTTAAAATTTTTGATTGAACGACACATTTTTAGTAGCCTTACTACGACCTTGGTTAATAGAACTTTTGCATGATCATTTTTATCAATAATTTAGTGCTTTTTGTCACAGACTATTTGATGTACCGATAACAATGACACACATAAATATGATATCAGCGAAATCATAACTTTAAAAAACCCGCCTTTTGTTTATGTCAACTGTCTTTTTCAGTTTTGTATTTGTGTTTCGTCATGTCGTTATTCATTTTTAATGTTGTTGGGGTGCCGACTATGAAGATTCAGCTTTTCAAAGAATTTTATTAAAATAGTTGGTTTATCTATGTGCCTCTGAAAATCTTTTTTATTCGTGTTTATGTAATACTTAAGGTAAGATCGAGAATTATACGTACTTAGGAAAAACAGTAAAGTTATTTATAGGTTGTGTTACAGGAAATTCCCGAATGCTTTACCGCTTATATTTTTGTAGTAACTCCATGTTATTGTCACAATTTTATAGTAGAGGACAATTATAAAAATTCGCAAAAATATCAAAACATTTACTCCCACAAATGATAAACTTTATCCTATAAAATTAAAATCAGTTTGTTATTAGGATCTACAGAGACAACAAGACTGGCAAAAAGTCGGAAGAATGAGGAAATTTCAATCCAAACATGGCTGAAAAGGGCATCAGACCAGATTTGTTATTCGACTAAATAAAAATTCTTGTTTTTAAAACTATTTAAAGACTTGTGTACTTTTTATTTGAATAAACTTTTATTTTGTTGATAGTCTACCTTTTAGAGTTATTATATTGAAGGGATAAACTTAAATTTGATAGGTTCACTTATAGTTCGAACAGTAGTAGTTCTGAAAATATTTGCTCTTCTACCTCACTTCTTAAATTTCAAATTAGAAAAAGTTTACATTATGCTTAAGTTATGTATTTTTTTGTATAAAGAGATTATGTTGAACATATTTTTTTAATTATTCATGCGGAACTTGTAGTTATTTAAAATGGTAGTGTATATTTTGCTCTTGATTTTTTCTTAATTAAAGTTATTTCTTGGACTTTTGAATAATTACGGTTTGACTTTGTAAACAAGACAAACAAAAAAATTAAAGGGACCCTTTTTAATGTACATAATTTTAATGGTGGAATATGTTGTTTTAATATTGGGAAGGGACGTCCATAAGACGTTGTAAGAAAATGTCTTAAAGACGTTTTGTAACATAAGACGTCTATACAACGTCTTATGGACGTCATTCGTCTTTAATGGACATCCATAAGACGTCCTGAATGTTGAGATCAAACGTTTTATGGACGTCTTTAAGACATATTTGTGCTGTTGGGAAACCATCCGCTTCCCAATATTACTTTCTGGCAGAGACTGTCCCGTGTCCAGTTTGTGTCAGTTGGACAATAACATTTCTTAATTAATATATCTAAGGCAGGTCGGTTTAGTTCAGATTAGTTCAGGTTGGTTTCAGTTTTAATTAGTTCCGTTTTCTGAAGTAATTGATATCAGCCCAAACCTAAACTAACCAAAACTTTATTATTGGTTAGGATTAATTTTACACTTTATTTTTAGATTTAAAAAGGATATGTTGATTCATAGGCAGATGAACAAATTTTATAATTTTTTTAAAACATAAAATTATTACCGGCAAATATACATCTGACAACATCGCAACAAATATTTAGCTTTTAAGTAGTAAAAGTATCAACGAGACTTACGAAACTTATCTTCTTTGATCATCAAAAATACATGTTTTCCCTAATTTGTTGGCTAAAATTTGTATGAAAATAGTTTAAATCTGTTACATACAATGTATTTTAACTGGTACTATCAATAATAACTACAAAAGTTCCACTGTTATTTCAAGAAATAAAAATGACCTTGAAGTGAACAATGTTTATTTTTTGGTTTCATCTAAAAATAACGAAAAATTGTAAAAAATCAAGGCCAAAATTATGTTCTACGACCTTAAAATAGGATGTAAGTAAAGTTGTTTATAGATTTCACGTAATCAAAATAATTATCCGTTTTATATGCAATGTTAAGCGGCTATTAAAAAATGTGTTGATTAAAGTTATAAAAAGCCATTTTGCTAAAGAAAACAAGAACTGAATTATTAAACAGAGTTGACGACACGAGAATTTGTTTATTAATTTCTTTACTTATGCAGCAATGTTTTTAGAAATTATTCATTTATAGTACAATTTTTAGTACTTTTTAGAAAATATAGTACAACTGTTATTAACATTCACCCTACGCGAAAATTGTAGCAGTTTGTAATTTATTGTTAAAATTGTTGTTTTTTTTTTCAATTCTTCGTTAAGACATTTACCGGTAAGTGTTCTTTTTGATTAAATATTTCGAAAGAATACCTGCTAATACCTATTTAATCAGGTACAATTTTGAAGAGCCAAGAATTATCAAATTTATAATTTGTGAGGTTAGAATGGTGTAATTAAATTGAACATTAATAATTATTGAGCTTATTATTTTGATTAAATATCAAAAGTGAATCGATTTAGGTGAAAAATAGAGGATTAGCTTATTATATTTGGGTGGTTTTGTAATATAAAATATATTAAAAGTGTCTCGGTGTCTTTATATTCGCAACAAACATACCTACAAATTCTATACAGTTTCTTAGTAGAGTCATGCAATGTCAGTTATGAAGAATTGCCTGCCTTAAAGTAGGAACTAGCCTAGAGGTTTAGCGTAGTATATTCGGTCAGCTTTGTAATATACAATATTTTAAGAGTGTCTCGGTGTCTTTATATTCGCAATAAACATACCTACAAATTCTATACAATTTCTTTAAGACTTATTTAATAGTTAAATATTAACTCAAATATTAGTGAGCTTTGTTTGTGTTTTACTAATAAATATATTTTTAACAACTTTTATTCACCTATTTGTAATTTGTTATTTTTAAATATTGTTTTTTTTTCAGCAAGATGTCACTAGATGGATCAACAGATGAAACAAATGAAGTGACTACCACCATCAATTTTAAACCATCTTTTGTGCTCATAGCTATCGATACCCATGCTTCTATGTTCGAAACAAGAACGAATGATAATGACGAAGAAGAAACTCATCCTTTCAAAGATGCTTTGATGGCATGTTATGAAATTGCGAATTCATTGATTTTTTCTACAAGCCGTAGCAACTATAACCAATTCGGTGTAGTTTTAGCTGATGATGATCAAAGAGCTTCCTTCATTGAGGTAAATAAGTCATATATATATATATATATATATATATATATATATATATATATATATATATATATATATATATATTTATTTATTTATTTATTTATTTATTTATTGAATACAGCATCCACAGCAGTTAAGCCAATTACAGATACCTTTCTTAAAGTTAAAAACATTAAACTAACATTCCTAGTTAATATTATTGTCAATATTACATCTGAGCCTGAGTATCCAGCAACTTATGGTCAAGAATATCCTTATATCTACATAAAGTAATACTACTTAAATCTACATCACTAACGTATGTATTAAAAATAATTACACATTTTATATAGGGGCGAATTTTTGTAAGTATTTGTTCTAGGAAATTCTAGATAAAATGTTGGTCTTTGTCTTGTTCCACCATTATTTACCATAAATGGAGGTTGCAGCAATAGGTCTGGGCTATTTATTTTATTTTTTAAGATCTTGTGTATATATATATATATATATATATATATATATATATATATATATATATATATATATATATATATATATATATATATATATGTATATATATATATATATATATATATATATATATATATATATATATATATATATATATATATGTATATATATACCAAACATATTTTTATACGTTTGTTTTCCAATGAAAGTCTGTTAAATATATTCAATAAGTCTAGGTGATTATAACCCTGAATAGGATAGTATCCAAATTTTTTAAAAAACATATACTTCAAAAACTTTCGCTGCACACGTTCTATGGTTCTACTCCACACTTCATATTGTGATGACCATATTATACTACAATATTCAAGTTTTGGCAGTACAAGACTGTCAAAAAGTGTCATGCAAACATCAACATTAAAATGTCTAGTAGATCTGATGATGAAACCCATTATCTTGTGAGCTTCATTAATTTTATTTATTATATGCTCATTGAAATTCAATGAACTATCAAACAATACTCCCAAATCCTTCTGACAAGAAGTCCGTTTTAACACTATAGCATTAACAGAATAGGCTTGATTTAAGACATTTTTATTCAGAGTAAAAGACATTGACGAGCACTTGTTGTCATTAAGACAAAAACCGTTTATTCTACACCATTCAACAACATTATTTAGATCCTGCTGTAAACAGTCACAATCATCAGCAGTCAATACTTCCCTAAAAAGTTTAAAGTCGTCTGTGTTTGATCACGTTACATATATTATTAAAGGCAATTAAGAATAAAAGAGGTCCCAAATTAGACCCCTGAGGAACACCAGAAGTACTTCTATATACATATGATTTGGCCCCTTTTATTTCAACATACTGCTTTCTATCAGTCAGGTAAGAGACAATAATATTTATCAGATTCTCTGTAACATTCAGTTGCTTTAGAGATTGTATTATAAGGGTATGGTTCACTCTATCAAATGCCTTTGCCATATCCGTGTAGATTACATCAACTTGTGTTTTTTTATTAAAAGAGTTATGAATGTATTGTGCAAAAGTAATTAAGTTAGTTAATGTTGACTTATTTGGTAAGAACCCATGTTGGCACTCAGATATACTGTGCTTAACTTCATCATATATTCTGTTAAAAATCACTATTTCAAATAACTTTGACGTTGCATTTACTATGCTAATAGGCCTATAATTAGTTACTTCGTGCTTTACCCCTCCTTTGAAAGTAGGTATAACCTTTATCATACGCCATTCTGTAGGATATGTTGCTGATTTAAGTGAAAGGTTAAATATATATATAGCAAAGGTTCTAACAGAGATTCGCTACAGCCCTTTATAACATAGCCAGGCAACCCATCTGGTCCAATAGCTCTGTTACCCTTTAACCTTTGAAGAGCACAGCGTACTTCAGTTTTATCTATGGGATAGTCACAAAAATGATTTTTAGATATACCCCCACTGCATTCCATCACCCCTGCAGCACTAAATACATTACCAAAATAATGCGCAAATGCATCTGCAATACCCTTTGCACCCGAACAGTAAATGTTATTATAAGAGATTTCTGCAGGAATATCACCCTCACCTATCAGACTTTTAACATACGACCAAAAATACTTAGGATTATTTCTTAGACTCAACCCAACTCGTGCCAAATACTCCGAGTGTGCTGCCTTTACTTTATTTTTAATATTCTGTCTACCAGATTTGTATTTATTATACCAAAAAAGACTTTTGGATTTTTTGTACTTTCTAAAATATTTTTCTTTATCCTTAATTAATTTAATTATGTCACTATTATACCACACTGGAAAAGTTCTACCTATCTGTGTTGATATTGGAACACATTGTACAAAAATATTATAAAATACTCTGTAAAACTGAGTTATGACAGTATCAATATCACAACACTCATATATAATGTTCCAATTTTGATTTTTAATTAGCCTATACATAGTGTTAAAATCAGCTTTTTTAAAGTTAAATTTAGTACTGGGAATTTGCTCACATTCAGTCAGTTCATAACAGAAATTTAATTCCAATAACAATGCTGGATGATGCCGATCTAGCGGTAACAATGGGTCATCATCATTTTCTACTTTGCAATCCTGCAAATGGCGGCTGACAAGTACCAAATCCAAGACAACATTATTTACATTACGAACATAATTCATTTGTAAAAGGTTTGTAAAGGATAAAAAACTTTTAAAATCACATATACGCTCACTGGGAAGATTCAAAACAAGGTCAGGCAAATTAAAATCACCCAAAATTATACAATCACAGTTTAAAAAATTAGACTCAATACAAGTATAAAATTTCCTATAAGTATTCAAATTACTATTAGGTACAAAATATACAACTACTATATAAATACATTTCTTTTGATTTACAGTTAGTTTCATACACAGTGCTTCTTGTTCATTGTCAAATATGTTATATTCCTTCACAGAAAATTTCCTATTGACTGCCAGTAAGACACCACCACCTTCCTTTTTTCCCATCTCTATCTGATTTCTGTCTTTCCTAAATATATTCATACCACAATTAAACTCACTATTATAAACAGTACTATTCAGCCAAGTCTCAGTTAAAGCAATTATATCTGCGCTATTATTTAACATATTAAGTCTTAATATTTCTAGTTTAGTTTTAACGCCCCTACAATTTTGATAATATATTCTCACCGAACCTAAGTGACTGGCAGTGGATTGATGTCTTTTAGAAAATTTGAACCATCAGTATCAGTTGGCTCATCATACAGGTTACTAACACTCGTAATATTATTATCTAGTTTAGATTCATCATTTGCTTCAATACAACTATCTTTCATACCACTATTATCTAGCATACTTTCAGGCTCAGAGTTTATATTTAATGCTACTCGATCACTATCAACATCAAATACAGCAATGTGTATTAAATTTTTTACTTTACATTTTATTGAGGCTGGTTCCAAAATGGTGCCATACAGTAACCGAGAAACATCAAAATTACTTAATTTATCATTAAAACTATAACATACATTAAGATACCCTACACAATTTTCAGTAAACCTGTTTGCAAAAGTTAAAAAATTACAGAGTTTTTTATTATACATTTCAACTCTTTGGAGATATCTTTTATTCGCTGATTCGTTGAGAGAAACAGAAGATTTGTATGCATACAATCTTTAAGTATTTTATTTATATTACGTATTCGTGGATATTTGCCACATGATAAATCATTGGTTCCACATCCAATTATCACAAAATCATATTTGGTGAAATATTTTGTTAGGTTTACTATGTCTTCCAAAAAATTTTCCTGCCTAGCATAAGGTTTAACAATAGCTTGAATTTTAGTTTCCTCATCACCATACACACGTCGCAAATGTCTATCCAAGTTTTTGACCATTTGATCACCCAATATCAAAATATTCTTAGGACATATAATAGTTTTTACTGGAGACCTAACTTTGCTTTTCTGTGAAATACCACAATACTCGACTTCCGTTTGAGTATCGACGTTTCTTTTCTCAGCGTTTTGTTTTGCCTTTATTTCAAACAAGTCATTATTTGCCTTTTTCGAGCTTGTTATATACATTTCATTTTCAGCGGATAAAACCTCAATACTTGTTAATAATTTAGTTTTAAGGTCATTCAGTTCGTCTAATTCCTTTAATAGCACATTAGATCTAGTGTGAAGCTCATTAATTTGTTTGGATAGCTTACTATTTCTCTCTGTTAGCTGTATAATCTCTTTATTAGCCTCTGATATTTCAAGTTGTTGCTCTTTGATTTTTTGTACATTCTGGTTATTGTCCGCAAAAGCCAAATTCTCATTAATACCAACGTTTTTGACTCTGGTATCCTCACTTAATTGTTCAATTTCTGTATTTACTAAATCATATATATATATATATATATATATATATATATATATATATATATATATATATATATATATATATACATGTCAGTTCAAACATATCATCTTGTTCATTTAACTTATGTAAATTCAGGTTTGTTATAGATGTGGAAAACCTGTAAGAGTAAAGGACTTTTAGAACTTTGAAAAAATGGGGGAATTCATTTTACCCTGGGTTGAACCGAACTGAAAGTTCACTAAATATAATTAAATTTAACCTGTTAGGTATCACATTGTTTTATTATTGCTTTTAAGCATGTACCATAAGTCACAAAAACATTATTTTGTTCCTATATTAGATCAATCTTGGAATATGCTTGCCAGGTATGGTTTGCTTACGATGGCCAGTATATTCAACAGATTGAAAGAATGCATTAAATTTGTGGGTTATAAAATAGGGATACCAAATAAAGGCATTGTATATGAAGGAATACTTAAGTCCATTTATTTGATATCTCTTAAAGAAAGGAGAACATATATTAATATGCACACCTTTTATAAAATTTTACATGGATTAGTAGATTGTCCTGAATTATTAGCTATGATAGACATAAATGTTCCACAGAGAGTTTTGGGAAAATTCAATCTGTTTAGTGTTCCTTATCACAAAACAAACCATGGTCTATCGTCATCTTTCAGTTCAGTAACGGCGAATAAATGTGAAAATGATATAGATTTCTTTAATTATATATTGAATCCATTAAGCTCAAAAATAAAGAATGCACTGTGATATATGTATCTAGTCATTTTATCTGTAGATAGTAACTCTTTTTAGTATATATTTGCCCAACCATTGTTTACCTCTTTAGTTTAACTTTTGTGTTTATATGATTATATTTTATCTACATAGTACATCTTTAGGTTCGTATATTTTTATATTTGCCTATATTATTATTTGTTCAATATTTTGTTGCATGTTTTTATTTATACTTATGCTACTAAGGACTTTTTATATTCTACTTAAGTATCCATTTTTTTTTTCATTCATTTATTTGTTGTTTATTTATAGGCTTTTTTGATTTATATAAAGATATATTTCACAGAAAAAGCATTTTGTTTGAAAAATCTGATTGCATGATTTGAAATGGAATCTATCATTGAAAAAAAGAAAAAAATTATTGCGTCGCCCCCTGCATTTTATCACCCATGAAAACAACTATAGTTGAAGGAGCATATAACAAGGAACTCTTCAAAAAAAATTCATCCAGAAAAAATAGTAGTTTTTGAGAAAATCGCTTTGTGTTTTATTTAAAAAATGGCTCCCATTTTGTTAATTTTGAAAAATCTTAAATTTTTTTTTTTCTAAAAGTTTAAAACTCATGTAACCCTAATTAAAAAAAGAAAACTGAATTAAGTCGATTCTCAACTTTAAAATCTCGATAACTTCCTTGAAAATGATTTTTGCGCAAAACGGTAAAATACATATACACTTTTTTGAGTTCTAGAATAATATATTTCCCGAAGAAAGCACTTCATTTTTTTTTCTCTTTTCACTGCATGATCTTGAATTAAATCGGCCATGACCCTCTAATGACTTTGAATGTATAGGTCAAGGTCGCCAGTTTTTGATGCCAACCTCTGTAATTTTCACTATGAGATTCAGGGTCTCTTAATAAACATTTAGGATGTCAAAATGACCTTGAAAATCGGAAGTTAAGGTCACCGTTGGATCGATTTAATTGAAATATCTCTTTATTTAATAAAAAGTTTTGTGGTACTGATGAAAAACCAAAAACTTGAATGAATGGCGTCAAAGAAAAAATACAATAAAATAGCTAAGTTAAAAACACTAAATCCAAACATTTACATAATTATTAAAATGAAATAACATTTACATAACATCATATTATCAGACATGACACTTAAAATTCATTTAAAAAATTCAAAGAACTCATTCTGCTTAGGTTCAATATGAACCAATAAATCAAAAACAGTTTTCTTACAACGTTTGAAATCCTCATCCAACTTCATCCCGATTGGTACAGCATTAAAAAATTTAATTGCCAAGAAACCAGGCCCTTTTTGTGCCACACTAAGTTGATGATGTGGATATTATATCCTATATATCTAGCGGCAAAGCAGTGCTTAACTTCATGCTTCTTAAACTTGTCCTTGTTTTTAAAGAGAAACAGTAGGCATTCGTAAATAAAAATTGCTGGTAAAGGTAAGATACCTAAGATTTTAAATTTTCCCCTGCAGTAATGCAAGTAACCAATGCCCGGAAGTATACGTACTGCTCTTTTCTGACTTTTAAAAGCCCTTTCTGATGCACTGCTCCCACCCCAGAACATCACTCCATAGCGAAGAGTTGAATATACATTTACAAAATATACAATTTTTAAGTTTTCCTTGGTCAAATATTTTGACATTACTCGTAATGAGTATGAAGCTGTGTTTATCTTATTGCATACCTCTGATATATGTTTTGTCCAATCTAGATTATAATTAACATGGATTCAAAGGAATTTTGTATCTTCCTCTAGTATGATGCACTCAGTCCCAAACTCAACTGAGTCAGGAAGTGTCTGATTGTTTTGCTTTGTTGAAAAACGAATGTAATGGGTCTTTTCAGTGTTTAGTATTAATTTGTTCTCCCTGAACCATTTTTTAGCATTGATAATATGTTCATGAAATCTGCCAATGAGATGCCGATGGTTAAGATATTTGTATCATCAGCAAAGTTAACAAGATAACATCTTTCACCCATAACTGTAGATGTCAGGTCGTTAATATAAAAAAATAAACAGTAGTGGTCCCAGAGTGCTTCCCTGCGGGATGTTCATGGTTAAAAAGTCAACATCTGAAAAATACCGAACTCCATCAAATTCCAATTCAACTTTCTGACTTCTATTTCTAGATATGAACGAACCCAATCAAGAGCGGGCCCCCTTACACCATATCTCTCAAGTTTCTGAAGCAGAATCTGGTTTAAACTGTCAAATGATTTTGATAAGTCCAAGAATGTCCCCAACGATAAGTGCTTGTTTTCAAAGCTTTTTATAATATTCTCAATGAAATCATATACAGCTGTGCTCACAGATCTACCTTTTAAGTAACCATGTTGTGTTGGGCTTAGTAAGTTTTTTGAATCAAAAAATTTGAGTAGCCTGGATCACATAGCAATTTCAAAAATCTTTAAGAAGGATGGTAATAGGCTTATGGGTCTATAATTATGGAAATGTGTACTATCCCCCTTTTTAAATAGGGGTTTAACCAATGCCATTTTTAAATTGTCTGGAAAAATGCCATGTCTAAAAGAATTATTGATTATATAGTTCAAGTGTTCAACTACATTATTGGCATATTTTTTTTATTAAATTATTTGAAATCTCATCATGCCCACAGCTTTTTTTGTTTTTTAAAGATTATATAATTTTAAGAATGTCTTTTGTTGTTGTATGTGAGAGAAATATAGAATTCAAAATTAATTTCAATATTGCAGGATCTGCTTTCCTGAGGCAAGTCAGCAACCAATTTTGGGGCGCTTTCAAGGACAAAGTTGTTAAAATTATTTGAAATAATTTGAGGATCTTCTTCAATCTGACAATGTTTTTGTTTTGAACATTTACCTGTTCTTTCTCCCACTATCTGTCAAATACATTTAGACTTATTGTCGTTTTGACTGATTCTTTCGAAGTATTGACCTTTCCTGTCTGAAGCTAACATTTGGTTATATGTTTGTTTGATATTTCTGTATATTTCTCTGTATCTAGGGTATTTTTCACACATAACAAGTAGAACATCCAGTTGGCGTTTGCATTCTAAAGTGTTTGGATTTTTTGTCTTTTGTTTGTTTCTTTTTACTTTATTATTAATTGTTGTAAATGGAAAACAGTAGTTAAAAGACTGTTATAGACTGCATAAAAGAAGTCCACTGGCCATTAATGTCCTACTTTGGTAGACTGTACACTCTCTCCCATGTTTCATTACCGATCATATGCTTGAAATTTTCCTTATTATGTACATTAAATATTCTTCGTCTGACACAGCTGTGAACACAACCTACCTGAATATGGAATGACACTATTTGTCCCTTGTGATCTGATAAGTGTGCATCAATAATTTTTGAGTTGCTTAACTCATAGTTTGTCAGTATGTTATCAAGACAACTTCTCTTAGTATTACAAATTCAGGTTAGCTCTAAAAAAGAAGGTTTTATATTAAATGACTCCACCAATGAGAGAAAATGGGATGAATCCTTGCTTTCAATCAACAAATGTATATTAAAATCGACACATATAGAAATTAAACAATTTTCATTAAAAAAAAAATTCTAAAAAACATTCTAATCTATTTAAGAACTCTAATACAGGTACAGTATATACTTATCGTTATTGCTTATGTTTTATGCAACTTCACCTCAACTGCCGCACATTCAAAAATATTAGGCCGCGATTGGCATGTTAAGTCTTTCCTTTCTTTCCATTGAAAATCATTTCGGATGAAGATTGCTGCACCCCATAATCTCCTGCATCTCTCAATACATGGAATTAAGTTGAAAGCCAGACAGCTGATAGTTTTGTAGCTGTGTTTCAGTCTTCCAGTGCTCAGTCACGCATACTGCTACACATTTCCTTTCAGAATCTGCCATGTAAACCATCATTTATATAGTTGGATGCGAAATTTTTTCTATCTTTCATTACCCTATAAATAAGAAATTGAATTTGTCCTTGAAATACAATTCAAGGTCAAATTCAACGTCACCGTAATTTTTTATGATAAAGCTTCAATAGAAAGTATTCAGCTGCAACTTTTAAAAACCGACATCCTCTATGGCGTAGACCAAAGACAATCAAAACAGCAAGCAAGCAAAGAAAAAGCAACACTGGAAAAGACAAAAGACATCCCGTTTGCAGGAGAGGTCGTAGCCACTGTTTTTTTGAACGATAAAACATCGAATATTGTGCTGTCCTTGTACAGGGTGAGTCAACGATTGGATGAAGTAGGTTTGTGCCTTTTCGGTGAAATTAACAAAGAAACTATATTTATTGTTTGATACAGTTTATTTTTACACAGATTTTAAAAATATTTAGGACTCTACAGGGTGAGCCAAAAAAACTAGGACAGCATAAAGTTGTATTTTTTTAAATAGAACACCCTATATACGAATCGTATTTTCGATTTAGCTTATTATTTTAAATCTTTTTTATTAAGGGTTTACTATAACCAAACTTTATAGTTTCTGAGATAATTAAGTTTAAAGAAAAAAAGTCACATTTTCCAGCATCAATTCAATCCTAAATAACGTTTTCAATTTTGTGACAAATATATTCAAATTTGGAATTTAGCAAGGCCAAGGACAAGTTAACATAATTTTTACCTAATATTTGCAATAAAAGCTACAGGGTGTTGAACACATCGGCTCAAATTTGAACAAGTTTAAATGAATAAATATCTTTTTTTTAAATGGTACACCCTGTATATTTTCATTTTATTTAATAGAGTAATAAAAACCCTAAAAGTTTTGTTCAGTATATCCTATACCTATTTATAATAGTTTTTGAGATATTTCAGTTTTTCTTATTTTCCATACTTTTTTACAGAAATAGTCTTCATTATCATAGTAGCCATGTAAAATAATAAAAAGAAACTACAGAAACAAACAGAATGTGGTTAAATATGATGAAATACATTATTCGTTATATTACAATGGCAACAGTTTAATTAAACATAATGTGAAAAAATTAACACAACAATAACGACAAGGCAAATACATATATACTTTTATACTAAATTGAAACAAAAAAATTACCTATTAAATACTGAGATTAATTATTTCTTTTTAATAAGTGTTCGAATAAACGACCCTCTTGTGCAATGCACAAATTTAGTCTTTTTTGCAGATTTTCTCGGACCCTGGACAAAGTTAGTGGCGTTATTGTTCTACAGGTATCCCTAATCCTGTTTCGCATATCTTCCACTGTTGTTGGTGGATTAACATACACCTTATTTTTAATATAACCCCATAGGAAGAAATCTAATGGGGTGATGTCGCAAGACCTTGGTGGCCACTCAATGAAACCCCCACGTCCAATCCATTTTTGCGGATATCGTTGGTCCAAAAACGCACGAACTTCACGATGGTAATGCGGAGGCGCACCATCGTGCTGGAACCACATACTGTCGAGCTCATCCCTATCGAGACCTTGAAGCAGTTGGGATAGTTCTTCTTGTAGAAAGTTCAGGTAACTATGGCCATTTAGTGGTTCATTAAAAAAGTGGGGTCCAATAATTCGATTATGATGAATACCACACCAAACATTTAATGACCAGTGGTTTTGATGTTGCACCTCTCTAATCCAAAATGGGTTTTCTGTGGCATAATAATGCATGTTGCGTCTATTTAAGGCACCGTTACTTCTAAAAGTAGCTTCATCACTAAACATTACCTTGCATAATAAATTTGGATTTAATTGAATCTCCGCATTTATTGTACGACAAAAGTTTACACGACTTTCAAAATCCTGTCTATGCAATTCTTGGTGTAATTCCATGTGATATGGATGATACCTATATTTCTTGGTAGTACGATTAGCGGTGGATTGTGATGTTTCACATAATGCTGCTAACTGACGGCTACCAATATAAGGATGTTCCTGAACATTTAACAATACTTGTAGTTCTTTTTCTTCATTAGTTACTGGTTTGTTGACCACTTTACGTTTTGGATAATCAACAGTACCAGAAAAATCAAATCTTTGCATTAAGTTTTGAAAAGTATGAGTATTAGGCTGGCGTCGATCAGGATACTACATTTTGTAAATTCTTTGAGCAAGAAGGCAATTTTTTTGAGCCTCTCCTATTGTATAAATCATATCTATTAACTCATTCTTTGGAAAATTCATTTTACAATATAAGATGAATGCAAAAAAAAAACAAACTACACTACATAAAAACCAAAAGAAGCGATTGCGGTTATAAATTTGACACACAGAAAAATGTTCTTTTACATTGTTTTTGCCATGGCTACTATGATAATGAAGACTATTTCTGTAAAAAAGTATGGAAAATAAGAAAAACTGAAATATCTCAAAAACTGTTATAAATAGGTATAGGATATATTGAACAAAACTTTTAGGGTTTTTATTACTCTATTAAATAACATGAAAATATACAGGGTGTACCATTTAAAAAAAAGATATTTATTCATTTAAACTTGTTCAAATTTGAGCCGATGTGTTCAACACCCTGTAGCTTTTATTGCAAATATTAGGTAAAAATTATGTTAACTTGTCCTTGGCCTTGCTAAATTTCAAATTTGAATATATTTGTCACAAAATTGAAAACGTTATTTAGGATTGAATTGATGCTTGAAAATGTGATTTTTTTTCTTTAAACTTAATTATCTCAGAAACTATAAAGTTTTGTTATAGTAAACCCTTAATAAAAAAGATTTAAAATTATAAGCTAAATCGAAAATACGATTCGTATATAGGGTGTTCTATTTAAAAAAAATACAACTTTATGCTGTCCTAGTTTTTTGGCTCACCCTGTAGAGTCCTAAATATTTTTAAAATCTGCGTAAAAATAAACTGTATCAAACAATAAATATAGTTTCTTTGTTAATTTCACCGAAAAGGCACAAACCTACTTCATCCTATCGTTGACTCACCCTGTACTAGTTGGAACTAGAGCAAGACTCCAAGCTTAATGGCTGTGATGATTATGGCCATCCGCATAATTACTATTGACCCTTGGAACTTTAACTTGTTCCCCTATATTATGTCTGATTTTTAAACCATCGCAGCTACGAACGCCAATTTTGAAGACTTGGACAAAAGGCTCGACAAAGAAGCAATTGAAGCTCTGAAGAATCATATATTTTTAATTAAATTGTAATTTGAATTAAATTGATGTCCAAATTTTTGTGTTTTTCTTTTTAGACCAATAACTTTTTATCCCTTCCCTTATGAAATGTTTCCATTTACTCCGCCAATCGTATACCTAAAATCATATCTTATTAATTTTGAGTCACCCTGTATATTTTTCGAAAATTCAGGTAAAGAACAATCTATTGGACACTGTGAAATTGCTAAAACAAAAGAGCTGTCTGTCCAACGAGGCGTTACAGACCGAGTTCGAGCGACAGGGAGATCTGGACTTGGGTGCATTCTTTTTGTTGTGCAAAAAAAAGTTTAAGGAAATTAAATCGGCATATTACAAGAGGACCATTGTTTTTATCACAAACGATGATGACCCTGTGAAGGGTGATGCTCAGAAGAGATTCACAGCTTTAAATGAAGCCAAAACTTTTGAGGTAAGTATTTTAAAACCCATATCACCCTTCAAGCAATTAATATGCGCTCTCCACAAATCAAAATAAGAATTAGAAAAAAAAAATTCCTTCCAGCAAGCGGAATATTGTAGGTAATATCTAACTAATGAAGGAAAAATAATCCGAACCACCGGCGACCCACTGGGGTGAAATAGGGGCGATTTTTAGGAATGAAAATCAGTTTTTTGCAATTTTTGGCTAAACTACGCATCCTATCGAAAAAGTTAAATATAAAGGTTATAGGCAATAAAAAGGTCTACAACTTTTGTAGAAACCATTTTTACTCTAACCTCAAAATTTTCTGAGAAAAACACCAAAAACTGTTTTTCAGTTTTTTTACACAAAAATAATTCGATTAAGCTCAAACTTTCAGAGAATATACCTTTTTATTTCCAAAAGAAGCTCTACTTTTTTTGTGCAAAAGTATTCAACCGTTGCAGATTTATTTAATTTTTACTTCTACCTCGGCTCCGGTGGTGGACTCATCAGTGGGATCCACCGATGCCTTTCCCAGACACCCTTATCGTACTTTCTACAACTTGCAACTCCTATTTAAGTCAAATTTTGTCGGAGAACAACGGTGGAATGTTCTTTCCACAACATGCCCCCTTCAAGGCACTTGCTTCGCACTTGCTTCTCCGACTTTGACCGAAGTCCAAGCTATAGAAGCACGGGCCTGATCAGAGAAATTGTGGAACAGACATCCTAGGTGATCTTTTCAAGGTAGGGTACCGGCTTAGCACAAAGCCACGAATTGACGTCCTTACGTCTCATCGTCCCTGCTCGGGATACATGTTGTAATCATGCCCCTGGTGTTATGGACATATAACCACAATCTTATTCGCGACCACCTTCAAATGTTAGGATGTTTCGTCCCGACATCGGTGGTAGACTCATCAATGAGATCCACCGATGCTTCTCCCAGGCACCCCTATCGTACTTTCTACAACTTGGAACTCCTATTTATATATATATATATATATATATATATATATATATATATATATATATATATATATATATATATATATATATACATGTAATCAAAGGTTTTCGAGCGAAGTCGCTCGTAGAGGCCGTACAGTGAGCTTTAAAAAATGGTAAATGATATTTCACGTCGGCTGCCTTACAGTCCTGAGAGGGACTCAGCATATATATATATATATATATATATATATATATATATATATATATGTTATGTCGGATATTCTCACGTGTGTGTGTAATCGAAGGTTTTCGGACATCCCGTGTATGTGCTGAGTCATATACACGGGATGCCCGAAAACCTTCGATTATATATATATATATATATATATATATATATATATATATATATATATATACTGCCCGTCAATCACTTCTGCCATGTCTACGCGAAAACAAGTGAGAAAATTCTGATCAGACAGTTTTTTCCAAGAGGTTTAAATTACTTTTTTAAAGTTTAATCTAAGTGCATTTTTGACCAAAATACGGTTCGTCCTAAATCGAAAACTGAACTCTGGCGTATTTTGCAACAGGAATGAAAAAATATGAAAACTACCACAATTTTAGATTTGCTCATACATAGAATGCCACGGTTATGTCAAGCTGTGATAAACAATAAAGGTGGTAATTTCGATAAAAAAAAAAGTATCAAAATTGTATATGCATATATTATTGTTTTTTTACAAACATTTTTGATATTACTGTCTACCTCATAATATTTATAAATTTCATAATATAGAATACCTTGGTTTACCTGGTTACGCTGCAAGTAAAGTTACTAGCCAAACAAAAGAAGAATGCATACATTTAATATATACGAAATATAACGCCTAAAACTGGAACAACTACCGGAAAGAACGGAATGAGGTAAACGCAAGAATAAAAGAACTAAAAGAAAACCATTGGGAAAGGCTCACAAAAGGAATGGAGAGGGACATGTACGGAAGCCAGAGAAAAATATGGGGAATGTTAAGAAGAAACAAGCTTGAAGTCAATGATACCGTAAGAACTAATAAAATCACATTAGAGCAGTCGGAAACATACTTTAAAAATCTGTATAAGGAAGAGGAGAACATGGAACATATACAAAATGAATATGAGGGGAACGGGATAGAACTAACAAATGACAAAATAGAAAACACCTTAAAGTCCCTTAAGAATACAAAAAGCATTGGACCAGACGAGATCACTAATGAGATGCTTAATTACGGAGGGAAAAAGCTATGGAATGAAATATTAACCCTATTCAAGAATATCATAGAAGAACAAAAAATACCGAATGAATGGAAGAATAGTATAACAATACCCATTATTAAAAAAGGACAAAAAACGCACCCAGAAAACTATCGAGGAATAACCCTGCCTGATAGCATTCTCAAAGCATTCACATAAACTATACTGGAAGAAATCACCAAAATCATAAGTATACGAGAAGAACAACAAGGTTTTAGAAGGAACAGATCCACTATTGACACAATATTCATTGTCAAACAAATAACTGAAAAATCCCTAGAATTCAATAAACCTGCGTACATGTGCTTCGTCGATATGACCAAGGCTTTGGACAGAGTACGCTTAAAGGACGTCTTAGAAATAATGAGAATAAAAGGTCTAAACCATAGGCTAATTAACCTAATATACGATATTAATATCCAGTGCAGAACAAAAATCAGAGTAGGACATATAACAAGGGAAGACATATATGTAAACACAGGAATTGGACAGAGCGATTCGCTCAGCCCGTTCATATTTAATCTAATAATGGATAAAATAATAGAAAATCTCTCCAGAACAGCTGGATACAAAATGGGAAACACATTCTTCCGTACCGTCTGCTATGCGGACGATGCTGTTCTTATTGCAGACTCTGAAGATAATCTCCAAAGACACCAAATGCTTAGTAACATCCAAAGAACCAATACGGTGCAAGTTGGAAATCGACTCCAAAATTGTCGAACAGGTAAATCACTTCAAATATCTGGGAGCAAAAATAACGAGCCATGGAAACCTTTTTAACGAAGTAAGAGAGCAAACAATGAAAGCGGCTAGGATTTCAAGATGTTTGGAAGAATAAATACCTTAATACCGAAAGCAAAACTAAGATATATAAAACGGCTCTAAGACCCATCATAACATACGCGGCAGAAACAAGACCAGATACAGTCAGAACTCTACAAATGATGAGAACAGTCGAAAAGAAAATATTAAGAATTATACAAGGCAAAACTCTACACGACAGAATACAGAATGAAGATATCAGACAACAATGCGGGATACAGGACATAGGAAGATGGGTTAGACAAAGGCGAAGATTCTGGAACAAACATATAGGGAGAATGGAGGACGGTAGACTCGTTAAAAGCGCAAAAATGAATAACCCAGTAGGAAAAAGATCACGGGAAAGAACACCAAAACGATGGCGAGAATGCTGGACCTCATCTTCCGGGGAAGACGTGAAGGCAATAACCTAGCACGGTTAACTGTGTTAGAAAGAAGACAAAGAAGATAATTTAAACGTCGTAAAACGCATATCGAAAAAAGGTAATTTTTCGGTTTTTTAGATTTTTCGGCAATTTGTTCCATTGTACTATATATTTTTTTCCATTTATTGAAAGTAGAAGTAAAAACGAAAAAAAAAAAACAAGCATAGTCCGAACTCTGTTGGCCAGTTAATTTTAAGAGGACACGATTGAATATTTCACTTTTTTTTATTAAAGTGAAATAAAACCGCAACGGTTGAATATTTTTGCACAAAACAGATTCAACTTATTTGGAACATCAAAAGGTACACTCTTTCTAAGTTTGAGCTTAATCGCATCATTTTTGTAAAAAAAAAACCGAAAAAACCGTTTTTTGCATTTTTCTCGGAAGATTTTGAGGTTACTACAAAAGTTGTAGATCTTTTTATTACCTACAACTTTTGTATTTACCTTTTTTCGATAAGATGCGTAGTTTAACCGAAAATAGCAAAAAACTATTTTTCACCCCTAAAAATCACCCGCATTTCTCCCCAGTGGGTTTCCGGTGGTTCGGATTGTTTTTCCTTCATTAGTTACGATATTACCTACAATATTTCGCTATCGGTTTGCTGTAATGAATTATTTGAGAAAAAAGCTATGGCAGGAAAACGGTTCATTATTATTTTCCAGGCAGGTGATATTAATTTCGAACTGGTATCTATGAAAGAGGACTTTGATTACACGATATTTTACAATGAACTTTTTTATTTGTACGCGAAACCTCCTACCAGCTATATATTATGTCAAAACAGAGATGGTTTAATACTGCAACTTGAGTCATCTATAGTATTTCGTTACACGAAACTCAGGTAGGTTTTAGGATAAGATCTCTAATCGTTGTCAAGTATGAACTGAATGTTTGGTCTTAAGGTAATTACTTTATATAGGTACTGTGTCTATTGAAGCGAGAAGTTTCATTTCACTGCACACAATGAATTGATGTTACAAAGTAATGCTTGCCAAAGATTAGGTATTTCAACATTGGGTTTACTGAAGATTCCATTACTAGCTGCATCTATAAATTTTCATTTTTTCATGTTGAATTCCATATATATTGAAGCAGCTTCAGATCTTTTCATGTGGTGTTGTTTATTCCAGGCATGTTCTGCAATACCAGATCTGGACGTTTCTCCTTTTTGTGTATGAGTTTTATGTTCCTTAATTCTAACTTCCAGTGGACACTTGGTTTCCCCAATATACATTTCACCACACTCGCAGTAGTTTTTGGTTTCGTTTTTATTAAATGAGCTCTAAGGGTATTTCCTGATTTAAAGGCTATTTTTATATTATGATTTCTGGCAAATCGTCTTATTTTCTCCGAGGTTCCCTTAATATGCGGAATTGTGAAGAAAGAATGTGCTTCTCGCTGTCCAGTGGTCCTTCTTCTAAGGTTATTGATAACATCGTTAATTAGTTTTAGAGAATAACCATTCTGTTGTAAACCGAATTTAATGTTTGCTACCTCGTTTTCAGAAGAATCGGCATTATTGCATATAGATACAGCGCGATTATAGAGGCTGCATATAATTCCTCGTTTTGTTACAATAGAATGATTAGAACCATAGTTAAGATATTGTCCATTATGTGTTGGCTCCTTGTATACTGAAATTTTAATAATTTTGTTTAAACGATTCACCGTGACATCTAGGAAAGGCCTCTTTTTCCATTCGTCAAGAAATCATTTAGTTCGTGGTCATTACGCTATATATATTATATTTTCCAGATTCTTGAACCATAGATTACATCACTTTCTTTTTATTTTGTCTTTTCTTGGGTTTAGGTTCTTGATTTAACAAAAAATCAAAAACAATTTGACGTTTCGCCCTTTATTTAAGGCATCTTCAAAAATTTATTGTTTATTTATTAATCTTCTTAAAAATATTTTTATACAATTAAAAATATTCATACACAAACATATTTACAATTTTAAAAAAGAAACAATTCAAAAACTATTAAAGTTTTTAAAAATGTATTTAATTGTACCAGTACACACCTTGACGTTTTGTTTATTTATTAATAATGAAATGAAACCTTTAACATCGTCTATTTAGGTACTGAGGATACATGGAATGCGAGTGTGTTTTATTTTTTATATTTTACAATGCAACCGAAAGAACGCATACATTTAATTTTATGTTTAAGAGGATATTCAATTTTTGATGTTTATTAACAGGATCACATACTTAATATTTTTGTTTAAATTAGGCTGGTGTAAATGTGGCTCAAATTTCCTATATCAGTTCTGTCGTTAACAGTGTTTTTATCTTTTTTAATTTCTATCATTTCCTTTATCCGCAATTTTTGATAATTCATATCTTTGTTTTTAATTTTGGTACTGTTATAATCGAAGGTATGTTTTTTATCCTATGTGTGTTTGTTTAACGCTACTGAGGCGTTTTTCGTATATTTATGGCCATTCAATCTGTTCTTTAGCAATTGGCTTGTCATGCCTATATATATATATATATATATATATATATATATATATATATATATATATATATATATATATATATATATATTTGAGACAATTTGAGCAAGGGATCGAATATACTACACTTGACTTATTCATGAGAGGAGCTTTACTTTTTAAATTGGTAAATAGTGTATTTAATTTATTATGAGACCTGTGACATACGATAATTTCATGCTTTTTTAAAATATATTTTATTTTTTCTGACAGCTCACTATTGTAAGGCAATGCTACATATTTTTGCTGTTTATGTTCTATGTTTCTTGTTATTAGGTTATTATAAAATTTATATGTTCGTTTATTAATTATTTCGGTGTTAGTCTTTTCATTGAAATTATTATTTATTAGCTTATTTTTCACTGTTTGGTTTCTCACAATCAGACGTAAAGAAAGCCATAAAAAGACAAGAGAAAATCATAACAAAAACCAAAGACCAAGATCAAAGAAGAATCAAAGCCATAATCCCATACATAAAAGGAACAACGGACAGAATCGGAAGAATCTTAAGAAAACACGACATACAGCCCATATTTAAAGCACAAAAAACAATAGCCAACATCCTGAAAAATCCCAAAGATAAGACCAACCTTGAAAATCATGGCGTTTACAGCATTCCATGTGCAGATTGTCAGCAACATATATAGGGCAAACAAACAGGCGCATATCGGCAAGAATTCAAGAACACAAAAATAGCCTCAAAAACAAACAAACAACCTCAGCTCTATTTCAACATCACCAAACCCCCGGACATACCATCGACTTTGAAAAAGCAAAAGAAATAGCACCATTACAGAACTACAAGGTACGCGTCATAAGAGAGGCCCTAAAAATCAAAAAAGCGGGACAGCTGAATGAACGAGACGATGCTATACATATTCCAACAACATGGAAAACATTAATAAAAAAATAAGAAACTAAACAACAAAGATAAACCAATACACGAGAGACCAGCATACAAGAACCAAATATATCGCACTCGGCAGAGGCGAGGAGCCTGCGAAGCCGCTCGTCCAATCAGAAAGCGAGCCAGCTAAACAAAACTCGACATTCATCAGAGGCCACCATCAGTTCTCAGCGAGTAACGAGACGAACCGCACTTGAAAATGCCAAATGAAATTTTGCGAAACGTCGTGAAAACGATTTTTTTAACGAACGGATTGAAACCCAGAATAACCAAACCATTCATTCCACCATCCGTGAAAACCTAATAAATAAATATATATATATATATATATATATATATATATATATATATATATATATATATATATATATATATATATATATATATATATATATATATATATATATATATATATATATGCGGCTTTCACGGATTCCTCCGTGTGAGATGCAATAGCAGTGGTTATATCCATATGGTTCCTTTGTAGTGCTGAAATCACATTCAGCAAACGTACAACTATATGCAACTCCGTAATAAATGAAGTAAAATGCGAACAGTATATGCAAACTTCTTTCTATCATATCCTTGGGGATGACTGGGGAAATCGAAGAACCCAATAGAAGCCCGTCATCCTGAGCGTAGAACTTGTCCTTTACTCGAAAGTAAGCACTACATAGGCAACACTCTAAAAGGTCCATCACCCCGTCCAGTGGTAACATGGTTCGTTCTAATATTGTATCATTTGAAAATCAGGTTTTATATCTAGTGATTCCTCTAATGGCACATTAGTATAGAGACTTTCTACATCCAGAATAAATTGGAAAAACTAAAATCACAACAACCAACTCTACCGGAACAACTCTAAGAAAAATCATCATAAACTTGTTATTTTGTAACATCAATTTATTGAGGTGTACACAGTGAAACGAAACTTCTCGCTTCAATAAACACAACCCCTATATAAACTCGAAACCTTAAGACAAAACATTTAGTTTATACTTGATAACGATTAGTCAAGGTATATTTCTCTATTATAACTTTATTTACTACATACAGGGTGAGTCAACGATTGGATGAAGTAAATTTGTGCCTTTTGGGTGAAATTTACAAAGAAACTATATTTATTGTTTGATACAGTTTATTTTTGCGCAGATTTTAAAAATATTTAGGACTCTACAGGGTGAGCCAAAAAACTAGGACAGCATAAAGTTGTATTTTTTTAAATAGAACACCCTATATACGAATCGTATTTTCGATTTAGCTTATAATTTTAAATCTTTTTTATTAAAGGTTTACTATAACAAAACTTTATAGTTTCTGAGATAATTAAGTTTAAAGAAAAAAAGTCACATTTTCAAGCATCAATTCAATCCTAAATAACGTTTTCAATTTTGTGACAAATATATTCAAATTTGGAATTTAGCAAGGCCAAGGACAAGTTAACATAATTTTTACCTAATATTTGCAATAAAAGCTACAGGGTGTTGAACACATCGGCTCAAATTTGAACAAGTTTAAATGAGTAAATATCTTTTTTTTTAATGGTACACCCTGTATATTTTCATGTTATTTAATAGAGTAATAAAAACCCTAAAAGTTTTGTTCAATATATCCTATACCTATTTATAATAGTTTTTGAGATATTTCAGTTTTTCTTATTTTCCATACTTTTTTACAGAAATAGTCTTCATTATCATAGCAGCCATGTAAAATAATAAAAAGAAACTACAGAAACAAACAGAATGTGGTTAAATATGATGAAATACATTATTCGTTATATTACAACGGCAATAGTTTAATTAAACATAATGTGAAAAAATTAACACAACAATAACGACAAGGCAAACACATATTTACTTTTATACTAAATTGAAACAAAAAAATTACCTATTAAATACTGAGATTAATTATTTCTTTTTAATAAGTGTTCGAATAAACGACCCTCTTGTGCAATGCACAAATTTAGTCTTTTTTGCAGATTTTCTCGGACCCTGGACAAAATTAGTGGCATTATTGTTCTACAGGTATCCCTAATCCTGTTTCGCATATCTTCTACTGTTGTTGGTGGATTAACATACACCTTATTTTTAATATAACCCCATAGGAAGAAATCTAATGGGGTGGTGTCGCAAGACCTTGGTGGCCACTCAATGAAACCCCCACGTCCAATCCATTTTTGCGGATATCGTTGCTCCAAAAACGCACGAACTTCACGATGGTAATGCGGAGGCGCACCATCGTGCTGGAACCACATACTGTCGAGCTCATCCCTATCGAGACCTTGAAGCAGTTGGGGTCGTTCTTCTTGTAGAAAGTTCAGGTAGCTATGGCCATTTAGTGGTTCATTAAAAAAGTGGGGTCCAATAATTCGATTATGATGAATACCACACCAAACATTTAATGACCAGTGGTTTTGATGTTGCACCTCTCTAATCCAAAATGGGTTTTCTGTGGCATAATAATGCATGTTGCGTCTATTTACGGTACCGTTACTTCTAAAAGTAGCTTCATCACTAAACATTACTTTGCATAATAAATTTGGATTTAATTGAATCTCCGCATTTATTGTACGACAAAAGTTTACACGACTTTCAAAATCCTGCCCATGCAATTCTTGGTGTAATTCCATGTGATATGGATGATACCTATATTTCTTGGTAGTACGATTAGCGGTGGATTGTGATGTTTCACATAATGCTGCTAACTGACGGCTATCAATATAAGGATTTTCCTGAACATTTAACAATACTTGTAGTTCTTTTTCTTCATTAGTTACTGGTTTGTTGACCACTTTACGTTTTGGATAATCAACAGTACCAGAAGAATCAAATCTTTGCATTAAGTTTTGAAAAGTATGAGTATTAGGCTGGCGTCGATCAGGATACTTTATTTTGTAAATTCTTTGAGCAAGAAGGCAATTTTTTTGAGCCTCTCCTATTGTATAAATCATATCTATTAACTCATTCTTTGGAAAATTCATTTTACAATATAAGATGAATGCAAAAAAAACCAAACTACACTACATAAAAACCAAAAGAAGCGATTGCGGTTATAAATTTGACACACAGAAAAATGTTCTTTTACATTGTTTTTGCCATGGCTACTATGATAAAGAAGACTATTTCTGTAAAAAAGTATGGAAAATTATAAAAACTAAAATATCTCAAAAACTATTATAAATAGGTATAGGATATATTGAACAAAACTTTTAGGGTTTTTATTACTCTATTAAATAACATGAAAATATACAGGGTGTACCATTTAAAAAAAAGATATTTATTCATTTAAACTTGTTCAAATTTGAGGCGATGTGTTCAACACCGTGTAGCTTTTATTGCAAATATTAGGTAAAAATTATGTTAACTTGTCCTTGGCCTTGCTAAATTCCAAATTTGAATATATTTGTCACAAAATTGAAAACGTTATTTAGGATTGAATTGATGCTTGAAAATGTGACTTTTTTCTTTAAACTTAATTATCTCAGAAACTATAAAGTTTTGTTATAGTAAACCCTTAATAAAAAAGATTTAAAATTATAAGCTAAATTGAAAATACGATTGGTATATTGGGTGTTTTATTTTAAAAAATACAACTTTATGCTGTCCTAGTTTTTTGGCTCACCCTGTAGAGTCCTAAATATTTTTCAAATCTGCGTAAAAATAAACTGTATCAAACAATAAATATAGTTTCTTTGTTAATTTCACCGAAAAGGCACAAACCTACTTCATCCAATCGTTGACTCACCCTGTAGAGCGGGTCTTAACACAGAAAAATAATAACGTCAGTTAAGGAAAATTTCACTTTACATGCTTACTTTCTTTTGACGTTTACTGACTCTGAATTGACTCTTACTTTCAATATTTCAGATACAACTTTTATCCTTTTAAAAACGACAAGTCCAGATATTTGAAAGTAATGAAAGTTAACTTCATCCGAAAACCGAGACTTAATAATACCGACAAGGCATCTAGGGATGGGAAATTATTGAAAAAAGTCAAACCAAACTTGGGAGTAAATAATCCCACTCCTTCTGACTTTGAGCTAAAAATGAGCGCTGCGGCCGATGAAAAATTGCATTTGGACTTAAAAGATAAATATGATATTTATGCAAATGATTTACCTCTAGGTAAGTTTTTATTGTTTTGTTTTAATGTATAAAGGGTGTCTCAACAAAAACTTTAATTTCGAATCACGCCAAGTTTCTAAATTAGCCTTAATCGTAATTTTTTAATTGAAATATATACCCACACTGCAGTCCAGTTTAAAGTTTGGTATCTCAACGAAAAGTTATCGTTTAAAATACCGCAGGCACTGGCGTAAGTAACGACCCGCTTACCCCGCCGTGCAGGGGGCGCATCCAATCCAAGGGCGCCTTCAAGTCCCTTGATGAAAATCAATAAATACGAAGGATCAAGACGGGTTCAAAATAGCAGGGCGCATTCAAAAATCTGCGGGTGGGCGCACTTACTCTTAGTTACGCTACTGCCCGCATGATTTCATTTTAAAAGTTTTTTCTAGACCTTTTAAATGATGTGAATGACATTCTTTCGTGACGTCACAAATTTCTTTTTTCGATTAATTGGACAAAAAAACTTCATTGACCCCTTAAAAGCTCTTTTCAAAAACTTCAAAATCCATTTTTAAGAATTTTTTTTTAGAAATTTATTTATATATATATATATATATATATATATATATATATATATATATATAATAAGGGGAAGAGTAGTTCTTGACCGACTAATTAGAAAGGAAAACTCTAATTCTTGGGATAGCGGTCCTAGGGCTGAATGAAACTCTGTTTTTTACAAACGCCAAGCTTTCGGAAGTTTATTATTTCCTTCTTCAGGGCTACAATACAGACAGTTCTGTTGATTATAATTTTAAATTTTACAATGTATAATATTTAATAATAAAAAGAAAATGATTCTAAATCCAAAGACTTACGTGCAAACTGAGTCCATTTATGGCTTTTAGAAAATGAAACAGAAAATTCATGTAGAAACTGTTGATTTTTGCATAATTATCACATTTTATTCTTAAAATGGTTTTTTAAACACTAATATAAAATTTTATTTTGTGGGTCATTTTAGTTGTACTGAATGTAGTTTTATCTGATAAGAAAATCCTTGAAACACTCTTTTTTTGGTAGGTGGGATATGTCAGAAATTCACAGTTTTTCCATAGTTTTCTACAAATTACGTAAGTGCATTTTTGTCACTTACCTATAACAACTACATTGCTAATAGATATTTTGGAATTTTGAATATTGAGAAGGCGAGAGGTTGGAAGACTGTTTTCTAACCTTCTTTGTTCTATATAAATAATATTCATTAATCATTGCTTATTACCTTCTTACAATTACTACAATTTTTAAACGCAACAATACTCATAAGAACTTAGTTACTCATTAAATAAACATAAATCTCATCAATAGAAATACAAAGAAAAATAATATTATTAAATACCTAACTTATAAATTAAAATTAACATTTGTTGTAAATCATAATGATTCCACATTCAAAATTACCGCTAAAATAAAATTAGACATTTCTGACATATCCCACCTACCAAAAAAAGAATGTTTCAAGGATTTTCTTATCAGATAAACCTACATTCAGTACAATTAAAATGACCCACAAAATAAAATTATATATTAGTGTTTAAAAAACCATTTTAAGAATAAAATGTGATAATTATGTAAAAATCAACAGTTTCTACATGAATTTTCCGTTTCATTTTCTAAAAGCCATAAATGGACTCAATTTGCACGTAAGTCTTTGAATTTAGAATCATTTTCTTTTTATTATTAAATATTATACATTGTAAAATTTAAAATTGTAATCAACAGAACTGTTCTGTATTGTAGCCCTGAAGAAGGAAATAATAAACTTCCGAAAGCTTGGCGTTTATAAAAAAACAGAGTTTCATTCAGCCCTAGGACCGCTATCCCAAGAAGTTTTCCTTTATATATATATATATATATATATATATATATATATATATATATATATATATATATATATATATATTTATATTTATATTTATATATATAGGGCGTTTTACACAAAAACAAGAGTTTTTAAAGAGGTGACTATACCCCTGTAAGTTTTAGGTATACAAAGAAACTGTGCGGAAAGATAATCTTGCGAATGACGGAGGGGCAGTGTGACATGGGGCGTTGTCATGATGGAGCATCCATTTGTCTGGTTTGACGCGAATCACCCTTCTTCTGAGCCTTTCAAGGACGTCTTTATAAAAAAAACTTGGTTGACAGTTTGTCCTGGAGGAACAAATTATTTGTGAACGATTCCCCTTCTGTCAAAAAAACAAATCAGCATTGATTTGATTTTCGATTTGCTCATTCGGGCTTTCTTTGGTTGAGGTGAGCTCTGAGTGTGCCACTCCTCACTTTGCCTCTTAGTCTCTGGATCGTATTGAAAAATCCATGATTAATCACCTGTAATCACACAACTAACGAAATCTTGCTCATTGGTGATTCTGTCAAAAAGATCAAAACACTTGTTTTTTCGATTGTCCTTCTGCTCAATTGTGAGATTTTTCGGCACCATTTTGGCACAGACCTTTCGCATGTGCAGATGTTCAATCAAAATTTGATGAATGGTAAATCTGTTCAAATTTCATTGTTCACCCAGCATTCTTAATGTTAAACGGCGATCTGATCTCACAAGCGTCTCCACACGTTCGATGTTTTCGTCGGTTTTTGAGGTTAAACGCCTCCCTGAGTGTTGTTCATCTTCAACGTTTTCTTTGCCTTCCAAAAATGATTTGTGCCTGCGAAACACTTGAGCTCAGGATAAAGAATGTTCCCCATAGGCCTGTTTTAACTTTTCAAACATCACACTTGCCGATTCTCCAAGCTTAACATAAAATTTAATTGCATAACGCTGCTCCAAATTCCGTTTTTCCATTTTGCGTAACGCACAAGCAAAACACAACTTCACTAATAGCAGTCGAAAAAATCACGTGGTTAACGGAAGGCGTTGAAACTCGCACTGAGCGATGGAGGGTACTAATACACGTGCTCTATCAAGGAAAACAGCGCAGCATTGCCAGATCACTTGCAGTGTTGCCAGTCTCCCTACTTTTCTGCCACACCTCGTATATATATATATATATATATATATATATATATATATATATATATATATATATATATATATATGCTCACTATACGGCGTCTATGGGCGAACTGACACTTGCTACTCGTTTTTTTTTTTTTGGAGGGGGAATCTTGCATAGACACCCGCACGAAGTCTGCGGGTAGTGCCGGATTCTTACCGGCTAACCCCCCCCCCCTGAACTGAGAGTCCCCACGATCAACTTCTGCTTCCCGTAGTGAGGCTATGGTCTACAGGAGTGCACTGTGAGTGTCCCTTTGGTTTCCGGGCCGTAGCCTTATAAACCTCCAGTCTTCACTCTTTGGTGTTTCCGCTCCAGGAACCGGTGCTCCTATTGCTTCGCACTTCCTTGCATTTCGCATATAATGCAAGGTTTGTCTCTCTACGCCATTCACACTTCATTCACTCAGTCTCACACATACTTGTAAATTTGGATTAGGGGCTTTTGGCTCCCTAGTGCCTACGATGTAGCCCTTGAGGGATATTCCTCTGGGCTCTGTTTGCTTTTTACCTATCTTGCATTCTTCTTCTCACTTCTTTCTTCTCTTCTTTTCACTTTGGTCTTCTATTCCTCTGGAGTCTCCTGTTTGGTTCGCCCAGATTTGTATTCGAGGTCTTTCATGTTTTCTGGCTTCTACTTCCGGGTTATAATCTACTGATTGCCTAATCAGTGGATTATCGTGGAGTTCAGCTCTTTGGAAGGCTTTTACAGCCTTTTGTCTTAGGACTTCTCGTAGAGGAGTCCATCTCATCTCTCTGCGTATTTGTTCGTTCCTGACGAACCACGGGGCGTCTAAGGCCATTCTCAGTACTATATTTTCCTGAGCTTCTAGCCTTTTGATGTGCGTTGCGGCAGCGTGGCCCAACGCTACTGATCCGTATGTCAGCACAGGCCAAAGTACTGTTTTGATTATCGTCAGTTTGTTCTTCAGGCTCATCTTGCTTCTTCTGTTTAGCAAGAGGTATAGTTGTTTCCTTACCATTTTATATTTCTTTATCGTGGCTGTGGTGTGTTGCTCCCAACACAGTCCTCTGTCTAATGTTATACCAAGATATTTGGCTTGATTCGTCCATTCGACGGCTTCGCCATCAATATCTATTCTCTCACCCGGTGGTCTCCTTTTCATCAGGAAGAGTGCTTGGCTCTTATCAGGATTGACCGCTAGTTTCCAGGATATGAAATTGCTACTCGGGTGTTTGTATACATGGAGCATGTCCGTTGTCTGGATGGTTCTGGCCAATCAGGTTGCGAGCCCTACTGCGTGTCATTGGCCCTGTTGCCAATGTTTAGAGTCGTATTGCCGAGTTGTGATCAGTTTCTTTATTACTTACTACTAGTTGATGTTTCGTAAGCAGGTTTTTCCAAGTATTAGGCAGTTGCTGGCTGTCATCTCTGCTATTTAAATTGTTGGGCCTCTTTGCAATTTCAATGGCTTCCCTTATAACTCTTGTGGACAGGTTTTCACATCTCGATAGCATTTTTTTTCCTGAAAAGTTTATCTTATGTCCTGTGTTGGGCCAGTGCAAAAAAAATTGTTTTTTGCTTGTCGACGTTTATATGTTTGTCTCTTCTGGCGCTTATTTTACGGTTGATTTGACCTACGAAGGATGAGCTGCATTGTCCGCATGGAATTTCGTATATGTCATGGTTTTCTAGTAGTAGTTTATGGTGAAAATAGTTTTAATGTTGTGATTCTTGAGGATTTTTGTGATTTTGTCTGTGGTGCCTCTGACAAGGAACAAAACTTTGGAACTCTTCTCTTGGCTTTCGAGATTTTTCGGCGCCAAGCGTTTGTTTTTTTGAGCCTTTTCTATATTTTTTATAACCATTTTTTGTTAGGACAATCTGCAGTATGTTCATTTCTTTGTGGCAATTTTCTGGATCTGTAAGAGATTGAAATTGATACGCAAGTGATTTCACTACGGCAAATAATAGGGCGGGATGGTGATGTGAATCAGCGTTGTGGTACCTGTTGGTGTGAGTGGGTTTTATGTAGACAGTGTGCGAGAGCAACCATCCTCTTTTCTTTTCAGTAGGATATCTAGAAGAGGTAGTTTTCTTTCCTGTTCTATTCCATGGTGACTTTGATTTTTTGTTGTATGCTATTTATATGGTTTACGAAATTTTATAGATTTTCTTCTCCATGTTGCCAGATAACTAATGTGTGATCTACGTAACGCAGCCACAATCCTGGTTTGTGTGAGGAGGTTTCTAAAGATTGGTCCCGAAAAATCGCGAAAGCCGAGAGAAGAGCTTCAAAGCTTTTGTTCCTTATGTCAGAGACACCACAGACAAAATCGCAAAGTAAAAGATCTCTTTCCAACTCCTAAAGGAAAAATCCTCCTAGAAAACCAGGGAGTATACGAAATTCCATGCGGAGAATGCAGCTCATCTTACGTAGAACGAACCAACCGTAAAATAAGCACCAGAAGAGACGAACATATAAACGCTGTCAAGCAAAAAACAACTTCTTCTGCTCGGGCCCAACACGTGTTAAATACAGGACATAAGATAAATTATTCAGGAACAAAAATGCTATCGAGATGTGAAAACCTGTCCATAAGTGTTATAAGGGGAGGAAGAAGGAAATTGCAAAGATGCCCAACAACTTAAATAGCAGAGACGACAGCCAGCGATTGCCTAATACTTGTAAAAACCTACTTACGAAACATCAACCAGTATTAGGTAGTAAAAAAACGGATCACAACTCGGCAACACAGCACGCAACAGGGCTCGCAACCTGATTGGCCTGAACCTTCCAACCAACGAACATGCTCCACGCACATACGGGACTGACAGTACCCCAGTCGCCATCAATTCGCCCACAGACGCCGTACAGTGAGCTTTGAAAAATGGTCTTTGAGATTTCTCCGAAACATCAGCTCACTTCCAGTCCCGGGAAGGACTCCGCACACACCGGTATAAAATAGGAATTTCAGAGGTCAGATCCGATCGTATTACAGGGTCTATACCAAAAGTAGTGGGACTGATTTTCTGTAGCGCGAACGGGGGTGTGTAGGGGGGCTTAGCTGGCTGGGCGAGGTAGAGGGGACACTTGGCAACAGAGAAACACCAGCCGCAGGCTTTGATTGAATAAGGACACCAGTTATTGTGAAGGCTATTTTTTGTCGTTGTCAATGCTCAAAATGAGTCAAAATCTCGAGCAGCGATATTCGATAAAATTTGTGTGTCAAACTCGAGAAATCGGCAACCGAGACCCTAGAAATGGTTAACCAGGCTTACGGGGATACTGCAATGAGCCGCTCCAGGGTTTTTGAATGGCACAAACTGTTTAAAGAAGGTAGGGAGCTCGTCGAAGACGATCATCTCACCGGACGGTCGTCGACGGCAAGGACCGACGACAATGTGGCCAAAGTGAGAGAACTGCTGAACACTGACCGACACTTAAGCATTGAAGCAATTAGTGACGAGTTGAACTGCTCACACAAGCGTTCAACGCATCGTTTACGAGAATTTGACCATGCGCAAGGTGTGCGCCAAGATGGTGCACGTCTTTCCCAAGAAGTTTTGAACTTTCTGCACACAGACGAAAAGTTTTTGGACAATATGGTAACAGGCGATGAAACTTGGGTTTTCCAGTATGACTCGGAAACCAAAAGACAATCTGCGGAATTCCACATCCAAAGAAGGCTTGTATGCGCAAATGCTAACCCGTCTGCGAGACCGAGTGAATCGCGTGCGACCAACCATCTCCGACAACCGGACGCTGCATCACGACAATACGCCGTGCCATGGCGCGCTTGTCGTAAGGCAATTATTGGCCCGATTCGGAGTTGCAACGTTGTTGCTCCCCGTCTACAGTCCCAATCTGGCTCCACCCGACTTTTTTTTATTCCCACAGATGAAGACAGCTGAGGGGACATCGGTTTGACTCGATTCAGGACGTTCAAGCGACATCGACGAGGGCTTTCAACAGCATCCCTGAAGCTGACTTCCAGAAGGCGTTCGGCCAATGGCAGCAGCGTTATTCTAAGTGTGTTGCTGCCCAAGGGTACTATTTCCAAGAATATTAAGGAATTGTATATATATCTTCAATAATTTTTTTAATCAGTCCTACTACTTTTGGTATAGGCCCTGTATTTCCCACTCTTTCTATTTGCGGAATTAAAAATTATGTGTTCCTATTTGAAAAAATGGCTTTGATCCTAAAATGACCTTCAAGATTATACTCATTGTCAAGGTTAGCCAGGGAAGAATCGGCCCCTCCACCTAAAATTTTCGAGCTATCCAGTCATACCGGCGCTTTTGGAACATATCGGTGCACGTATTCAAACTTTTAATAATATATTTCTGGAGTACACATGATTTTTGAAACTTAAGTCCGTTGGGACTCTATTCAACTTGCTTAAAACTACCTTTCTGCAAAATTTCAGCAAATTAACCCAGAACCGCATTTCCATAAGGTATGTGGGGGGTCCTCTCAATGAGAGAGTAGATACTTGCCACCTGAGCCACAGTGACCCTTTAACTGACATTCTATTTCATATTACTTATTTTTAACTAGTTCCGTAAAATAATGTGTTTCATAATTTATTTAAAATTCAGATTTTATAGTTGAGACACTCTTCATTATTATAGTCTATATTTACTGGATTTAAGCATGCATTTGTTACTGACCTCAAAAATATCCGCCGGTTTGGTCATCCATGTCTTATTTGCACTATATGTAAAATTTAAGACCCAATATGAAATGAATGGAAATGCATCCTGGTGGTTTACAGATAGATCTCGACAAGATGAAAGAGCTGGAGCCGGAATATTCGGCAGCAGGACGAGGGTCAGAGAGTTCTACTCCCTCGGACAACGTGCGACGATCTTTACACCGAAAATTTATGTTATTCTACAGTGCGGCAAAAATATGCTCAGATAGTAGGGCTGCAATAATGGCACTAAAGCCCAGTGTCATAACTTCGCGACGGGTGTCTGAGTGCACGGTTGTACTGAACAGTCTGACAAGGAACGGCTGCACAATCAGACTTGTGTGGATTCCGGGACACTCGGGTAGACACGGGAATGAGGAAGCAGATTGTCTGGCAAAGATTGAGTTCGCGATTGAATCATAGGAATCCCAACCAATTCTACCTTTCCCAATTACCGGTCTTAAACGGGAATTAAAAATGTTGCTGGAAAACAAATTTGTTGAATCGTGAAGAGGAGCTCCTGGAATGAGGTGTGCTCAGGGAACATATAACTGGACCTAACACACGGCTTACTAGGGAGCATCTCTCCTTAGGAAGAAGAGCTGAGAATTGTGGGGGGACTGTTGACAGGACGTTGTCACCTGAGGGTTCATCTCCACAAAATTGATGTCGTAGATGAGCCGACATACAAATGGTGTCTGGAGGAGGAGTCTCCAGCACTCAACGAACTTAGACAGGAATATTTTGGAGATACAATTTGTTACCAAAAGCGGTTAGGCAAGTTCAATTAACGGAGCTACTTGGATTCGCAAGAGGCGGTCAGCCTCGAACAACCTGCAGTTATGATGGGGATGTAAGGGGCGCAACGAGGCATCGATGATCAAGTATTACCACCTTTTGTTCGTTCATTCATTCAAGACCCAATATTACAAAACGGCTTAACCAATATTACAAAACCCTAATATAACCAAAGCAACAAGTGACGTATCTCTTCAAAAGTTCAGTCACAAGATCGCTAGCGTTGTTATAACTCAAAAAAAAAACACCTCGATGGTGCTGCAGCATCAAAAACTAATAATTTATTTTAGGTCTTCATTTACAATATGTCTCTGATAGACAATCGTTACCGGGGGTTGTGTTAAGCAGTACTACTATTCTTATTCTGGATCCAAAAGAAGATCTCCCATATTTCGAACAATTCTGGCAGTACTGTGTCGAAAACAACAAGGTACTCGTTTGTATAAAGAAATACAAACATCCCACTGAAATAAGGTAAGTATAACTTTTTAAATTTCACAGCTAAAACATTTTCGGAAAAAATTTCGATTTTTTTGTTCCGGTTAGTTCGCTTCAAGATACATTATTCAGAAGTTATTAAAATATGAAAAATTACTTTTTTAAATAATAAAATCTTGAAAGCCATCGAATATGGCACGAATTTATGAAGGAAGTGCAGAACAGACTCAGACAAAAATTGTCGAGGACAGGCCATTTATCTGTACTAATGGCCTTGACCTTGGTGTTCAAGGTCATTTAGAGGTTAAGGTGATTTTATTAAATGGAAACCTCTATTTTTTATTGCAGAAATAAAACGCGAAGAAAATTTCCTATCTGGCGGTATGAATAACATAAGGCATAAAATCACATCTAGAGGTCATTTGAAGGTCAAATATCCTCATACTCTGGATTGATGTGAATGAACCAATAATTCGGCAACCAAGAGTGATGAAAAAAAACTTTTTGTACAAAAATTTCTGGAAATCAAATTAAAATTACCTTCAAGGTCATGGTAATTTTTTAAATGGAATCCATTACTTTTGACCCCGAAAATGGAAATAGAGGAAAACTGTACGATCGGGTATGACCGAAGATCAAGGCCTTTTCAAAGTCAAATATCAAAAAATCCCGAAATGGCAAGATATTGAGGATTGTTCAAGGCTTATGGGAAAATTAGAGCGCTGTGGATTTAGATGAGAGTGAAAAATTTTCACTTTTGAATATGATCTTCAGTGACTTACCCCCTCTTGGAAGGTGCGGATCACCCATAACGTCAAACTGCGAAAACTCGGTTAAACTAGAACAGCTCTAAGAATTCAAACGATAAATGATTGCAGTGAAAATTGTTTCCGGGAATAACAAACGTTGAAGGTCCTTTCAACAAGCGGATAAAATGCAAAGGTGTGAGTAGTGGAGATAGGGGGCCTTTAGTTGACCCCCCACCACTTTTTTGATTGGCCAGCCAAGAATGACCTTGTTTCTGATTGGCTGCCCAAGTTCGCCCCCTATCTCGATTGGTTACGTAAACTCCACCTCTTTTTGCTCCACCTCCTACCTCCTTCCTAACCACCACAGCAGTTGGAGGGGAGCTGGTAGCAGTTGGAGGGGAGCTGGTAGCAGTTGGAGGGGAGCTGGTATTTTAAGCGACCGAATCTGAGTGAGAAATAGTGACTAACAACAACTCATTGAACGTGTAGGCCAAGTAATAATTTTATATCAAACCAGCCAGAAAAACCTTACGGACTTTGAAGATCAAGACTTTGCATTATTTCCCATCAGTCATTTGAAGAGGTACGTTGATTCACTTAGTTTACAACAAATTTGGCATAGGTTACCAGAACATTATTAAAGTGACGAGAAATTGAAGCTAAATTTATTTTGTTTTGAACATTACAAATTATACCAAAATCATATAGACGGTCCACCATTACCAATAAAAAAGTGTTATAAAAGTGCGAATTGTTTAAACAAGTGAATCAAATCTCTCAAATTCAGTTCATCAGTCTTCGAAATGGATCCACAACAAATATATTTAGATTCCGCTTGCGATGAATCAATCCAGTCAATGTACAAGGATGAAGTAACTCATTTTAAATTGGCTGGAAGGGGGAAGTTCAACGCAAGACAGGTTTCTTTAATAAGAATAGTTAGAAATAACTTCGAAGACGACGATGAAGATGATTGGATTGAAGATATGGGTGTTTCGAATGGTTGTGGAGAAGAGGGATTAGTAAAAGTGACAATAATAAAGGCAAGTGATGTAATATAGATCACATTAACCTTCGGGTAAATTTTCAAGGTTAATGCAGGTCGAGTTCGTTTTCTTTTAATGGAAAGCCCTCTTTTGGACATCGGATTCAAAAAGAACGGGAAATTTCACATCAGAAATGTATTTTAAAATTTGTTATTCTGTTCTGGGAAGGTCAAATCAAGCTCAATTGTTTAAAAAGCACTCAGAAACGGATTTTAATTATTTTCTGAGCACACTAAACGTTGAAGGGGCCTTCAACAAGTACTAGATGAAAAACATAAATTGTGACAAACTTGACCTTCCAGTCTATTTTCAAGGGCATTGAAATTGGAGGTCACTTTATGAATAAAGAAATTGCAGAAAATTAAAACTCCTTGTCCTTACTTTTAGCATTACCCGGAAACAACGACTTGGACGTAGTAAGTTCTATGCCCTTTGATTATCGTGAATCTCCTTGCCTCTCACGTTTGAGATGCTTAATTATCGTGAGTCCCGTCGCCTTTCACATTTGGGATACTTGATTATCGTGAGTCCCTCGCGTCTCACGTTTGAGGTGCTTGATTATCGTAAGTTCACTTGCCTCTCACGATAAGAATTCTTCCATCTGTCCTAATTTAGCGGATTTTTCGCAGTTTAACGTTGTGGATGACCCGTAAGATCCAAGAGGGGGACACTGAAGGTCATTTCCAGAAGTAAAAAATTTTTCACTTTCGTGGAAGCCTTCAGTGCTCTAATTTTTCTAAACCTTGAACAATCCCCAATATCCTGCCGTTTGGGGATTATATAATCTTTGACTTTGAAAAGGTCTTGACCTTAATCTTCAAAGTCATGTCCGATCTCCAAATTTTCCGCCATATCCATTTTTTGGGGTCAAAAGTTTGGGTCACATTTATAAAATTATCAGGACCTTGGTATGTCTTTCAAGGTCAAGATCAATTTTTAGGTCACCTTACCATACCACAGTTTGATTTCTAGAAACTTTTGTAGCAAAGGTTTTTCTCCATCATTCTTGGTTGTCTAATTATTGATTCAATCACGTCAGTCCAAGGTATGGGAACATTTGACCTTCAAATGACCTCTAGATGTGATTTTGCTCCTTATGTTATTTATACCATTGGATAGGAAATTTATTCCGCATTTCATTTATGCAATAAAAAATGTGGGTTTGTATTTAAAAAATTACCTTGGCCTTCAATCATGTGGATGATTGCTACTTTTGCTTAACAAACATCCTGTGATTTTCTAGTATGAACAAACATTATAGTGATATCCTAATATCCCCTCAGCCATGACGCTTCTAGCATACATGTCCCTAAACTTCCTGAAAAATACGAAATCGACTCGGAATCGGATGGACTAGATGATTTTGAAGCAAAAGCCGATCCAAGTTACCTCATCCAACTGTTACCAAAAGTATATAAATAGCGACGTACAAATTGATAAAATGTAACGAATCAGCATCGTACATTAACCACATATGAGCTGGGTACATATTCTAAAAGGTTATTTAGATGTTGGTACAAAAATTGTAAGAGTGCACCAGTAAATATTTCCAGTTATCACCACCCAAACCTTAACTATAAATCTTTGTTTGTGCTTAGTCTATATTGCCGCATTGCGAGTGGTTTGGGACGTGGTAGGACTTAAGGATTTTTGATAGGATGGGGTTAGAGTGGGACTTGACTCTCCTTATATATTTGGAGAGACTGAAAGAGCCAGGCTCGCATGGGTAGGTGCGAATCCCTGAAGTACAAAAAATATAGGAGTGCACCAGTTAATATTTCCAGTGATCACTACCCAAACCTTAACTGTAAATCTTTGTTTGTGCTTAGTCTATATTACTGCATTGCGTGTAGTTTGGGACGTGATAGGATTTAAGGGATTTTTGATAGGATGGGGTTAGAGTGGGACTTGACTCTCCTTATATATTTGGAGGGACGAAAGAGCCAGGCTCGCATGGGTAGGTGCGAATCCCTGAAGTACAAGAAATATAAGAGTGCACCAGTTAATACTTCAAGTGGTCACTACCCAAACCTTAACTCTAAATCTTTGTTTGTGCTTAGTCTATATTACTGCATTGCGAGTAGTTTGGGACGTGATAGGATTTAAGGATTTTTGATAGAATGGGGTTAGAGTGGGACTTGAATCTCCTTATATATTTGGAGGGACGAAAGAGCCAGGCTCGCGTAGGTAGGAGCAAATCCCTGAAGTCGGTCTATCCACTCTGGGGTCTGCAACCTTCAGACTTATTTTATTGGTTGCCATATTTGTTCTAGCCGAACAGATTGGTTGCCTTGATCTGGTTTAACAGCTTACTCACATCCTTTGAATATCAGCCTTCCAGATAGATTGATCCTTGAAGGTGTCTCCAATAGGCCAAAGCTTCACACCCGAAGATGATGTGTGAAGCCGTCTCGTCCTCTTCATCACATAGTTTACAATGGTTCTCCGTTAAAGATACCTATTGTTTGTAGATGTTTTCTCAAGCTGCAATGGCCAGTTATAAGTCCTGTCACCAGCCTGATTTGTTGTCTGCAGACGCAGAATTTCACGGCCTAATTTGCCGGATGATCTCCTCAGCAATAGCTTGCTGTGCCTGTAGCCCGCAAGGTGGTTCCAGTGGATCTGGTGTTGTTGATTTGTCCACCAGGACAGCCACCCATGGATAGCAGCCCTAGTAATTCCAAATGCTGGCTCTGATCCAATAAATGGAGTATCAGACACTTATGCAAGTTAGTCCGTTTTTTCATTTCCGGAGACGCCCTTGGGCCGTGGGCAAGGGTGACCCTATTGTATTTTGCCAGAGCCATAAGGTTTTAAAGACAATACCTATTTTGATGTTATTTGATAACACGCTAGAGCCTTCAGCGCTGCCTGGCTGTCAGAGAAGATGAGAACGGTCCTGACCCTGTAACTCCTCAAATTATTCCGAAGACATATATCAATAACGTGAATTTCTACCTGGAATAGTGTGGTATGCTACTCCATTGCTACACTCACATCAAATCTGGGTGTATCACCGTGTATTCCGGCGCCTGTATCATGGTCAGTTTTGGATCTGTCCGTATACCAGACGAGGTTTCTTGGCTGACTCACTATTCGGTCAAACCGCTCATTTCTAGCAATGAATTCGTTACCACGCCATTGATGCTGGTGTGTCCGAGGGGACAGGTCCAGTCCACCAGACGTTAATAGGATTTCCATAACTGTTGTTGGGGTGGATCTCATGACACCCGTGATGCATAGGTAGGGCAGGCTTTGGAGTTTGGAGAGCTCCAGAGTGGCCCAGGTTTGGTTTTTATCCACCACACAACCGAGCAATAGGTTATCATAGGTCTTGCCACCCCAGTGTACAGTGCACAGTGTGTCGCTTTAATCCCTACGTATTGCCTAGTGCCTTTTTTGCTGCCGTGATGGACATTTTATCTTTAGAAATAATTTCAGGTGTGAATTCCAGGTTAGCCGTTCATCCAGGGTTACACCCAGATATTTAACCTCCTGGTTCATTTGCAATTGTGTATTGAAGAGAGTTGGTAATTTTAATTCGCCTTCTTCTTTTCGTGAAGGGTATGAATGTAGTTTTTCCAGGGTTTACCCTAAGATTCTCCTTAGTACACCACTTCGCCACTGTAGTCAGAGCCCCTTGCATGAGCTCCGAAATTATATTGCCATGTATCCCCACAATGAATATGGCTATATCATCAATATACCCTTGGGTATAATAGTCTCGGTTGTTGAGATTCACCAGGAGCTCATGACCACCAAATCCCACAGAAGTGGGGATTTTACCCCTCCCTGCAGGCAACTGTTGACTATCGACACCTTCACAGTTTCCTCCAACAGTTTGGATTGTGCTCGTCTGCCCTGAAGCATGTATCCACCTGCAAAGAGCATCTTCAATACCATGTCTTCTGGTAGACGCTATCATGGAGGTGTGATCAAATGTTCCTTCAATATCAAGGAATATTGTCAGTACTATTTCCTTGCTATATGTGGCAAACTCTATTCTCCTTACCGGGTGATGTAGACCTGACTCACATGATTTTCCTGTTTGGTGGGCTTGTTGATTGGGGTCTAGTGGCTTCTTTTTAAAAGAAGTGTATGTTTTTCAAGCAATTTTTCTGATAGTTTTAGTAGAAAAGATGACATATTAATTGGCCTGAACGACTTCGCCTGGGAGTAGTCTCTCCCAGTTAGTATGAAGATAATTCTGGACCTTTTTCAGGCCAAGGACAGATAACTTATGGCTATACTTGCCCTTAGAATTTTGAAGAGCACGGGAGTGACGAGTTCTTTGCTCTGCTTTAGAAGCATTGGGATAACCTCATCGGGTCCCGGTGCCTTGTAACTTTCAAATAATTCTATTACCCACAATATCTTATTGTGAGTTATTACTTGATTTGCTGTTTCCCAGTCTCTTTTTAATGCCCTTCTAGTTAGGGTTGGGAGATTGGTTTCATCATTTATTGCGACGTGAGGGATAATGTCAGACTCTGGCAGATGCGTCCGATGAAGTATTTCTAGGGTTTGCCCGCCAGACTCTCTGGAGTCGTAGAAGATCACCTAGCCACTACCCGCCTGTAATACCGAATTATTAAAATAAAATAATAATTATATCCGATAAGAGTCGGATTTCAATAAACGGTGATTTCATGAATCTTCCTTGAGGAATTTTTAAAAATATTTTTACGATAATTAGCACCTGAAAATCTACTAAAATCACTTTTTTGTCTTGAAGAGAAAGAATCGTAGCAATCCTTGTTATTTATTCACATTTCTACTCTTTACTAGATATGTGGAGCTCATTCCGAAGTACGCAAAAGAACAAAAATTGTTCATAATTAAAGACCTGCCTTTCACTCATGAATTAAAGATCCCGAAATTTCTGAAAACGGCCGAAGATCGAGAGTTTCAAACATCTGAAGAAAAACAAGAGATTGTGAACGAACTTATCGACAAATTAACTTTCGATTATGATCCGAAAATGTTTATAAATCCAAGTTATGAAAAGAAAAAGGCATATGTTAAAGCTAAATTGTTGGGAGAACCAGAGGAAGAGGTAAGAGTAAAAAAAAACAGTTTATCTTTGCTATTTATGTGGTTAAAATTAAAATTCATAAAAATTGACTTTATTACCGTAAGTCCTGGTAAAGGCAGAAAATTTAATAATTACCCTGGATAGTTCTATACTTTATCAAGTTTATCAAATGTAATCACATATAAACTCTCACATACGACTTTTTTAATTTTTTTACTTGGCTCTTGGATGTCATACGATCATATATATATATATATACAGGGTGTCCAAGATAAGGATCCTAAGCATGGGGATCTCAGTACCTGTTGGAGTTACAGCTTAGGTTAAATTAGAAAAAAGTTGCGTACTTTGAAGCGTATTTACATGCCGTTGAGAAACTTTAAAAATTTTCATGGCCAGCTGAGATATTGGGGAAAAATGAAAATTTGACGAAATAGATTTTATTTTTTGTGACTTTATTTTAAAAGATATTAAAAAACTAATAAAACTTTTTCATTAGCAGTTTTTAGGTACTACGTGATGGAGTTTTTAAATTTTATATCCGACGTTTCGTTTTCGAGAAACCATCATCAACTTTATTTTTTTATAAGGGCCAAAAAAAAAGTATACCCTGTATCTGATTCCCTTTTTTATTACAAATTCAACGATGTATCACATGTCACATTTTTTGCAAAGCCTACTTAAAAATATGTTTAAAAAAATAGAAAAATCGCATTTTTTTTTTGTCTAACAAAAAAAATATGACATGTGATACATCGTTGAATTTGTAATAAAAAATGGAATCAGGTACAGGGTATACTTTTTTTTTGGGCCATATAAAAAAATAAAGTTGATGATGGTTAAAAACTGCTAATGAAAAAGTTTTATTAGTTTTTTAATATCTTTTAAAATAAAGTCACAAAAAAATAAAATCTATTTCGTCAAATTTTCGTTTTTCCCCAATATCTCAGCTGGCCATGAAAATTTTTAAAGTCTCTCAACGGCATGTAAATACGCTTCAAAGTACGCAACTTTTTTCTAATTTAACCTAAGCTGTAACTCCAACAGGTACTGAGATCCCCATGCTTAGGATCCTTATCTTGGACACCCTGTATATATATATATATATATATATATATATATATATATATATATATATATATATATATATATATTGTTGTAATATAGGAGAAAGTCTAGTTTGTCCCTGTCCCTTATATTACAAGCACGTTCAGTTTTCTTTCTCTGTCTCTCGTATTGATTGTCTATATCGGTTTCTTTTCTCGGATTATTTTGTCGTCATCGGGTAATTTGGCAGGGAAAGCCTAGAAAAGACCTGCCATATCTAAATCGGGTTTCATATATATCGAATTTCTCTAAAAATGTGGCTGTTTCATCCCGGTACCAACTATAGGACTCGTCAGTGGGATTCTAGTTGGTACCTTCCCAGATACCCGTCGTCGTACTTATTCACGTTCAGACCTTGTATTTGAAGTTAAATCTGGCCGGAAGATGGCGATGAGATGTTGAATACGACAGTATATATACTGATATATTTCCGGTTGTCAATCCATTCCTCAGCAGAAAAATCTTCACGACGTTTCGCCAACAGCTCAACTGGCATTTTCAAATGATGCTGCCTCGACGGCTGCTCGGCTTGGAATTCACTTTTGAAAATGTCAGCTGAGATGTTGGCGAAACGTCGTGAAGATTTTTCTACTGACGAACGGATTGACAACCGGAAATATACCAGTGTACATTCCACCATCCATGAAAACATACGATACAACATATCTCTTCTAATTATTTACATTTAACAAACATACAATTGTCACACATTACGCAAAAAGTTTTTTTATATATCATCATCGTCAAGTCTTGCACTCTTTGCAGAAAGTGGTGGTTGTTCTTCATCTGATTCCACACAACTAACAAGTTCTCCAAGCAATTCGGAAATATCATCAACTGCTTCAACATTTTAAGCCATTTTTTCGGTTTTTTAATTTTTCGCCAATTTGTTCCATTGTACTATATATATTTTTTTCCATTTATTGAAAGTAGAAGTAAAAACGAAAAAAGTGAGTCTAGTCCGAACTCTGTTGGACAAATAATTTTAAGAGGAAATGGGATAGAAAATTTCACTTTTTTTTATTGAAGTTAAATAAAACCGCAACGGTTGAATATTTTTACACAAAACAAATATAGCTTACTTGGGGCATCTCCATGTTTGAGCTTAATCGAATCCTTTTTTTGGAAGAAAAAAACAAAAAACCGAAAAAACGATTTTTGCATTTTTCTCGGAAAATTTTGGGGTTAAGGTAAAAATGATTCCTACAAAAGTTGTAGATCAAGCAATTTTTTCGGTTTTTTGGATTTTTCAACAATTTGTTCCATTGTACTATATATATATATATATATATATATATATATATATATATATATATATATATATATATATATATATATATATATATATATATATATATATATATATATATATATATATATATATGTATATATATATTGAAAGTAGAAGTAAAAACGAAAAAAGTAAATGTAGTCCGAACCAGGTGAGGATCCAAGTGCTTTGAGTTCAGGAGAATAAACCCGATTTTGCCTCTTATACTATAGTTTATTCAAGAACTAGAGAGAGTAAAAAATAATTTTGACCCTTTTTTTTCTTCGCAAACTACCTGTGTTCTTTAGTCCGGTGTCTTTCGCAAAATTCAAGAAGTTAAACATATATAAAAAAATAAATTCGTCCATATAAGATTAAAATTTTTTGGGGCTATCGGTCATTATATTATTAATTAAAATCATTTTTAGGACATTTGAGGTTTCAGTTTATTTATTTCTTAAACCATTTGCAGTATTACAATTAAACACTAAAAAGAAAATCAAATGTAATTAATTTTTATATGTTACAGTTAAAATTAGACCTACTTACTTTTATTTCTATTGTACTGATGTCTTAATTTAATTTACTTTATTATATGGAAATCCGATAGCCCCAAAAAAATAAAATAAACATGTTAATTCTACACTTAAGAAAAAGACACAAATACATTAATAAAAAAATTATGGCTAATTGGAATTAAATATATATAAAATTAAAGAGTGGAACACACTAAAATAAAAATATATAAAAAAGTAAAAAAAAAATATGTAAGCAACATTAAACAATAAAATACAACAAAAACAAAAATTTAAATAATAAATTGTGTTTACACTAGTAAACATTACGTATCTAATTCGTAATGAAAGTCAGTGAAGCTATCTTCGCTCAAATTAATTATAATTGGTTCCTCTATCTCACCGAGCATGAGGTCCAATTTCCACATTTTCTTTTATTCTTTTATTATATGAATTTTTCTCAATTTTTTGCAGTAACTTTATTCAAAAAAATCTTTCAAAAGTTCAATTAAATTACTAATTTTGTAAGTTGTGTTATTTCTACCAACTCTACCTTTTACTTGAAAAATATTTCCTTCCCAATGGACATTTTCTGGACGATCTATAAGAATAGATTTTCTATCTGGTTTTTCCCGGCAAAAATTAAGTTCTCTAAGCAATTTCCAGAGCTCAGTTCTTTTAATTTCAGGTAAATCTCGATCTTCATTGAGTTTAGTTAGAATTTTGTCAACGGTTGGGATCTGCTTCTCATAATAAAATGTATGTACAACTCCTTCTATTGCAGTTTTCATCTCTTCTTCCAACGAGGTTTTTCGTCTGCTTGTGATCGAATGTGACTTGGGAGTAATAACAATTCCACTCGTTTTTTTCTCCTTCAGTATTCGGTTCATAGTAGATTTTCCAACTCCTGTCATGTTGGAACACATCTCAACAGAGCTGTTAACATTATTATCTAGATAATGATATCTTAAGGCATCATAAACATTCATCGTAATAAGTTTCTCGTTGAGGAAAAAATGCCCTGGTTTAACGATTTTGGAATAAATATAGAGGTGAAAGCCATATCTTTTGGGTATCTCACTAATCTCAAATAATATATAAAAACAAGCACAACAAGATAAATCACTTAGAACATCCTGTACGGCGTACTCTGCTCACTGACAAAAATTAAATTGAACTCTCAGAAATTTTATTGTGGCGGTAAATTTCTAAAAGCTTATAATTTTTAAATATAATTAGATTGACGGCAATCCTCAGTTACCTGCGACATTGAAGCAGGTATTTTGGTAATAGTTTTATTACTCTCTCTAATTCTTGAATAGAGTATAGGAATGTATATGTTTGCGATCGCCCCCCCCCCCTTCCATTATGCCACACCGATTCTGCCTTTTTTTTATTATTAGAAATGTGTATGCTGCTGGCCCCCCCCCCCCCGCTGACGACTTGTTTTTCTTGCGATAGCCCTCCCCCAAGAGCTCTGAGTTCAGGAAAATAGACCCGATTCTGCCTCATACTAGGAATGTGTATCCAGCTCGCATCCTCCCCCCTGTCGACAACTTGTTTTTTCTTGTGAGCGCCCCCCCCCTCTCAAATTCAGAAAAATAGACCCGACCCTGCCTTTTACACTAGAAATGGAAATGTTCCTGGTATCTCCCCTCCCCCCGTCGACAAGTTGCTTTCGCTTGTCATATTTTACTTTTTTGATATTGTGCGGTTAGATTAAAAATGAATCCTACAAAAGTTGTAGATCTTTTTTTAACCTACAACTTTTCTATACAGCTTTTTTCGATAAGAGGCGTAGTTTAGCCGAAAATGGCAAAAAACTGTTTTTCACCATTTTCCGGCAATTTGTTCTATTTGTACTATATACATTTTTTTTTTCATTTCTTAAAAGTAGAAGTATAAACAAAAAAAGCGAGCCTAGTCCGAACTTTGTTGGACAATTAATTTTAAGAGAAAATGCGGTTGAAAATTTAACTTTTTTTTGTTAAAGTTAATTAAAACCGCAACGGTTGAATATTTTTGCACAAAACAAATGTAGCGAACTTGTGACATCAAAAGGTACAGTCTCTCCGAGTTTCAGCTTAATTGAATCTTTTTTGTGGAAGAAAAAGAAACGAAACGGCTTTTTCCATTTTTCTCGGAAAATTTTGATTTTAGGGTAAAAATGATCTCCGCAAAAGTTATAGATCCTTTTATTACCTATAATTTTTGTATTTAACTTTTTTTGATAAGGTGTGGAGTTTAGCAGGGAAAACTGTTTTTCACCCCTAAAAATTATTAGAATTATTTTTTTTCTTACCCCCTGCTTTACAGTTACGCAGCCTGGCCTATAAGTACAATTGTTATAAACAATTAAAAAGAGGCAGCTTATATCACTGTTGACAACTTCCTCTTTATGCCTGTAAAGTTTAATCGAAATCGTTTCAGCAGTTACGAAGATTAGTCTTTATAGACAGACTCCAATTTTATTTATCTGTATAAGTATATAAAGAAAATTTATATTTAAAGTCGTGTCAATACTTACTGAAAAAATGTCAAATTAGATCAATTTAGTAAAAAAGTAAAGCAAGTTTTTTAACGTTTGTTTGAAGGTTGTAGACAATGTTGAAGAATGACTAAAATGTGGTCGGACTTGCCTTGTCTTTATTTTTATTTTTACGACGTTTCGATTAGGTTGTATCTCTAATCGTTATCAAGTAGAAACTGAATGTTTTGTCTTAAGACTACGAGCTTATATAGGGAATGTGTCCATTGAAGCGCAACGTTTCGCTTCACTGTAAATACCTCAATGATTTGATGTTACAAAGTAGTGGTTGCCAAAGATTAGGTATCTCAACACTCGGTTTACTGAAGATTCCATTATTATTTTTAATGTATGCTGTTTCTATAATATAAAGTATGTGTTGGCTTTCTGTATACTGAAGTTTTAATAGTTTCGTTTGAACGATTCGCCATGGTAAACTTAATTGTAGGTCGAATGGTATTCAGATGTTTCAGGAAATCATTAAGTTCTTGTTCATTGTCCTTCCATACGATGAAAGTATCATCGACATATCTCAACCAGACTTTCGGTTTTACTGTTGCCGTTTCTATGGCATGAGTTTCGAACCATTCCATATATATATATATATATATATATATATATATATATATATATATATATATATATATATATATATATATATATATATATATCATTTTTCTTAATTTTGTATTTTCTTGGGTTTAAGTTCTATAATTAATAAAACACAAAACGATTGACGTTTTGCCCTTTATTCAAGGCATTTTCAAAATTTTTTCCTAAAAAAATATATAATTAAAATACATCAAATAAAAAACATATTTTACACATTTTGGAAAACAAACAAGACACTTAAAAACAGTAGTCAAAAACTTTAAAACATTTTAAAAATATTTAATTTTACCAGTACATACCTTGACATTTTGCTGTTCTGTTTCTAAATAAACTTTAAATTTTCATCGTTTACTGAGGATACGTGGAATGCGAATGTGTTTTATTTTTTTAAATATTTTTTATATTTTACAATGTATAAAAAAAAATAAGGTATATGTTTGGTTTTATGTTTAAGAGGATATTCTATTTTTGATTCTTATTTGACCGGATCGAATACTTAATAGTTTTGTTTAAATTAGGTTTGCGTACATGTGGCTCAAATTTCCCATATCTGTTCTGTCGTTAACAGTGTTTTTATCTTTTTTAATTTCAATCATTTCCTTTATCTGTAACTTTTGGTAATTCATATCTTTGTTTTTTATAATGGTACTGTTATAATCAAAAGTGTGTTTTGCGTCCTGTGTGTGTTTGTTTAACGCTGTTGAGGCGTTTTTTGTATATTTATGGCCATTTAATCTGTTCTTCAGTAATTGGCTCGTCATGCCTATATATGTTTTGGGACAATTTGTGCAAGGGATCGAATATATTATATTTGATTTATTCATTAGAGGAGTTTTACTTTTTAAATTTGTGAATAATGTATTTAATTTATTATGTGACCTGTGGCATACGATAATATCATGCTTTTTTAAAATATATTTTATTTTTTCTGACAGCTCACTAGTGTAAAGTAATGCTACATATTTTTGCTGTTTATGTTCTATATTTTTTGTTTTTACGTTATTATAAAACTTATATGTTCGTTTATCAATTATTTTGGTGATAGTCTTTTCGTTGAAATTATTATTTATTAGTGTCTTTTTTACTTTTTGCATCTTTTTTCAGTTAGTTCTTTTACACCATTCACAATGCTATTCCACCAAAAATATACGGCCTACCAAAATTACATAAACAAAATATACCACTAAGACTTATTGTTTCTTGTATACAATCGCCATTCTATAGTTTATCAAAATTCTTATCAGATTGCATTTCAAATATTACAGGCAAAAACGATTTTTTTATTAAAGATTCATTCGCCTTTAAAAAATTTATTAATAAAGTAAACCTATCTGAAAATTACAGACTCATTTCGCTAGATGTTATATCTTTGTATACAAACATACCAAATCAACTTGTCCACACTATTTTAGCAGAAAAATGGGAAATTTTAAAAAAACATACAACGCTATCAAAAAATAATTTTATGGATGCTGTTGACCTCGTTCTTAATACAAATTATTTTCAGTACGAAAATACCTTTTACAAACAACTCGATGGATGTGCTATGGGATCACCAATTTCATCTACCATTGCTCAGCTAGTAATGGAATATTTAGAGGAAAAAGTCTTAGAAAAATTAAATTTTAATATAATATTTTTCAAACGTTTTGTCGATGATTGCATAGCAGCCGTACCACAAAATATAATAAATGAAATTCTCCAAGAATTTAACAGTTTCAACGAAAAATTACAGTTCACGTCCGAAACAGAGAATCAAAATAAAATAAATTTTCTAGATATGACACTTATAGGCAGAAAAAACAAAATTTTAACTGAATGGTACACCAAACCAACTTGGTCAGGTAGATATCTAAACTATTTCTCTAATCATTCAAAAACTCAAAAAAATAGCGTTATAATCGCGCTATCTGATCGTACTATCTCCCTAACATCTCCAGAATTCCGACCAAAAATACTTCAAAAAGTAAAAGAGACACTAATAAATAATAATTTCAACGAAAAGACTATCACCAAAATAATTGATAAACGAACATATAAGTTTTATAACAACGTAAAAACAAAAAACATAGAACATAAACAGCAGAAATATGTTGCATTACCTTACACTAGTGAGCTGTCAGAAAAAATAAAATACATTTTAAAAAAGCATGATATTATCGTATGCCACAGGTCACATAATAAATTAAATACATTATTCACAAATTTAAAAAGTAAAACTCCTCTAATGAATAAATCAAATATAATATATTCGATCCCTTGCACAAATTGTCCCAAAAAATATATAGGCATGACGAGCCAATTACTGAAGAACAGATTAAATGGCCATAAATATACAAAAAAACGCCTCAACAGCGTTAAACAAACACACACAGGACGAAAAACACACTTTTGATTATAACAGTACCATTATAAAAAACAATGATATGAATTACCAAAAGTTACAGATAAAGGAAATGATTGAAATTAAAAAAGATAAAAACACTGTTAACGACAGAACAGATATGGGAAATTTGAGCCACATTTACGCAAACCTAATTTAAACAAAACTATTAAGTATTCGATCCGGTCAAATAAGAATCAAAAATAGAATATCCTCTTAAACATAAAACCAAACATATACCTTATTTGTTTTTTTTATACATTGTAAAATATAAAAAATATTTAAAAAAATAAAACACATTCGCATTCCACGTATCCTCAGTAAACGATGAAAATTTAAAGTTTATTTAGAAACAGAACAGCGAAATGTCAAGGTATGTACTGGTAAAATTAAATATTTTTAAAATGTTTTAAAGTTTTTGACTACTGTTTTTAAGTGTCTTGTTTGTTTTCCAAAATGTGTAAAATATGTTTTTTATTTGATGTATTTTAATTATATATTTTTTTAGGAAAAAATTTTGAAAATGCCTTGAATAAAGGGCAAAACGTCAATCGTTTTGTGTTTTATTAATTATAGAACCTAAACCCAAGAAAATACAAAATTAAGAAAAATGATATAATCTATGGTTCAAGAATCAAGAAAATAAATATATATATATATATATATATATATATATATATATATATATATATATATATATATATTGGCGACGACTGGAGAGAGTGAAGAACCCATCGGAAGCCCGTCGTCCTGAGCGTAGAACTTGTCCTTTACTTGAAAGTAAGCACTACGCAGGCAACACTCCAAAAGGTCCATCACTCCATCCAGTGGTAACGTGGTTCGATCTGATAAAGTAGTATCATTTGAAAGTCTAATTTTGATTATGTCGAGTGATTCCCCTAATGGTACATTAGTATACAGACTTTCCACATCAAAGCTTATTAGTCTGTCGTCTGGCTCTAGATTGATGTTACTAATAATGTTCACGAAATGTGTAGAATTTTTAACATATGTGCTCGTCTTACCTTCTAGAGGTTGTATGATTTTTAAGAGAAACTTCGCCAGTGCATTTGTCGGGGATCCTCTGGAGCTGGTTATTGGCCTCAATGGTATGTTCGTTTTATGAATTTTTGGAAGTCCGTAAAGATGTGGTGGCTTACTGTAGTGTGGTGTGAGCGCCGATCGTAGGTTGTCAGGTATATTGTTTTGGTATTTCCTGAGTGTTCTGTAGATTTTTGACTCTATGAATTTTGTGAGGTCACGGGCTAATTGTCTATATTTTCCTTTTTCCAGGATATCTCCGATTTTTTGATCGTACCTTACGATGTCCATTATCACTGTTACATTTCCCTTGCCCGCTGGTAAAATCTTTATGGATTCATCCTTACGAAGTTCTTTTAAGGCTGATGCTTCTAATTTGGAGAGATTTTGAACTGGATTTTTCTTGTCTTCCAAAGTTGATTTTATTTTCCACCTAAACTCGTCGAAATGATTTTGGTCTACTTGTATAATATATATGTGTAAAACTAATTGACGATGTTATAAATAATTTTAGAACAACGAACATTTGACAGCAAGAAACACATTCCTTCTTCACAATTCCATACATTAAGGGAACGTCGGAGAAAATAAGACGAATTGCCAGTAGTGATAATATAAAAACAGCCTTTAAATCAGGAAATACCCTTAGAGCTCATTTAACAAAAACAAAACCTAAAACTACCGATAAGAAAGAATGTGTTTATAAAGTTCCATGTGAGTGTGGTGAAATGTATATTGGAGAAACCAAACGACCGCTAGAAGTTAGAATTAAGGACCATAAAACTCATACACAAGAAGGGGGAACGTCGAGATCAGATATTGCAGAACACTCCTGGGATAAACAACACCATATAAAATGGTCTGAGGCTGCGGCAATATATATGGAACCCAATATGAAAAAAAGAAAATTTATAGAAACAGCATACATAAAAATAATAACGGAATCTTCAGTAAACCGAGTGTTGAGATACCTAATCTTTGGCAACCACTACTTTGTAACATCAAATCATTGAGGTGTGTACAGTGAAGCGAAACGTTGCGCTTCAATGGACACAGTGCTTATATAAACTCGTAGTCTTAAGACAAACCATTCAGTTTATACTTGATTACGATTAGAGATATAACCTAATCGAAACGTCGTAAAAATAAAAATAAAGACAATGCAAGTCCGACCACATTTTAGTCATTCTTCAACATTGTCTACTACTAAGTTTTTTAACTTACAAAAATTTCTAGGTAGAAGATGTAACGGCAAACACTGATAATATAGATCGTGAAATTGGAGAGATCGTTAAAAATATAAAACAGTTGTTTAAATTTTCTGAGCCACAGGGAACTAAACGTAAGGCAGGCGCCGCTGGAACATCCCGTAGAGGAAGAAAATCTGCAAAATAAGAGATAACTTTCTTCATTAGTATTTTAAATTAACAAACGTTTCATTGTGTCTAGTTTTATAAGATCGTGTTAACAAATTTTTGACTTTTAGGCTCAATTAAAAATGACAAAACAGATCTGGATTGAACCTTGAACGCAATATTGGAATATTACAGAAGTACTTTTTCATTGGCCCAGTAGTTTTTTTTAGTTAGGGTGGTAGCTTATGAAAATTGATGACAAAAAACTTCGTTTGTACATTGTTAAAATAAAAAAAGACATAGCTTTGCAAAAAGTACTCATTTCACTCCCATTACAAATTGTTGCGAGCGATTTCTCGGAAAATAGACTTTGGAAAATTTTTTAAGTTTTGCGGTTTACTAAAGTAGATGGGGGCAATTGGGATGTTGACTATTTTTGGGAAAGTATTTAAAACTATGCATAAATACCTAATTAGTTTTTATTTTTTGGGTTTCGGTCATATTATTACTTTATAAAAAATTAACACATGTTTTTTTCTGACGTTTCGGTTTATTTTATTGATTAAACCATCTTCAGAGAATTACTGTAAATATGAAAAGAATATGTAAATTTATGTTATATAAACTGAAAATTTTACTTTCTTACCTAATGTTAACAGGTGGTTTACTTGAATAACTTACATTTAATTATTTTATTACTTTAATACAACATAATTAAAAACTTCTTTTTTAGTATAAATATAAATATAGAAAACTATTATTTTTTGAATGCATTTTTTTTTCACATCTGGTTTGTTTTGCTTTTGACACAGTACTACCAAAGGGTTTGAAAGTTTCTGGACCATCTGCAAGAAACTTTCAAACCCTTTGGTAGTACTGTGTCAAAAGCAAAACAAACCAGATGTGAAAAAAAAAATGCATTCAAAAAATAATAGTTTTCTATATTTATATTTATACTAAAAAAGAAGTTTTTAATTATGTTGTATTAAAGTAATAAAATAATTAAATGTAAGTTATTCAAGTAAACCACCTGTTAACATTAGGTAAGAAAGTAAAATTTTCAGTTTATATAACATAAATTTACATATTCCTTTTCATATTTACAGTAATTCTCTGAAGATGGTTTAATCAATAAAATAAACCGAAACGTCAGAAAAAAAACATGTGTTAATTTTTTATAAAGTAATAATATGACCGAAACCCAAAAAAGTAAAAACTAATTAATAACTACACGGTCAACAAATAGAAACAAAAATAGATACCTAATGTAACCGAAAATATTTTTAAAAAATTTTAATACAACTAGTACTTTAAAAATCATAAATTTTAAATTCGGTTGCACCATTTTGTGTTTTTTGAATAGATGTTCTACTGTATCTAGTTGCTTATGGCATTTGAAAATGATAGGTAATTTACAACTATAAGAATAATAATCAGGAATTTCGGAACGCGATTTATAGTCGTCCAGCAGGCTATAACAGCAATAATGGTAATAACATATTGACAATAGCACAAAACAGAAGCAAAATATTTATAGTAGATGTTCGAAATGTCGACCATCCAGTTCCAAACGCTTTTTTTCGAAACCACTGCTAACTCTGGACAACATTTGAGGGGTTACAGTTTGAAAAGCGTCTCTTATGCGTATTTTCATATCTTGTTGTGTTGTCGGGGCCATATTGTAGACAATTCTTTTTATGTATCCCCATAAAAAGAAATCTGTTGGAGTTAAGTCTGGAGATCTCGGGGGCCAATTTTGAAATCCGTCTCTCCCAATCCACCTGTTTTAAAAGTTGACATTTAAAAATTGCCCAACCTCGCGATGATAATGAGGCGGAGCTCCATCCAGTTGAAGCCACATAGTTGTTCTAATATTTAAAAGGACATTTCCTAATAACACTAGAAGTTGGTGTAAAAGAAAATCGCGAAACATGAAACCATTTGAAGGTCCTTCAAAAAAAGTAAGATCCAATTAAGTATGGATCCAGTATTCCTCCTCACACATTAACCGACCACCTTTCGGGTTTATCATAACTCTGTATTAATGCGGATTTGAATCAGAATAGTAATGGAAGTTGTGTCTATTCACGAAACAACTGTTATGAAAAGTACATTCATCACTAAACAACATGTTATCAAAAAATGTTCATTTTCTGCTACTTTATGTAACATCCACAAGCAGAATTCAGTTCGATTGTCAAAATCATTTCCGTGAAGCTCTTGACAAAGCTGGATTTTATAAGGATGAAATCTGTATTTGTTGAAAATCCTTGAAACACTTGCTTGGCTAATGTTAGTATTTTCGGATATATGATTCTGACTAATATTGGGATTTTCAATCACTGAACCAAGTACAGTAAAAACATTTTCTTCATCCTCAGTGACAGGTTTTCTTATGGCAGGTTTTTAATAACTAACACTTCCACTTTCCCGAAACTGGTTTAATAGTGTCATAAAAACGGCTGGTTTAGGATGATTTCTTTCAGGAAACCTTTAAGCATAGACTCGAGAAGCCAACAAACAATTTTGATGACATTCTCCAAGGATAAAAAACATATCAATTCGCTCTTCGTTTGGATAAATCTTCATTTTGACAAAGCAATAACACAACAATATTCAAATAATTCAATAAGTTTCACAGTTACAAAAAATAATACCGCTATTATAGCAACAGGGTTTACAGACTAAACTGATAGATTAAATGAATTATCTGACGTTTCTAAATGCCATAGGCAACTAGATACGTTAGAACATATATTCAAAAAAACACAAAATGATGCAGAAAACGAGTATTTGGGGTATTCTGTGAAAACGCGAAGTCTTAGCTATAGAACACCCTTATACCATTCGATAGATATTTAAAAGGTACATTTTCTGATTAGTTAAAAAGTATAGCGTTCTATTTAAATTAATCAAGTTATAACCACTTAAAGTTCTTATTTGATTAGTTTTCATTTTTGAACACTCTGTATAATATAGCAAGTTTATTATAATTGGGATATAAAATATGATTTATTGTTACACTTCACTGTAAATTTCAAGTACTCAACTGAAATGCTTCTTAAGTATGAAACATGAAAATTGGGTTAGATTTTGTCAAAATTCAAATTATTTAAAAACCCTTAAGGTTTAGGTACTATAAACTTTATTAAAATAGGCACCTATTTTGATCGGAGAATCCAAAAATGCTTTAATATACTGGGGGTTCCATTTAAAAAAACAACTTTGGTATTTTCAGAACTTTTGAGACACCCTGTATAATATGAAAATAATTTTAAAAAGTAACTATATTAAACCCCTATATATCCCAAAAGTTAAACTTTTTGAAAGTCACGTATTTTGGCCGCAATATTCCCGTATAGAGTGAATAACCCTCTATATTCATTATTGGGTGCGGAAATAACAATTCTTGATAAATTACTTATATGGAGCTCTTCATATTTCTAAATTTAGCAGAATAGAAGTTACTGTTTGTTGTGAAGAAATTGGCCACCATAAAACTGTCAATTCTCGGAAAAATCGAACTATTTGCCTTAATAAATCCACTTTCCTTCGTGAAAAAACTTCTTAGAATCGTTTTCAAAGGGAAAAGTACGCAAATTTCGAAGAAATTGCATGAAAATGACTATAAAACATGAACTAAGCAACAGAGCTCTTGACAGCGATCACGATATGACATAAAACCAAAAAATTTATATGTCAAGTTCGTGACAGCGATGATGTTAGTTGTATTCTTTAAAGTATTTATCAAATGATCAAAGTGAAAAAAATGAAACTGATAACCATGTTCTTTTCAATATGCATTTACTTGTCATTAGGTCGAAGTGATCATGATTACTTCAAATGATAGAACTGAAAGTAATAATGACTCAAAAGAATAACCATATTAGGACGGAGTACCAGCGATGATATTAGTATGGAGTGACTATTCACTTTGATTGGTGTTCGTTGTCACGTTGCTCGAAGGAGCTTTCATTACATTTTTATTAATAAATAAATATAAAGTTCCTTAAAAATATAGAAAAATATCGTGTTTTTTAGGATTTCTATCGTGGAAACTACAGTTTCGCGGCAAAATTATATTTTTATTTGAAAACAGTCAACATCCCTATTCGGGTGGAATTATTTCATTTTTAGATTTTACCCAAAATTATAGACATCTTTCATGTATAATGTCCTATACCCAAGTCTGACTGTTTTTGACATAATAAAGTTTATGCCAAAAATGGCGTTTACAGGCCTAAACATAACTATCAATTTGTCTTATATGAAAGCCTTTATTTTTGAATTGGAATTGATTTCCTTCTAGAAGGGAATCTACTTTATCGGACTGTGTTGATATTTTGTTGACAGATGAATACAGGGTGATCAAAAACTAACATTAAATATTAACTGTATTTATTTATTATAAAAATATGAACACTTTACACTAAAATAGATCCCCTTCTAGAAGGAAACCAACTCCAATTAAATAATAAAGGCTATCAAGTAGGTGGAATTGATGGTTATGTTTGGGCCTGCAAACACCATTTTTAACATAAAATTTAAAATATTTCAAAAACAGTTAGACTTGGGTGTAGGACATTATATAAGAAATATGTTTATAATTTTCCTAAAAAGGGAATAACATATAGGGTGTTTCATTTAAAATGAACAGAGAGGTATTAACTTTCAATGTAATCGGAAGTGACACCATCTTGAAAATATCTTAGACGAATAGCCCCCCTCGACTTTAGTAAACTGCAAAATTTTACAAAGTCTATTTTCCAATCGCGGCATTTCTTTGTGTGACACACTGTATATAAATTTTTAATCACCAATATTTCGAAAATATTTTAATTTAATTATAGTGTATGCCACATAAAATATGCTTGCAATTTTCCATAAACGTTAAAAGTACAATAATATACAAGATGTCTCATTAAGAAATACCGTAAGTGACAGCATATTTTCTACAGAGTCGAGTATAAAAAATGCTCGCAATTTAATAAATTATTTGAGTATTTTCCCTAATTTTTTGCCTTGATTTTAATCAAATTTCTGCAAGTTAAAGCACACTCTAGTCCCGAGTTAACCGTATGGTAGGGTTAACATAAATTTATAAACATAGAATGGAAATTTAATGATGTTTAAATTATCACGCGAATTAAGTATTTAATATGGGTCTAAATAATGACGTATTTCACGTCTTAATTTACTTACACATTCAAAATAAGTTTTAGCAAGTAATTTTTATATATAGTAAATTGTTTGTTTATTCTGTAGTTTCTGTATCAATGAAATCAATGATTTTTTACACGAATTTATTGGTTTAATCGAATTTGTGCAAGATTTTATTGAATCACACTCTAATCCCGAGTTAACCGTATGGTAGGGTTAACATAAATTTATAAATACTGCTTGAAAATTTAATGATGTTGCAAATTATCACGCGAATTAAGTATTTAATTTGGGTCTAAATAATGACATATTTGACATCTTAATTTACTTACACATTGAAAATAAGTTTTAGCAAGGAATTTTTATATATAATTAATTGTTTGTAGATTCTGTAATTTCTGTACTAAGTATTGTTTTTTTTTACACGAATTTATTGGTTTAATTGAATTTGTGTAAAATTTTATTGAAACACACTCTAATCCCAAGTTAACCGTATTGTAGGGTTAACATAAATTTATAAACACGGTTTGAAAATTTAATGATGTTACAAATTATCACGCGAATTAAGTATTTAATTTGGGTCTAAATAATGACTTATTTGACGTCTTAATTTACTTACACATTCAAAATAAGTTATAGCGAGGAATTTTTATATATAATTAATTGTTTGTAGATTCTGTAATTTCTGTACTAAGTATTGTTTTTTTTTTACACGAATTTATTGGTTTAATCGAATTTGTGTAAAATTTTATTGGAACACACTCTAATCCCGAGTTAACCGTATTGTAGGGTTAACATAAATGTATAAACACTATTTGAAAATTTAATGATGTTGCAAATTATCACGCGAATTAAGTAATTAATTTGGGTCTAAATAATGACATATTTGACGTCTTAATTTACTTTCACATTCAAAATAAGTTTTAGCAAGGAATTTTTATATATAATTAATTGTTTGTAGATTCTGTAATTTCTGTATTAAGTAATGTTTTTTTACACGAATTTATTGGTTTAATCGAATTTGTGTAAAATTTTATTGAAACACACCCTAATCCCGAGTTAACCGTATTGTAGGGTTAACATAAATGTATAAACATGGTTTGCAAATTTAATGATGTTGCAAATTATCACGCGAATTAAGTCTTTAATTTGGGTCTAAATAATCACGTATTTGACGTCTTAATTTACTTGCACATTCAAAATAAGTTTTAGCAAGGAATTTTTATATATAATTAATTGTTTGTAGATTCTGTAATTTCTGTATTAAGTTATGTTTTTTTACAGGAATTTATTGGTTTAATCGAATTTGTGTAAAATTTTATTGAAACACACTCTAATGCCGAGTTAACCGTATTGTAAGGTTAACATAAATTTATAAACATGGTTTGAAAATTTAGTGATGTTGCAAATTATCACCCGAAGTCTAAATAATGACGTATTTGACGTCTTAATTTACTTACACATTCAGAATAAGTTTTAGCAAGGAATTTTTATATATAATTAATTGTTTGTAGATTCTGTAATTTCTGTATTAAGTAATGTTTTTTTTACACGAATTTATTGGTTTAATCGAATTTGTGTAAAATTTTATTCAAACACACTCTAATCCCGAGTTAACCGTATTGTAGGGTTAACATAAATTTATAAACAGAATGGAAATTTAATGATATTGCAAATTATCACGCGAATTAAGTATTTAATTTGGGTCTAAATAATGACGTACTTGACGTCTTAATTTACTTACACATTCAAAATAAGTTTTAGCAAGGAATTTTTATATATAATTAATTGTTTGTAGATTCTGTAATTTCTGTATTAAGTAATGATTTTTTATACGAATTTATTGGTTTAATCGAATTTGTTCAAGATTTTATTGAAGCACACTCTAATCCCATGTTAACTGTATTGTAGGGTTAACATAAATTTATAAACACGGTTTGAAAATTTAATGATGTTGCAAATTACCACGCGAATTAAGTAATTAATTTGGGTCTAAATAATGACGTATTTGACGTCTTAATTTACTTACACATTCAAAATAAGTTTTAGCAAGGAATTTTTATATATAATTAATTGTTTGTAGATTCTGTAATTTCGGTATTAAGTAATGATTTTTTAGACGAATTTATTGGTTTAATCGAATTTGTGTAAAATTTTATTGAAACACACTCTAATCCCGAGTTAACCGTATGGTAGGGTTAACATAAATTTATAAACACGGTTTGAAAATTTAATGATGTTGCAAATTGTCACGCGAATTAAGTATTTAATTTGGGTCTAAATAATGACGTATTTGACGTCTTAATTTACTTACACATTCAAAATAAGTTTTAGCAAGGAATTTTTATATATAATTAATTGTTTGTAGATTCTGTAATTTCGGTATTAAGTAATGATTTTTTACACGAATTTATTGGTTTAATCGAATTTGTGTAAAATTTTATTGAAACACACTATAATCCCGAGTTAACCGTATGGTAGGGTTAACATAAATTTATAAACACGGTTTGAAAATTTAATGATGTTGCAAATTACCACGCGAATTAAGTAATTAATTTGGGTCTAAATAATGACGTATTTGACGTCTTAATTTACTTACACATTCAAAATAAGTTTTAGCAAGGAATTTTTATATATAATTAATTGTTTGTAGATTCTGTAATTTCGGTATTAAGTAATGATTTTTTAGACGAATTTATTGGTTTAATCGAATTTGTGTAAAATTTTATTGAAACACACTCTAATCCCGAGTTAACCGTATGGTAGGGTTAACATAAATTTATAAACACGGTTTGAAAATTTAATGATGTTGCAAATTGTCACGCGAATTAAGTATTTAATTTGGGTCTAAATAATGACGTATTTGACGTCTTAATTTACTTACACATTCAAAATAAGTTTTAGCAAGGAATTTTTATATATAATTAATTGTTTGTAGATTCTGTAATTTCTGTATTAAGTAATGATTTTTTACACGAATTTATTGGTTTAATCGAATTTGAGTAAAATTTTATTGAAACACACTATAATCCCGAGTTAACCGTATGGTAGGGTTAACATAAATATATAAACACGGTTTGAAAATATAATAATGTTGCAAATTATCACGCGAATTAAGTAATTAATTTGCGTCTAAATAATGACGTATTTGACGTCTTAATTTACTTACACATTCAAAATAAGTTTTAGCAAGGAATTTTTATATATAATTAATTGTTTGTAGATTCTGTAATTTCTGTATTAAGTAATGATTTTTACACGAATTTATTGGTTTAATCGAATTTGTGTAAAATTTTATTGAAACACACTATAATCCCGAGTTAACCGTATGGTAGGGTTAACATAAATTTATAAACACGGTTTGAAAATTTAATGATGTTGCAAATTGTCACGCGAATTAAGTATTTAATTTGGGTCTAAATAATGACGTATTTGACGTCTTAATTTACTTACACATTCAAAATAAGTTTTAGCAAGGAATTTTTACATTTAATTAATTGTTTGTAGATTCTGTAATTTCTGTATTAAGTAATGTTTTTTTTACACGAATTTATTGGTTTAATCGAATTTGTATAAAATTTTATTGAGACACACTCTAATCCCGAGTTAACCGTATTGTAGGGTTAACATAAATTTATAAACACGGTTTGAAAATTTAATGATGTTGCAAATTATCACGCGAATTAAGTATTTAATTTGGGTCTAAATACTGATGTATTTGATGTCTTAATTTACTAACACATTCAAAATAAGTTTTAGCAAGGAATTTTTATCTATAATAAATTGTTTGTAGATTCTGTAATTTCTGTATTAAGTAATAATTTTTACACAATAAAGTTGGTTTACAGTATTTTTCTACACATCTGTTATTTTTAATAATAAAAACAGTTTATATAAAAAAGTTGCGTAATTATTTTTCCTATCCCAATAGCTAACACGTATAACTAGTCCGGGAGCCCAGTGGATTTTCATAGCCGATGAAGAAACATGGATGCGCCAAATTTTTTTTTTTTGACGCCCCCCTCCCCTGATGTCGGGGGATGAATTTCCAAAAATCGTCAGGTAATTTGTTATAAACAAGAAAGTGTAAATAAATAAAAAAAAGGGGTTTTTTGTAAAATTAAGATATTTTCGTATTCTTCGACCGATTCTAAGCGAAAAGTATCTCTTTGTGATTTTTCCGACCGACATATAATTTTTGAACTATAAATCATTAAACACTTGAAAAATTTCATTTTTTGCAATTTTTAACATGAATAACTTTTGATTAAATAAATATTTTCAAACTCTGCGCCAGCAATTGATAGTCCAAGTCAAGTACTACAAGTTGGGATTAATGACAATGCGAAAGTGTAATGTTTTTATTGCTTTTTAACGCTATGAACAAATAGTGTTTCATCAGTTATAACCTACGCACTGCCGTGTATGACAGGAAGTAGAAGTCGACCTACAGGCGCTCACCTAATACACATAATCCATTAGCTTTCGCTGATCGTTGCTTTAATACTTTAAACACACACATATATATATATATATATATATATATATATATATATATATATATATATATATATATATATTTATAACAAAAAATGCAAAACAATTGACGTTTCGCCCTTTATTTAAGACATTTTCAAAATTTTTTCTTTCTAAAAATATTTTTATATAATTAAAACATTCACATAAGAAACATATCTACAATTTTAAAAAACAAACAAGACACTTTAAAAACAGTATTTAAATTTTAAAAATTTTTAAAAATATTTAATTTTACCGGTACACACCTTGACATTTTGTTACTCTATTACTAAATAAAATGCAAACTTTACATCGTCTATTGACGATACATGGAATGCGAATGTGTTTTATTTTTTTTTTATTTTTTATATTTTACAATGCACAAAAAACAAATAAGGGATACGTTTAGTTTTATGTTTAAGAGGATATTCAATTTTTGATTCTTATTTGACAGGAACGAATACTTAATATTTTTGTTTAAATTAGGCTTGTGTAAATGTGGCTCAAATTTCCCATATCTGTTCTGTCGTTAACAGTGTTTTTATCTTTTTTAATTTCAATCATTTCCTTCATCTGCGATTTTTGGTCATTCATATCTTTGTTTCTTATTTTTCGTCCTGTGTATGTTTGTTTAACGCTGTTGAGGTGTTTTTCGTATATTTATGGCCATTTAATCTGTTCTTCAGCAATTGGCTCGTCATCCCTATATATTTTTTGGGACAATTTATGCAAGGGATCGAATATATTATATTTGATTTATTCATGAGAGGAGTTTTACTTTTTAAATTTGTGAACAATGTATTTAATTTATTATGTGACTTGTGGCATACGATAATATCGTGCTTTTTTAAAATGTATTTTATTTTTTCTGACAGCTCACTAGTGTAAGGTAATGCCACATATTTTTGCTGTATATGTTCTATGTTTTTTGTTTTTACGTTATTATAAAACTTATATGTTCGTTTATCAATTATTTTGGTGATAGTCTTTTCGTTGAAATTAATATTTATTAGTGTCTTTTTTTTATTTTTTGCAGTATTTTTGGTCGGAATTTTGGAGACGTTAGGGAGATAGCACGATCAGACAGACCAATTTTAACACTATTTTTTTTGAGTTTTTGAATGAATAGAGAAACAGTTTAGATATCTACCTGACCAAGTTGGTTTGGTGTACCATTCAGATAAAATTTTGTTTTTTCTGCGTATAAGTGTCATATCTAGAAAATTTATTTTATTATTATTTTCTGTTTCGGACGTGAACTGTTAAACTCTTGGAGAAACAGAAAATAATATTAAAATATAAATTTTCTAGATATGACACTTATACGCAGAAAAAACAAAATTTTAACTGAATGGTACACCAAACCAACTTGGTCAGGTAGATATCTAAACTGTTTCTCTAATCATTCAAAAACTCAAAAAAATAGTGTTATAATCGGGCTGTCTGATCGTGCTATCTCCCTAACGTCTCCAGAATTCCGACCAAAAGTAAAAAAGACACTAATAAATAATAATTGCAACGAAAAGACTATCACCAAAATAATTGATAGACGAACACATAAGTTTTATAATAACATAAAAATAAAAAACATAGAACATAGACAGCAACAATATGTAGCATAACCTTACACTAGTGAGCTGTCAGAAAAAATAAAATACATTTTAAACAAGCATGATATTATCATATGCCACAAGTCACATAATAAATTAAATACATTGTTTACAAATTTAAAAAGTAAAACTCCTCTCATGAATAAATCAAATGTAATATATTCGATCCCTTGCACAAATTGTCCCAAAAAATATATAGGCATGACGAGCCAATTGCTGAAGAACAGATTAAATGACCATAAATATACGAAAACCGCCTCAACAGCGTTAAACAAACACACACAAGACGAAAAACATACTTTTGATTATAACAGTACCATAATAAAAAACAAAGATATGAATTACCAAAAATTACAGATAAAGGAAATGATTGAAATTAAAAAAGATAAAAACACTGTTAACGACAGAACAGATATGGGAAATTTGAGCCACATTTACACAAGCCTAATTTAAACAAAAATATTAAGTATTCGATCCTGTCAAATAAGAATCAAAAATTGAATATCCTCTTAAACATAAAAGTAAACGTATACCTTATTTGTTTTTTGTGCATGGTAAAATATAAAAAAAAAAATAAAACACATTCGCATTCCATGTATCCTCAGTAGACGATGTAAAGATTGAATTTTATTTAGTAATAGAGTAACAAAATGTCAAGGTGTGTACCGGTAAAATTAAATATTTTTAAAAAATTTTAAAATTTAAATACTGTTTTTAAAGTGTCTTGTTTGTTTTTTAAAATTGTAGATATGTTTCTTATGTGAATGTTTTAATTATATAAAAATATTTTTAGAAAGAAAAAATTTTGAAAATGCCTTAAATAAAGGGCGAAACGTCAATTGTTTTGCATTTTTTTTAATATGGAACCTAAACCCAAGAAAAGACAAAATAAAGGAAAAATTATATAATCTATGGTTCAAGAATCAAGAAAATAAATTATATATATATATATATATATATATATATATATATATATATATATATATATATATATATATACATGTAAATGCAAACTTCGTTCCATCATATCCTTTCCGTGTTAGAGGTTGCACAATTTGCATAAATTGCTACAGAACAGAATTTATCCTATTCCACCACCATCGAGATGATGGCCTATCTGTACCACCATACCGAGAAAAATGTCAAAACTGACCCTCCCCCCGCCACAGTGATACGGCAGAGGTACATGTTTCGTCTCTACTAGACTCATCAGGGTACCGACATGCACCTGTGTGTGCAAAAGACAGATCGGAACGAAGTATGCAAATACTGAACGCGGCTTCGCCGACCTCACGCTAGGTAGATGGTGAAATAGAATAAATTGTGTTCTGTAGCAATTTATCCAAATTTTGCAACCTCTAACACGGAAAGGATATGATGGAACGAAGTTTGCATTTACTGTTCGCATTTTATTTCATCTATACACGGAGTTACATATAGTTGTACGTTTGCTGAATATGATTTCAGCACTACAGCATAATGTTGATATATCCACTGCTATTGCATCTCACACGGAGGAATTCGTGAAAGCCGCATAAACATATATACGCTATCCAACGGGAGGTCGGCGAAGCCGCGTTCAATATTGCATACTTCCTTCCGATCTGTTCTTTGCACAGACAAGTGCATGTCGGTACCCTGATGAGTCTAGTAGAGACGAAACATATACCTCTGCCGTATCACTGTGGCGAGGAGGGTATATATCCACTGCTATTGCATCTCACACGGAGGAATCCGTGAAAGCCGCATAAACATATATATATATATATATATATATATATATATATATATATATATATATATATATATATATATATGTTTTTCTTGAACCATACAATATATGTATCAATCTTTTTTTTATTCTTGAGGATAGGTTTATAAGTAAATGTTAAAAAAAACTACATATTTTGACGTTTCGTCTTTTGGTCATGCCTTTTTCAAAGAGGATTTTTTTTTCCAATATTTTCCTTAATTTAAAAATAATAATATTTTCCTGTACCAAACAACCTAAAAGTTAAAATTCCAAAAAAGATTAAAAGACAATTCAAAAAATGTTCATAAATTTATTTTACAATTAAAAATTAACATAATTTTAAAATTATTCAATTTTTACAAAAATGTGCAGGTACGCACCTTGAACTCGCTATTTTTATTTCAGTACTGAATAATAAACTGCACTTATGGTTATATGGACCGAAAGTCTGGTTGAGATATGTCGATGATACCTTCATCGTATGGAAGAGTAATGATCAAAAACTTAATGATTTCTTGAAACATCTAAACAACATTCGACCTACAATTAAGTTTACCATGGAGAAAGAGGTAAATGATCAATTGCCCTTCCTAGATGTCATGGTGAATCGTTCAAACGAAACTATTAAAACTTCAGTATACAGGAAGTCAACGCATACTGGACAATATCTTAATCATAGTTCTAATCATTCTGTTGTAACAAAACGGGGAATTATACGCAACCTCTATAATCGCGCTATATCTATATGCAATAATGCCGATTCATTGGAAAAAGATGTAGCAAATATTAAATCCTTTTTACAACAGAATGGTTATCCTTTAAAAGTAATTGACGATGTTATAAATAACTTTAGAACAACGAACACTGGACAGCAAGAAACGCATTCCTTCTTCACAATTCCGTACATTAAAGGAACTTCGGAGAATATAAGACGAATTGCCAGTAGTTATAATATAAGACAGCCTTTAAATCAGGAAATACACTTAGAGGTCATTTAACAAAAACAAAACCAAAAACTACCGATGAGATGTGTTTACAAAGTTCCATGTGAGTGTGGTGAAATGTATATTGAGAAACCAAACGACCACTAGAATTAAGGAACATAAAACTCGTACACAAAAAGGGGAAACGTCGAGATCAGGTATTGCAAAACACGCCTGGGGTAAACAACACCATATAAAATGTCCTGAGGCTGCGGCAATATATATGGAACCCAACATAAAAACAAATAAATTGATGGAAGCAGCTTACATTAAAAACAATAATGGAATCTTCAGTAAACCGAGTGTTGAGATACCTAATCTTTGGCAACCACTACTTTGTAACATCAAATCATTGAGGTGTGTACAGTAAAGCGAAACTTTGCGCTTCAATGGACACTGTCCCTATATAAGCTCGTAGTCTTAAGACAAAACATTCAGTTTATACTTGATAACGATTAGAGATACAACCTAATCGAAACGTCGTAAAAATAAAGACAATGCAAGTCCGACAACCACAATTTAATCAATCTTTAACATTGTCTAAAACTTGCGAAGTAGTAGATATCTGTTGGACTCCCATTGTCTTTATTTTTGTTGATTATCACGACGTTTCGGCTAGTAGTTATCTCTAGCCGTTTTCAAGTGAAACTAAATAAATCCCTTAGCTACATGACTATTTATTCTAAAAATAAATGCAGCAGAGTATGACTGAGATGGGTGCAGTCATGCCTGCTATGGCAAAATCATATTTTTTATGCTGCATTTAGTTTCAGTTTACAATTACTGAGAAGTGGTTTCCACACTTCTCTTATATCTAAAGATAGTTTACTAAAACAACTCGGGTTCTGATGTATAACCGTGGCTTCTTTGAATTTCCGTTTTCTCCAATGTTGTTCTCGGTGTAATATTTTAGCTTCAGACCATTTTATGTGGTGTCCATGAGTCCAGGCATGATTGGCGGCACCAGATTTTTCTGTTTCTCCTCGAGATGTGCATATTTGGTGTTCTTTGATCCTTACGTCAAGAGGTCTCTTTGTTTCGCCAATGTAGGAATTGCCACATTCACATGGTATCTGATATACACAGTTCTTCATGTCTCTTTGAGTTCTTGGTTTGACCCTAGTGAACCGACTTCTCAGAGAGTTATTTGAATTGAAAACAGCGTTGATTTTATATCATTTTCCTATCCTTCTAACTTTTTCTGAAATGCCTTTAACATAGGGGATGTTCAATACTGGTTTTCGTTCTTCATTCGTTGTCGATATTGTCCTATTTCTACGTTGTTCAAGAAATGTATCCACTAAATATACTGGGTATCCGTTGGCTGTCAGATCATTTTTAATATAATCTATCTCTTTCATAAAGTTCTCGTTGGAGTTGCAGAGAGTTAAGGCGCTATCTACGAGATTTCTTATGATTCCTTGTTTGGTGTTGTTGGAGTGATTAGATGAATAATTAAGGTATTGTCCTGTGTGCGTGGCTTTTCTGTAAACCGAAGTTCGAATTTGTCTGCCATTTTATTAGCTTTGACGTGGAAAGCCTATACACCAACGTTCCAGTTAGACTCACTAAAAATCATAAGAAAGGAACTTGAAGAAGACCAGACCTTAGCAGAAAGAACATCTTTACCACCGCACGCCATTATGGACTTATTGGAAAGTTGTTTGACTAATTCCTATTTTCAAGAAAAGGAAAAATTCTACATCCAGGATGATGGACTACCGATGGGATCTTCACTCTCACCGGTGGTCGCAAATATTTTCAAGGAATGGTTCGAGGCGTTTGCAATTGAATCCACAACTAAGAAACCAAAGTTATGGCTCAGATACGTAGATGATACTTTTATTATTTGGAGTGGAAACGACGAAGAACTTCGAAACTTCCATTTTCATCTCAACAATATCAGCCCAACTATTAAACTCACCATGGAGAAAGAAGTAGAAAATAAATTACCATTCTTAGATGTCTTGGTTGAAAGAAATGGCAGACAAATTCGAACTTCGGTTTACAGAAAAGCCACGCACACATGAAAATACCTTAATTATTCATCTAATCACTCCAACAACGCCAAACAAGGAATTATAAGAAATCTCGTTGATATAAAATCAACGTTGTTTTCTAGCTAAAATACTACACCGAGAACAACATTGGAGAAAACGGAAATTCAAAGAAGCCGCGGTTATACATCAAAACCCGAGTTGTTTTAGTAAACTATCTTTAGATATAAGAGAAGTGTGGAAACCACTTCTCAGTAATTGTTACCGAAAACTAAATGCAGCATAAAAAAAATATGATTTTGCCATAGCAGGCATGACTGCACTCATCTCAGTCATACTCTACTGCATTTACTTTTAGTATAAATAGTCATGTAGCTAAGGGATTTATTTAGTTTCACTTGAAAACGGCTAGAGATAACTACTAGCCGAAACGTCGTGATAATCAACAAAAATAAAGACAATGGCAGTCCAACAGATATCTACTACTTCACAAGAAACATCATTGTCTATGACCTTCAAACAAAGACATTGTCTAAAACCTTCAAACAAACGTTAATAATACGAGATGTATTTAAAAAACGAAAATTTTCAAAATCACCCTGTAAATTAAAAACTAGGAGAGCCATGATAAATTTGACACTGGAATCTTTCGTTCCGTTAAAAAATAGGACACAAAAATGAAACCGCAACACTTTATCTTTGATAACAACTCCAATACCTCCCTAAAAGTGTCGAAAATGGGACATCCCTTAAATACCTCAAAAAGTTGACTGCGGACGCTTCATCCATTCAAAAGAATACGTCGGCGGTATAACTTATTAAGTCCCTTAACGGAAAAAAAAACTGACAAAAAAGAAGATAACCAACCTGGGTGCTAAAATTTAATGATGGTTCAAAAAAGTCACCAACAGAGCTTGTTACTACAAATTGGTTCTAACCTATAAGAAAAACTCATTATATGCCTAATTAGTGAAGCAAAAACGTTAAGGAAATTGAAATAAACCGGAGAATAAGAAACGAGAACGACGAGGTTGTTGATGGTTGGAGTTAAATGGGATACATTTTTAGAAACAGATTATTTATTTTTCCATGGTATCGTCTAGTTTTATGAATGTTTTCCGTTTAATTACACAAATGAAAAAGATGCCACAATCAAAAAGTTCCACTTTTTTATTACACGACTGGCGAATATTTTTTTATTGTCACTAGTAGTTGAAAATTATTTTAAATTAGCGCCATAAACTTATAGTGCTGATGTTATTCATCTAGTAGGCGGATATATTTGCTTGCTTTAAAAATTTTTAGGTTTAATTCATAATAATGATATTTATTTTCTTTCGCGCATTTAATCAGAATATGTCTTAAATAATGTAACGAAGGACTAGGAGAGTTTGGATGCGTCATCGTAGAAATATTATGTTGAGTCATCACTGTTTCTTATAATTTCTCGATTTATACTCTCGTATATTTTAGTACTTTCTGTAGGTATACAGGGTGTCCGGTAAATAGCGGGAGCATACAGAGGAGGTCAAAACAACCCTACTTTGTCATAGAAAAAAAATTGCCCCTTAACGGAGCCATAAAGGGATACGACTCTAAGTTTTGAACCGACTGTTATAATTTAATGAAATTTTAATATTTTATAAAGACTATAAAGACTCATTAAACCATACTACAGTAGATGTTTTAGATGATCAGAGAAGTCAGGAACGGACTTGCAGCCACACTCGTAGGGCATAATTTGTGTCATTTTGCAGAGCTGAAAACTGATTCTTTCAATACTCTCAAAAAGGGTACTCTTAGTTTATTTCGATAAAACTGACAGTTTTCGAGATAAATCGATTTTTATACGAAAAACTCAAAAGTTCCTAATGCTAAACACAAACAGGTAAAAATAAAATACGCAAGGTGTGCTGATGTGCTTTAATTTATGGGGAAGCGATGTCTAACTCTTCGAAGACAAGAAGATGTTATGCTGAAAGATTTCCATCTCAAACATCGCCAAGTCCAAAAACCTTTCAAAGTGTTAATCGAAGCCTAAGCAATACTGGTAAAAAATAATTAGAAAATACTTATTAGAGTTAACGAATTAACAAATGTTTTATTCAGAGTCATTTTTGTCGCGACGTGGCGGTAAGGACCCTCCCAGGAGAGCACGTAAAGGAACAAATTTTGCAAAATGTTACTAACAACTCTCCAAACAGCATAAGAAAGCTCGCGACACAAAATGGATTCTACATGAAACTCTAACAAAACAGTTACTTCACCCGTACCACATTGAAAAACTAAACGCTATATCTCCGGATGATTATCCCGCAAGAATTCAATATTCCAACTGGTTTATACGACAACATAATCTAAATCTAAATTTTTCTAACCTTATTATGTATACCGATGAGGTCGGTTTTATAAGAAATGGCATAATAAACTCACACAATTTACATTTTTGGGCTGATGAAAACCCGCACTCTATAATTTAAAACAAACGCCTACGAAAGTTTATTGTAAATGTGTGGGTTGGCATCATCGGAAATAACCTTATAAGTCCATTTGTTTTGAGAGGAAGACTGATGAAGATTTATTTACAATTTTTACAGCAAAATTTAAATAATTTAATTGAAGACGTACCTCTTGATAGAAGAGAGAGAGAGAGATGTTTTATTGACGCATCGACAATTAAAGTCTTTTAGCGTCTATTCAGGTCAGTTTTCTTTAATGTCTTTGTTAATATATGTTTATACACTTATTTTGAGTCAAGTGCAACAGTTAATATTGCCAGAACAGCACGGATTTTTTAACCACCGTAGTACTATTAGCAATATACAATTTACTGGAGGGGCATTGGATAAACGCAATCAAGTTGACGTGGTCTATACCGACTTCTCAAAGGCATTTGATCCAGTCGATCACTATATTTTATTTAACAAACTTGCTGCTATAGGTTTTAGCGGGAGCCTATTGTTATTTCTTAAATCTTACCTACAAAACAGAATGCAATATGTTGAAATCCGGAGTTATCAATCCTATAAATTTAAAGCTACAAGCGGGGCTCCGCAAGGGAGCAATCTGGCTCCACTAATATTTTTACTTTTCATTAACGATATTACGGTTGGAGTATCGAGCAATGTTTTGCTCTTTGCGGATGATGTAAAGCTATTTCGGATGATTCATAGTGTAAACGACGCCCTAGAGCTGCAGGGGGATATTGATATTGTTCGAAATTGGTGTAACGCGAATAATTTGCCCTTGAATGTTGATAAGAGCACCGTAATGACTTTCACCAATAAAACCAACACTTTGTATTTTGAATATACTCTAAACAATCAAATACTTCAACGAAGTTATTCTTTTAAGGACCTTGGAGTCACTTTTGACCCAAAACTTTCATTCACGAAACATATCAGTTTGATTTGTGGGAGTGCGGTCAAAATGTTGGGGTTCATATTGCGCAATTCTAATGATTTTAGCAATTTGCAGACCTTAAAAACTTTGTATGTTAGTCATGTTCGGTCGAAGCTGGAATACGGTGCGGTCATATGGCATCCTATCTATGATAAGTACATTAGTCAATTAGAGGGAGTGCAAAGAAAATTTTTAAAATACCTATCATTTAAGAGTGACGGCGTATTCCCTCAAAGGGGTATAGATGAAGAGCAATTACTGAGGCGATCTGGCGTTTCATCTTTAATAAATCGCAGACATTACATGTTAGCCCAGTTTCTGAGCAAGATATCCAGATCTTATATCGACTGTTCTGATTTATTGTATCAAGTTAACTTTCATATACCCCAGAGACCTGTCAGATCCTGTCCCATTTTTTCATTACCTAGCCCTGAAATAAATTTTCTTATAAAAACGCCTCTATTTCAAGCCATGAGGATCTTCAACAACACTTGCAGTGACATCGATGTTTACAGCCTACCCCCTAATAGTTTAACACAGGCTTTAAAGTTAAGGTTTCTAATAAAAATGTAAAATGTTTGCTTCTTGTGAATCGTTGTATGAATTAATCAATAATTCTATTTTCCTTATAATTTATATGTCATATTGTCTTATAAATGGATGTTATCTGTTAGACAATAAAGATTATTATGATTATTATACATGATTTACAAGCCAAACGGCTTCGCACTCCCTCCAGGGATTGTTCACTCATACCAGGCATACAAAGACACCAAAAGTATGAAGCTCTGTGGGAACCCGTTCCATGTTATCGGGTCCTAGGTGACGTCTGCTGCATTTCCCATGAATTTTCGGACGGTTCGCGCGGTTGCTAGGAGAATTGCTTTCTGCATCGGCTTATAAAGATGCTCACTAAGGCCCAGTCCCTTGATGTTCTGCAGGAGATTCTTCGGTATCACTCCAGTTGTTGACAGTATTATGGGAATCGTTTGGACGCTGTTCATTGCCCATTGTCTTCGGATTTGGACCTCCAGATCTCTGTATTTGGCGATCTTCTCGTTGTATTTTGGCCTTAGGTTGTTGTTGTTTGGCACCGCAATGTCGATTAGTGTAGTTCGCCTAGAAATTTTATATTAGTATAATGTCTGGTCTATTATGAGCTACTGTTTGATCCGTCAGAACCGTTCGGTCCCAATATAACTTGAACTGGTTGTTTTCAAGAATAGGCTCCGGATTGTACTTGTAATAAGGCACTTGTCCTACCTGTAATAGGTTTAACTTTTCTGCTAACTCTTGGTGGAGTATCTTAGCGGCTGAGTCATGTCTTTCCTTATACTCGGTTGCGGCAAACGCTTGGCATCCACCAGTTATGTGCTGAATTGTCTCCGATGTTCGACAGCCATATCTGCATTGGTCATTTTCTCTTGAGGGATCTCTAATGATGAACTTCCGATAGTTCTTCGTCGGAATAACCTGGTCTTGGATAGCTAACAAGAAGCCCTCCGTTTCCGGAAACATCTGTCCTGAAATCAACCAGTAGTTCGACACTGAGTTGTCGACATTGTCCTGACTGACCTCATTTGGATGCCGTCCATAAAGTGGCTTCCGTAGCCAGGTTTGTAACTTCTCTTGGTCTGTTTGGTGGTGAGAAGTAATATCTTGTTCCCTCAACTGTAGTAGTGTTGAATTGTCTGCCTTGCATATTGCTCGATGTAGTGTGGAAGAGTCCTCCAACCTGTGGAAATATGAACGTAAGTTTATTATTTGTTGGTCGAGCTGCTTACCAATATCCACCAATCCTCTTCCTCCTTGGTGTCTTGGAAGCATTGTACGTTCAATAGCACTCCGAGGGTGATGTTTTTGTGCTTTTGTTAGGAGTGTCCTTATTTTTCTTTGCAGGTTTTGGATGTCCGTCCTGCTCCACTTTACAATTCCAAAAGAGTAGCTCAGCGCAGAGCAAGCATACGTGTTGAGCGCCTTAAACAAATTTCTACTATTTAAATTAATTCTTAATACCCGCCTTACCCTCCTGACAAATTCGGCTGTCAATTCGGCCCTTATAGTGCCATGATCAATTCTTTTAGCCTGTTTCATACCTAGATATTTGTATGTTTGGTCTGCTTCCATTGCAGCTATAGTTTCACCGTTCTGCATTTCAAAAGCCCCCGGTTGTATCTTCCCTTTAACGATGTTCAAAATACGGCACTTGTCAAGTCCAAATTGCATTCCGATATCCCCGGAGAACTCCTCTACAATTTTAAGCATTTGTTCCAGCTGGCTTCTGGTAGCAGCCATCAGTTTAAGATCATCCATGTATAGAAGATGATTCACTCTGACTATCTCTTCGTTGTTGTTTCTAACACTAAAGCCGTGTCTGGTGGAGTTCAAACGGCGTGATAGTGGGTTCATTGCAAGGCAGAACCACAATGGGCTGAGTGAATCGCCTTGAAATATTCCTCTTCGTATCGGAATGGTGTTAGTTTCGATGGTGTCGCTGGATGGCACTTGCAATTGAATCCTAGTTCTCCAGGTTGACATGATGCGTTCTAAAAAGGAAACAAAATTATTGTCGACCCTGTACATTCTTAATATAGTTTTGAGCCACTCATGTGGTACTGAGTCGAAGGCCTTCTTATAATCCACGTAGGCAGCAAAGAGGTTTCTTCGGTTGGTACAGGCTTGGTTACATATGACAGAGTCAACAATCAATTGTTCCTTGCATCCCATTGCTCCCCTCGTACATCCTTTCTGTTGAGTTGCAATGATGTTATTTTGCTCACAATGTGCATAGATGCGTTGGGTCAAGCAGGAGGTGATCACCTTATACAGTGTGGGTAGGCAGGTGATTGGCCTATACTTAGCTGGGTCATGTGTGTTGTGTTGGTCCTTTGGCAGGAGGTACGTAATACCTTCGGTCAAGAACAATGGCATTTTTGCTGGATTAAGAAAAACATCATTAATAAGATTAGCTAGCTGATGGTGCATACACCAGAACTTTTTGAGCCAGTAGTTCTGGATCCCGTCGAGACCTGGAGCTTTCCAGTTATGGGATTCCTTGATTATTCTTGAAATTTCCTCAGTGGTAAATGGCTCAAACTGCATCTGGCTGTAATCTTGGCAAATTTGGTGTTCTTCATTGATCCAGCCAGCTGCGATGTTACAATTGGCTGGTGTGGAAAGTTGGTTTCCCCAGAACTCTTCTACCTGCTCTCTTGGGATATCTATTATCTGCTATATTAGGTGGAGAGTTCAGCTTACGGTAGAAAGTCTTTTCTGATCGTTGGAAGAGCGCATTGTCTCGTTTTCGGTTATTGCTGGTCTTGTACCTCTTTAGCCGTCCTGCAATAACAGAGAGCTTCTGTTTCAGCGAGTCAAGGCATTGCTGAGCAGTAACATTCGCTGGATCTTGTTGCGAATGATATCGGACACGATTCATGATTTCTTCAACTCGCCTTCGCAGTCGACTAGTTCTTGTGCCCCTGATGTACTCCGTCAGCTGTCCTATATCTATTCGAAGATTTTCAATTTTCTTGTTTAGACGTCTTTCCCATGGTGGTATGTTGGGTTCTCTCCTTGCTGATCGACGCTCTGTTGTAATTTTAATTTCTAGAGCTCTAGCTATAGCAGTCGCGGCACAGTAGATGGTCATATGTAAGGACTCCAGAGTGTAGGCATCCGAAACATAAGCTGGTAAAATCCGATTGTTCATGATGTCTAACATAGCACCCAGTTTTTTGGATGAATTAATTTTTGGCAGTGCCGGTCTTCTTAACGGATTGCTTCCATCATACTCCAACACCGCAGCACTCATTTCCGTTGACAATTTCTGATAAAAAAGTTCAGTGTTGTCCTGTTGGGCTTCGTCATTTAGCTGTTCTTGGACCTCAGGTTGCGGTTGTGGCTCAGGTTCAGCAATCGGATTGTTGTTATTGTCAGTGCCTCTGATTTCATGTTCAATTTCCTCTTTGATGCTATTAAGCCGAGCTTCAGGAATTAGGCTGTTTCGGAGAATAACTCTATATTGGTCAGCTATTCTCTGCTGGGACACTTGCATGTGTGGGTACTCCCTGCAAAATTCGGCATGTAGTTGTTGTCTGTAGCCGATCATCTCTCGTCCTAGTTGAGTCACCCTATAAAAAATGCGCATTATTGTCTCGTTCATGGACACAGTCCATTTCATGCGCTGTCTTGGTCGTCCTTATTATTATTATTATGATTTACAAGCCAAACGGCTTCGCACTCCCTCCAGGGATTATTCACTCATACCTGGCATACAAAGACGCCAAAAGTATGAAGCTCTGTGGGAACCCTTTCCATGTTATCGGGTGCTAGGTGACGTTGTCTGCTGCATTTCCCATGAATTTTCGGACGGTTCGCGCGGTTGCTAGGAGAATTGCTTTCTGCATCGGCTTATAAAGATGCTCACTAAGGCCCAGTCCCTTGATGTTCTGCAGGAGATTCTTCGGTATCACTCCAGTTGTTGACAGTATTATGGGAATCGTTTGGACGCTGTTCATTGTCCATTGTCTTCGGATTTGGACCTCCAGATCTCTGTATTTGGCGATCTTCTCGTTGTATTTTGGCCTTAGATTGTTGTTGTTAGGCACCGCAATGTCGATTAGTGTAGTTCGCCTAGAAATTTTATCTATTAGTATAATGTCTGGTCTATTATGAGCTACTGTTTGATCCGTCAGAACCGTTCGGTCCCACTATAACTTGAACTGGTTGTATTCAAGAATAGGCTCCGGATTGTACTTGTAATAAGGCACTTGTCCTACCTGTAATAGGTTTAACTTTTCTGCTAACTCTTGGTGGAGTATCTTAGCGGCTGAGTCGTGTCTTTCCTTATACTCGGTTGCGGCAAACGCTTGGCATCCACCAGTTATGTGCTGAATTGTCTCCGATGTTCGACAGCCATATCTGCATTGGTCATTTTCTATTGAGGGATCTCTAATGATGAACTTCCGATAGTTCTTCGTCGGAATAACCTGGTCTTGGATAGCTAACAAGAAGCCCTCCGTTTCCGGAAACATCTGTCCTGAAATCAACCAGTAGTTCGACGCTGAGTTGTCGACATTGTCCTGATTGACCTCATTTGGATGCCGTCCATGAAGTGGCTTCCGTAGCCAGGTTAGTTCAGGTTAGTTACAAACTTTTCTTGGTCTGTTTGGTGGTGAGAAGTAATATCTTGTTCCCTCAACTGTAGCGGTGTTGAATCGTCTGCCTCGCATATTGCTCGATGTAGTGTGGAAGAGTCCGCCAACCTGTGGAAATATGAACGTAAGTTTATTATTTGTTGGTCGAGCTGCTTACCAATATCCACCAATCCTCTTCCTCCTTGGTGTCTTGGAAGCATTGTACGTTCAATAGCACTCCGAGGGTGATGTTTTTGTGCTTTTGTTAGGAGTGTCCTTATTTTTCTTTGCAGGTTTTGGATGTCCGTCCTGCTCCACTTTACAATTCCAAAAGAGTAGCTCAGCGCAGAGCAAGCATACGTGTTGAGCGCCTTAAACAAATTTCTACTATTTAAATTAGTTCTTAATACTCGCCTTAAACTCCTGACAAATTCGGCTGTCAATTCGGCCTTCATAGTGCCATGATCAATTCTATTAGCCTGTTTCATACCTAGATATTTGTACGTTTGGTCTGCTTCCATTGCAGCTATAGTTTCACCGTTCTGCATTTCAAAAGCCCCCGGTTGTATCTTCCCTTTAACGATGTTCAAAATACGGCACTTGTCAAGTCCAAATTGCATTCCGATATCCCCGGAGAACTCCTCTACAATCTTAAGCATTTGTTCCAGCTGGCTTCTGGTAGCAGCTTATTATTATTATTATTATTATATTCAATGTATGGATTCACAATTACACTTTTTTTTATATATTTTACCTATCAGTTGGATTTCATTTAGAAATGAAAAAATATTATTGGAGTTCTGTATTGAGAGCATGTTTGCAGGGTTACCTGATATATTATATTTATTACGCTTGGATTCGTAATTATGACAATCAAAGAGAATATGTTTAATAGTTAGTGGGAGGGTACAGGAAGGACATTGAAGTTGGTTCAGGCCTTTAATTAAGTATTCATTTGTGAGGCGCGTGTGTCCGATTCGTAGTCTAGTAATTATAACTAATTCTTTCCTTGTTAGGGAGTGGTGTGAGGAGTTTTCAAAGTAGGAGTGATTTATGGTATGGAGTTTATTATCTTCCAAGGTTAGATCCCATTCAAGTTGAGTTAGATTATGGATAAGTTTATTGATGTGAGTTTTGATATCCTTAATGTAGAAGATTTGATCTACAAGGAAGGAATTAAGGGGATGTTTAACAAGAAGGCCAGCCTTCTCATTTCCAGGTATTCCTATATGGCTAGGGGTCCACAGAAGGATGATAAGTTTGTTATCTATGAGTCCCCTTTGATGGAGATCTTGATAGAAGAATGCAAATATGGTAAGTACATGATGATGATGTTCCACCTCATTTTAACCGTATAGTACGTCAACACTTAACAAACATTTTTGACCCTCGATGGATAGGTCGAGATGGACCTGTTTTATGGTCACCAAGGTCTCCAGACCTAAATCCCTTAGACTTTTACTTCTGGAGACATAAAAAGAACTAGTTTACTCAACACCAGTAAATACTAGAGAAGAACTACTAGCGAGAATAGCACAGCGTTCTAACGAAATCCGTATTAATGCCGGAATATTACTTGCAGTTCAGCGGGAAAATATTCGAAGAATAAGAAAATGTATTGAAATACGTGGAGCCCATATTGAACATTTGCCAAAAAAAACATTTTCACTACTTTTGCGTTTTAATAACATTGTAAATTAATTGAGCCCCGATCAACCCTTTGAACGGTTTCTGAACCTGACAATGTCTGAGCTGGAAGTCTTTCAGCGTAACATCTTCTTGCCTTCAAAAGGTTAGACAGCGCTTCCCCATAAAGTAAAACACATCAGCACACTCTGCATATTTTATTTTTACCTGATTGTTTTTAGCGTTAGTAACTTATTTATCTCGAAAACCGCCGGTTTTATCGAAATAAATTAGGAGTACCTTTTTTGAAGAGGAATGACCAAAGTATTTAAAAAGTCAGTTTTCATCTCTGTAAAATAACACGTCAAAATTAGGCCCAGCGAGTGTGGCTGCAAGTCCATTCCTGACTTCTCTGATAATCTAAACATATGTAGTATTGTTTAATGAGTTTTTATGACCTCTATAAAATATTAAAATTTCGTTCATTCAGACATGTCGGTTCAAAACTCAGAGCTGATAAGGTACATCGCTGGGTACCCATTTAGGGCTCTGTATCTCCGTTAAGGGGCAGTTTAGGATTTTTTTTCTAAGACAAAATAGAATTATTTGAACTCCCCTGTATCCTCCCAAGAAATTAGGAGGTACTTTATATATATATATATATATATATATATATATACCCGGGTCCGTCCTAAAGCCGGATGCACTGTGACCAGAGTAGGCCTATTGTGCTCACCCTAGACATTACAGCCACTCTGTCAACCTAACCCCCTGGCTCAATCTGTACAGTCCTGCTAAAGAGTAAGTGAGTATTTCTCCCGGTTCCAATTTTACTGACCCGAAAGTTTGTTGTCTAAATCTCACCAGTGACTCACAGTCACATATGATATGCTTCACCGTTTCCTCGGCTTGTCCACACAGTCTGCAGCCGAGGTTTCCGTTATATAGATTCATTCTATTCAGATGTACTTAGACGGCCATGTGTCCCGTCATTATACCCGGAATAGTCCTTAATTGGTTTCTACTCATTTGTAGTAGTTTCTTTGCCAGTTTCGGGTCCGGATTCCCAATAAATAGCTTGCTGTGGTTTAAACCTTGTCTGGTCATCCAGTGGTTTTTATGTTTTCTTTTGATCCAATCTTTAACTGCTTCTCGTGCCGCACACCGCGGCACCCCAAAGGCCGGTTCTGGACCAATGTATTGAGATGCTGACCCTTCTCTAGCTAGCTCGTCAGCTTTTTCATTTCCATGTATGCCTTCGTGTCCTGGCACCCACTTTAACATAACTCTGTTGTCTTTTGTCAGAGTTTCCAGCTCGCTCTGACATTCCCAAACCAGCCTCGATGATACCTTTTAGCCCTTGAGAGCCCTTAGGGCTGCCTGGCTGTCAGAGTAAATGAGGATTTGCTTCCCTTTGTAAGCTCTCCTGTTTATCTCATCTGCGCACCGTAAGATTGCGTATATTTCTGCCTGGAACACTGTTGGGTATTTCCCAAGGGAAAGGGTTAGTTCCTTCCTCGGTTGTAACCCGTATATCCCAGCTCCAGTACCCTCACTAGTTTTTGAACCGTCAGTGTACCAGATACTTGCACCCGAGAATGTTTCCGGTCTTTCTCTTTTACTTGCCATTCTATCCTCTATTGTGACTTCAAACGGTATATTATAACGGTAGCTCGAGTTCATATGGTCCGTGTCCATTTCCAACTCAGGGCTCCTGATTTTTTTACATATGTTTTTATGTCCTGACATCGTCATTTGCGATTTTACTGTTGAGTGATTTAGTCGGTGGAGTCCCATTCTTGCCTCTGCCTGAATCACTATATGTAGCGGAGGCAGATCCAGAATACACTCCATTGCCGAAGTGGGCGTTGATTTCATGGCCCCAGTAATACACAAACAGGCGACCCTTTGTATTCCACTCAGCTTTGTCATAGTTGCTCTCTGCATTACCTTGGGCCACCAGACCAAGGCTGCGTATGTGATGGCTGGTCTCACAACACTGGTGTATAACCAATGTACCATTTTCGGGGAGAGACCCCATGTTTTCCCACATAATCTTCTAACAGTCATAAGAGATGTTTCCGATTTTCTGGTTATGTTTTCCACTTGTCTGTTCCAGGTCAGCCTGGAGTCTAAAATCACCCCCAGATATTTTACTTCTCTGGCAAGTGGTATTGTGTTTCCTTGGAGGATGATGGGACCGAGATCCTCTATCCGTCTCCGTTTTGTAAAGGGGATTAGGACAGTCTTTTGGGGACTTATATTGAGTCCCTCCTGCCTTACCCATCTTTCTACAACTTTAAGAGCCCTCTGCATTCTCTCTCTTACTGTTGTATTAAATTTGCCTTGGGTTAAGATTACCAAGTCATCTGCATATCCCAGCACAGAGTGACCCTCCCCACTCAGGGTTCGCAGAAGCCCATCCATTACTAGGTTCCAAAGCAATGGGGAGAGGACCCCCCCCCTGCGGACACCCCCCAGTCACCCGTGCCATCAGCGACTCTCCGAGCAGTTCTGTATAGATCACTCTGTCTTTTAACATATTTCCAATCCACCTGCAACAGGTCTCTTCCAGGTTGATGTTCCTTATTGCAGTGATGATTGATTGAAAAGACGTGTTGTCGAACGCCCCCTCTATGTCTATTAATGTTCCTAGAAACACTTCTCCATTTTCCAGAGTGTTTTCCACTTTGCTGACCAAGTCGTGGAGCGCTGTCTCTGTAGATCTCCCGGTTCTGTATGCATGTTGGCTCCGATGAAATGGACTGTTTACCATTAAATCATCTCTGACATGTCTGTCCAACAGCTTCTCGAGAGTCTTAAGGATAAACGACATTAGACTGATTGGTCTAAATGCCTTTGCTGTAGAATAGTTGGGTTTCTCAGGTTTTTGAATGAACACTACCCTGGTTAACCTCCAAACCTTTGGTACATATCCTAGAGCTAGAATGGCTCTTAATATGCAGCAAAGTCTGTTGATCAACAGGTTTGGACCCTGTTGTAGCATTGCTGGATAAATCCCGTCCGGTCCCGGCGATTTATATGATTCAAATGAGTTTATGGCCCATTTTATCTTTTCATAGGTAATCACCTTTTTTGCCGTTTGCCAATTGTCCTTGGTGGCTCTCACAGCAGTATTTATCTCTGCTTACCGGTACTTACCGGACAGCCTGTATAAATAGGGATAAGATATGAGTAGTTAGTTTAGTTGTGATTAGTTAGTAAGGCATTGGAAACTGACTGTTGGGGAGGTGCGGAATGCACCAGTCGATAAACGAAAATGTTGGTTCTGAATAGGGTCCAGGGAAGAGATATAAGAGGGCCTAGCCAAGTCGTATGCGATGCGTCCATAGTCCAGCTTGGGGAGAATAATGGAATTATATATTTTGAGGAGCGTATGAAAATCTGAGCTCCAAGTTTTATGAGAGTAGAATTTTAAAATGTTAAGATCCTTAAAGCGTCGTGCTTTAAGGGTGGCAATGTGCGGACGCCAGTTGAGCTTATCGTCAAATATGAGGCCAAGGAGCTTAAGCTGACTATCCATAGGGAGATATCTATGGTTTAGTGAAATAGCATTTATTATTAGTGAACCTGCTTTGTCAACATGAATTTTACTTCGACAAGAAGCTTAACAATCACGGAATATTGTTAGACTTTCTCAAAAATACGATGAAAAAATTTTCATGGATTTTATTCTTTCTCAAAATGTTGACATTTTTAGTTCTGTTTTTGAGTGTAAACTAGTAAGGATATGGCCCACAAAGAAAAATAATGATATTTATTAAGCCGATCTGCAGTTAGACAAGATTACTTTTAAGAAAATAATGGAAATTGGTAAGTTGGTCATAGGTCTAGATAACTACTTGGTTTATGAGGCAATTTCAATTCCACGCTGTTTTAAATGCAATAACTTTTATCATACCTTGGAATTCTGCAAGAAAACAATATCTTGCCCTCTGTGTTCTGAAGAACACGAAGTTAAAGAATGCAAAGTCGCTAAAAATCAATATAAATGTGTTAATTGTCTTAACATTAGGGAAAAACAAAAGCTGGACATACCGTTTGATCATGCTGTTTGGGACTACAATAATTATTTTGCATTTAACCAAACTTTACAAAAAGCGAAATTTGAACTTTTTGGCCTATCTAAATAGCAACTACTGAGTCGATTCGGTGGAACGCACTATATATGTCACGACTCGATTTTGAATGGTTTTTCTGATGGGATAAAATCGGACTCGATACATTCTGATAGCGCACATTCCTCATGTCAACAAAATAAATTTAAAATTTCTATTTATTATCAAAATGTGGGAGGCCTGAGAAGCAAAACAAGCGATCTTTTTCATTCAGTTTTATTAACAAATTTCGACATTATTGTAATTACAGAAACCTGGCTGAATACGAGTTTTTTAAATACTGAAATTATTGATTCACGATATTCTGTATTTCGTACAGATAGAAATTTTGCTAAATTGGGCATATCTAGGGGGGGGTGGTGTGTTGCTGGCAACTAGCAACATATTTAATGTTTGTATTGAAAATATTAATAATATACCGGAAAATATTGATCTTATTGCTGCGAAAATATCTTTAAATAATAATGTTTTTTATTTGTTAGTGACTTATATACCACCCAACACGTCTTTTAGTGATTACAATACTTTATTTGATGAAATTAGCACGTATGAATACCTATATGACGCAGGATTTTTACTTTAAGGAGATTTCAATCTATCTGATTACATAAACATGTCATCTGACGAATACAATATATCGAACAAAACTTTGTCTTTGGTAGGCTTTATGCAATTTTTAAACCTTAAACAACACAATTTCATATACAACGATAATAATCGTTTACTAGATTTAATTTTTGAGCAATAATGATTCATTTTCATGTAGAATTGAAAGGGCGAAAGACCTAATCTTACCTGAAGTGTTGCACCATCCTGCTTTATTGCTCTCATGCACAGTGGCTCATGAAAAAAAATTTACTAAACAAAAAATTAATAATGTATACTATAATTTTAAAAAGGCAGATTTTATGCGCCTATATGAGTATATGTGTGATATTAGGTGGGATTTTTTGTATCAGATTAATGATGCTAATGAGGCTCGTAATTTGTTTTATACTCGCATATACACTGCCCTACATAAATTCGTACCTAAAACTAAAAAACGCAGAAGAAATTATCCACCTTGGTTTACATCTAAAACAATAAATAATATTAGAAAAAATTTAAATCTTGGAAAAAATACAAACGGTCACAAAAAAATGAAGATCTGTTAAAATTTCCACAGCAGAGAAGACAGATTAGGTATGACATAAATGATGCATATAAAAAAATATTGTGAAAGTGTGGAAAACCGCATTGCTTTTAATCCATCAAACTTCTGGCAATTTATAAATAGTAAAAGAAATAATAAAGAATTACCTAAAAATATGATTTGTGGGGAAAATACTTATAGAAACCATGCAAATATTGCAAATGCATTTGCTGATTTTTTTAAATGTTCATATATTGCATCGAACAATGCTTTTAATAAAGATATTCAAAGTTTTGTCACTCAAACTATTCAAATTTGTAAGGTTAGTGAAAATGAAGTACTACTGCATGAACATCTATTTTTCAAGCTAAAACACCTATTTAGTGGTTCCCAACATGGCTTTATAAAGGGTAGATCCACAGCGTCCAATCTTTTCTGCTTTACTCAGTTTGTGGCTGATGTCTTGGACAAGGGAGGTCAAGTAGACACAATATATACAGACTTTTCAAAGGCGTTTGATAGGCTTGATCACGGTATTCTGCTTGATAAACTGCATTGTTTTGGATTTTCGCAAAAATTAATTCTATTTTTTAAATCATATCTCTGCGATAGGCAGCAAATAGTAGAGTGTTGTGGTCAGTCCTCGGAACCCCTGTGTGTGACTTCGGAAGTTCCTCAAGGGTCAATACTCGGTCCTTTATTGTTTAATATATTTATTAATGGAATTGTGGGTGACTGTACAATGCTACTCTATGCGGATGATGCTAAAATTTTTACTTCTGTAGAAAACGATGCTGATTGTCAAAAACTACAAATTGCAATAAATATCGCCACCGACTGGTGTAGCGAAAACAGACTGCCTCTAAACGTTGGTAAATGCAAAGTCATGACTTTCACATTAAAGAAAAATGTGCTGGTGTATGATTATAAAATTGATAGAACATGTGTTCCACGAGTAGAATGCTTTAGAGATCTGGGTGTGACATTTGATAGCAGACTTTCATTTGTTCCTCATATAAATGATCTTATACAGGACACCCATTAATACAAGACAACATGAAGGCAGAATTAGACAAGCTTTGCCGAGAAAATATACCCAGCCAACAAAGTGCGCTCAATGATATTTGGAATATGCTCAAAACAAATATACAAACAGCTACTAAAAATGTTTTAGGACAACAAAGACGAGAAAAGATTAAACCATGGATGACGGAAGAGATACTGGACTTAATGGATGAACGTCGGCTTGCCAAAAATCAAATGGATGAATATAAAATACTTGATCGTAAAATAAAGAGATTAATAAGGGAAACTAAAGAGATATGGACTCAAGAACAATGCGATGAAGCAGAAAGACTTCATAAACTGCACGATTCGTTTAATTTCCATAGAAAGGTGAAAGAAATAACTGGTATAAAGAGGAAAACAGCTCTACCATCCATGAGAAATAGACAAGGAAGGCTGATATTGGATACGGAAGAACTGAAGTTGACCTGGTTGAATTACGCGGAGACCCTATTTAATGACCAGCGTACAAATAATTATAGGAACAACACGGAACATATGAGTGGTCCAAAAATCCTTGAGTGTGAAGTCAGACACGCAGTAAATAAAATGAAACGCGGTAAAGTTCCAGGTCATGATCAAGTTTATGCAGAAGTTTTAAAGCTAGTTGATATTAAACAGCTTACATCTCTCTTTAATGTAATATATGACTCTGGGCAAATTCCATTGGATTGGCTAAGGTCGACCTTTGTCGCAATACCAAAGAAATCAACTCCCAAACTTTGTGAAGACTACAGACTTATCAGTTTGATGAGTCACGCGCTTAAAGCATTTCTAAGGGTCATTCATTCAAGGATATACAAAAAATGCGAGGATATGAGTGGCAATACACAGTTCGGATTCATCAAGGGACTTGGCACTAGAGAAGCACTATTTTCTTTAAAATTACTTGTACAAAAGTGCTATGACCAAAGACCGGATGTTTTCATCTGTTTTATTGATTACCAAAAAGCCTTTGACAATGTTAGACATGGGCCACTTTTGGAGAGATTGCAGGAAATTGGTATTGACGATAAAGATATAAGAATAATAAAAGAACTGTATTGGAACCAATCAGCAGAAGTCCGCATTAATACCGATCTGTTAACGGACACTTTTGGCATATTGAAGGGAGTCCGACAGGGGTGTATTTTGTCCCCCATTTTATTCAATATTTATGTTGAGAAAATCTTTCAACTAGCTTTGGAAGAAGAGACACGAGGTATCAAAATTAACGGCATACCAATGAATAATATTCGTTACGCAGACGATACCACAATACTGGCCAATAACATCGAAGACCTTCAGGCAATATTGAATAAAATTAACGAATCCGGTGAACAGTTTGGGCTACGAATTAATATTGCCAAGACAAAAATGATGGTGATTAGTAGGCATCAACGTAATACTCCCCTCAGTATCAACGGGAACATAATTGAACGCGTCGCGAAGTTTACATATCTCGGAGCTACCTTGAATGAAAAGTGGGATTGTGATGAAGAAGTGAAAGGACGAATAGGCCGAGCAAAAACAGCATTTTTTAAAATCAAGAATTTTCTTCTTTGCAGGCATTTACCACTAAATACCAGAATACGTGTTTTGAAATGTTATGTATGGCCTATGGTATTGTATGGCGTTGAAACATGGTCACTTAAAGTTAGAACACTGAATAGGATCGAAGCCTTCGAACTATGGACACTTCGTCGATTGCTACGTATTCCCTGGACTGCTCATCTCACAAATGAAGAAGTTTTAAGAAGGAGTGGCGTAGAAAGACCACTGCTGGACACGGTAAAGCAGCGTAAAGTGTCTTACTTGGGACATATGTTGAGAGGATCCAGATACTCCATACCAAAGTTGATTTTGCAAGGAAAAATAGAGGGAAAACGCGGACCGGGCAGAAAACAACATTCTTGGCTACGAAATATAAGAGACTGGTGTGGAATATCGGACGCCGCAACTATATTTAGACAGGCCGAAGAGGGTGTCCTGGCCGTCTTATAACTTTAGAAGAGGAATGGACATTTGATCGCCGACGTGCGGCTTTGCACATGGCACCAGAAGAAGAAGAAGATACAGGTGTGTTTTAAATCACTAGGCTTTATTATTAGAAACTCAAAAACATTTTCGAATCAAAGTACGCTGATTTTACTTTATTATGCTTTTGTAAGATCTAAATTGGAATATGCTTCCATAATATGGTCTCCTTATTATCAAAACCATATTAATGACCTTGAGAGAGTTCAGCGGCGTTTCTTGAAATACCTAAGCTTTCGGATTGATGGACATTATCCTGAAACAGGGTTTCCGCATGAAATCTTACTTCAGCGGCATTCTTTTTGTTCTCTAGAACATAGACGTATCGTCACAGACCTCAAATTTCTTTAAAAGGTTTTGCATAACAGAGTGGAATGTAGTGATATACTGGAAAAAAATAAGTTTTCTTGTACCTAGGACTTTAGCTCGCCAGTCTGCCACATTCTATTGTCCTACACCTCGTACAAATGTGTGTAACTACTCTCCTTTATATAGGATGTGTAGAAACTACAACGAGAATCAAAGTAAATTCGACATATTTAGCTGCAGAATGGCGCAAATAAAAAAAAAATTAAGTATGTAATATTTTGTAGTTTTATTTCTAGTAATTTGTGTATGCTTGCTTTGTCATTGTAAATATTTAAGTTTTTTTTTCTGTTGTACCCATTTGTTAATTGGTTTTTTGAACTGTGAAATGGGTTTAAATAAATAAGTAAATAAATAAATATTACTATGTTGAATTATTGGACGGATTTGATGAGAAATTGACAGTGATCCGTCCCCATTTGGTAAAGAAAAAGTGCTGTTCCACCACGAAAAGGCACCAGAGGAAACGTTGCGACCAAATTGTTTGAATTGCGCTATAAATTGCTGTCGAATTTACCTTACTCGCCTGACCTGTCTCCTTGTGACTTTTTTCTGTTCCTCAACATGAAAACATTGCTCGCGAAAAGTCCAATCGGAGGTCATCGTCGCGATAATAGCCTAATTTGAAGAGTTTGACAAATGGTATTTTTAGAGAGTTTGAAGAAATGGAAAAATCGTAGGAAAAACTCTCTCCATTTCTAACACAGGTAGTTATTGATCCACCCTCGTATTTTTAACTTTTCAAAGAAAACAACCTTTTTAAAATAAAAATATAACAAAAGGGCCTATTGAGAATAAAAAAAAAATAAAACCAGTAGTTGTGTTGAAGGATCCCACGATACTGGTGGTAGATAGGAGACGACTTATGTTACGCCGTGTTCAGAACTTTGATTCGATCAAAATGACGACAAGTCCGATGCGGAAAGCCGACTTTTGATTAGATGCAAATCTCGTCAATTTGTATAGACAAAATAAATACAAGTTCAAACAAAAAATAAATATATTAGGTATTGTGCATCAGTTATTGAGCGAAGATAAGTGAATTGGCTCGGCTTACCATGGGTACGATTCGGGCACAAAATGAGATATCTATTTAATAATGTTTTTTTATGCGTATCAATATGTAGAATAAGTAAGTCTGACAAGGGAACGCTCTCAAGGGCCCGCCCCTGATTTGTGTCATTCTGTAAAATATTGAAATATACCAAAAAATTTCCTAAACTGCGGCCTGAATTGCATTTATAGGGGGTGATAAATACATATTACTTTTATTGACCGTGTTAGTTAAAACAATTATTATTTCTTTTAATCAATTGCGGTCTATATCTTGACGTTTCGGTTTATTTTATTTAAACCATTTTCAGAGTAATATTTTTAATCTAAAAAGAAACAGAAACATGGTATTTTTGATGAAAAATTTTAAAAGATAAATTATAATTTTCTTTCCTTAAAGGATATTTCAAGGAAACCACCCCAACCCGACCTCACCAATATTGATCATTTTTGGATATGATGTAGTGCTTGAAAAAATAATGGACACGTATCTTTTTATCAGCTGACATCCACTTTTAAGAGATGAAATTCACCCCCAAAGACAACCCTTGGCGGATCCAGCCTCTCTTCTGTGGGGGGGGGGGGGGGGCGGTGATATCACAAAAGTACAGTATGGCAAGCGAAAGCAAGTTGTCGACGGGGGAAGGCAACATTCCCATTTCTAATGTAAAAGGCTATTTTTCTGAATTTGAAGCTGTTGGAGAGGGGGGAGTGATCACAAGAAAAAAACAAGTTGCCGACAGGGAGGGAGGATACGAGCAGCATACACATTCCTAGTGTAATCTATTTCCTGAATTCAAAGCTCTCGGGGGGGGGGGGGTGTCTATCGCAAGAAAAACAAGTTGTCACCGGGAGTGCCAGCAGCATACATATTCCTAATATAAAATTCAGAATCGGTTCTATTTTCCTGAACTCAAAGCTTTTGGGAAGGGGAGGGGCGATCGCAAGCATACACATTCCTATACTCTATTCAAAAACTAGAGAGAATAATAAAACTGTTACCGAAACCTCTAACGTACCTGCTCCACTACCGCAGGTAACTGAGAACTGCCGTAAATCTAATTATATTTAAATATTATAAGCTTTTATAAATTTACTGCTACAATAAAACTTCTGACAGTTCAATTTAATTTCTGTCAGTGAGCAAAGTACACCTTACAGTGTGTCCTTAGTAATTTATCTTGTTTGTGCGTGTTTTTATATATTATTTAAGATTAGTGAAATACCCACCTCTACATTTATTCCAAAATCGTTAAACCATGGCATTTTTCCTCAACGAAAAACTTATCACGATGAATGTTTATGATGCCTTACGATATCAATATCTTGATAATAATGTTAAAAACTCTGTTGAGATGTGTTCCAACATGACAGAAGTAGGAAGATCTACTATGTACCGAACAATGAAGGAGAAAAAAACGACTGGAATTGTTAGTACTCCCAAGCTACATTCGATCATGGGCAGGCGAAAAACCTCGTTGGAAGAAGAGATGTAAACTGCTATAAAAGAAGTTGTACATACATTTTATTATGAGAAACAGATCCCAACCGTCGACAAAATTCTAAGTAAAATCAATGAAGATCGAGATTTACTTGAAATTAAAAGAACTGAGCTCTGGAAATTGCTCAGAGAACTTAATTTTTGCTGGAAAAAAACCAGATAGGAAATCTGTTCTTATAGATCGTCTAGAAAATGTCCGTTAGAGAAGGAAACATCTCTCCCAAGTAAAAGGTAGAGTTGCTAGAAATAACACATTTTACAAAATTAGTTATTTAACTGAACTTTTGAAAGATTTTTTGGGAAGAAAGTTAATGTAGAAAATTGGGAAAAATCCATATAATAAAAGAATAAAAGAAAATGTGAAAACTCGATCTCATGATCAGTGAGATAGAGGAACCAATTATAATTAATTTGATTACGAATTAGATAGATAAACACAAACAACGTAAACACAATTTATTATTTAAATTTTCTGTATCATAAAAATTAATTACATTTCAATCCCTTTTTAGTGTTTAATTTTAATTCTACAGTTAGTTTCAGAAATAAATAAACTGAAACGTCAAATATCCTAAAAATGTTTTTAAATAATAATAAAATGACCAATAGCCCCAAAAAAATTTTAATATTATATGGACGAATTTATTTTTTTATATGTTTAACTTCTTGTATTTTTGACAATGGGTATTTTGTAAGTATTTAAATTACAACTTAGAATTTTTTGAGAAAAAAAGTCGGAATGTGCCTAAACGGTTTCTATGCCAAAATTAAAAATAATAAAAATACAGTTGTGATTTGTGTGAAATATGTAAAAATTTTCTATATTTTCTAATGTATGTGAATTATTAAGAAATCATAACAAATTAAATAATATTATAAAAACTTTTTATTTTAAGTTTATTACCGAAATAATATTCTATGCCATAAATACTTAGTGATAAAATAAACCTCCTTCCGACGCCTATGACAAGGATTAAAATCCTTTTTAACACTTCACACATCCAAATATCTATTGTGATCCAACCAAATAGTCCATTATTATAGACCGGTATTTTTGATTATAAAATTTCTAATCCATTCCTATGAAAAATATATGTGTCTAACAGATTTTGCCAAAGACATCGGACTAAAGAACACAGGTAGTTTGCGAACTAAAAAAGGGTTTTTTACCCTTTTTTCGTTCGTTTTTCGTGAATTATTACTCCCTCTAGTTCTTGAATAAACTGTAGTATAAGTGGCAGAATCGGGTCTATTTTCCTGAACTCAAAGCTATGGGAGGGGGGGCATCGCCCCCCACCGCCCCCCCCCCTTGAATCCGCGCCTGACCACTATTATATATTTCAGAAAACTTCATTTTTATGAATATTTTTGTTATAAAGATACGGGAATGAACTTAATTAAAAATTATAAATAGCATTTTCGTTAACAATATCGATCACTAGTGTTGGCGTTTTTCGCGATTTCTCAAATCACCACCTCTAAATACCGTTGACTACCCCTTACAGTGATGAACCACATATAAGTGGTAAAAGATTTTTTTTTTTCTTAAAAATCATCCATTGTGTAAAAAAACGTAACTTATAACAAATGAAAATATATTATTTTTTTTAATAATAGTACCAAAAGGGTCACCCCCAAAAGTAAATACCTAATATATTACTAGTGCGATTTAAAATTCTTTAATAAAAAAAAAGAGAGAAAATAAGTCCTGTATAACTGAAAAAGGAAACAACATTATTCTTTTCGATATACCAACATTTCTTTAAGACGTGAAAAACATCCCTAAAGTTTACCCTTAAAATTCATTTTGAGGCACCTTACCATTTAACCGATATTTTCGAAGAAAACTAAGTGTAAAAATATTTGTCGTAAGAAGCCTGAAATATAAGGTGTATTTATGACCTAAGGGGTTGCAACCCTTATTTTATATTAAAAAACTACATTTTTATGAATTTTTTTATAAAAATCGAGAAATTAACTTAAAAAATATATAAAAAGCATTTTCTTTAACAATATCAATTATCAGTGTTGGTCTTTACAATATAAAATCAGCATTGCAACCCCTTCAATCATATATACACTTTATATTTCAGGTTTCTTACGAAAAATATTTTTCAGCTTCATTTTATTAAAAGATCTCCATTAAAAAGTACATTGTAAAGTTCAACTTTAGGGGTGGTTTGCACCCCTTACAAGTGAGTATTAGTATATTAAAAAAAAAGTTTTCTCCTTATTAAATCATACAGGACTTATTTTATATTTTGGTTTATTAAAGAATTTTAATTTGACCTCGTGTTCCATTAAGTATTCCCTTTTGGTGGTGACCTTTTTCAATCTTTCAGTAGTATTATTGAAAAAATATTAATATATTTGCATTTTTTATAAATTACATTCGCTTTACATTTTGAATGACTTAAAAAAAAATTGTTATCACTTATATGTGGTCCATTACTGTAAGGGGTTGGTAACGATATTTAGGGGTGCTTATTTGGAAAATCCCGAAACACGCCAAAACTAATAATCGATATTGTTGACAAAAATTCTTTTGATAATTCTTTTGAGTTCCTTTCCCGATATTTATAACAAAAATATTCATAAAAAAAGTAGGTTTTTTTAATTTAAAATAGGGGTTGTAACCCCTTTGGTCATAAATACACCTCATATTTGTTGCTTTTTATGACGACTATTTTTCACTTGATTTTATTCAAAAATATTCATTAGATGCTGAGATATATTGAAAGAAATAATTTTAAGGGTTGACTTTGGTGGTGAATTTTATCCCTTAAAAGTAGATGTCAGCCGATGAAAAAAAAACGTATCTATTATTAACCGACTTCTAAAAGAAGGAGGTTCTCAATTCGTCGAGTATGTATTTTTTTTTTGTTATGTATGTACACCGATTACTACGGAACGGCTGCACCAGTTTGAATGAAATTTTTTACGTTATGTTCAGGAAGTTGCTGCGCTGATCCCATATTTTTTTAGAGGAAATTGGTGCAGTAAAATCCAATACGGCGACCAAAAAAATTAATTTTGTCGGATTTTCTCCAAAATTGGTATGGAGGAATTTTCGGGGTTGTACCCAACGAATATGAAATTATTTTTAAAACATTCCAAATGGCGGATCCAATATGGCAGACGAAAATATCAATTTTGTCCGATTTTCTCCAAAATTGGTATGGGGGAGTTTTCGGGGTCTCACATAACGAATCTGAAATTATTTTTAAAAAATTCAATATGGCGGATCCAATATGGCGGACAAAAAAATTTAATTTTGTCCGATTTTTTTCAAAATTGGTATGGGGGAGTTTTCGAGGTCGCACATAACAAATTCAAAATATTTTTAAAAAATTCAACATGGGGGATCCAAAATGAAGGACAAAAAATTAATTTTGCCCGATTTTCTCCAAAATTGGTACGGGGGAGATTTCGGGGTCGAACATGACGAATCTAAAGTTATTTTTAAAAAATTCAATATGGCGTATCCAATATGGTGGATAAAAAATTAATTTTGTCCGATTTTTTTCAAAATTGATATGGGGTAGTTTTTGGGATAGCACGTTACGAATCTGATATTTAAAAAAATAAATAAATATGGCAGATTTAAGATGGCGGATTAAAGATTCTACATCTCTCGATTTTGTCTAAAGTCAGTATTGGGGGATTTTGTTAGTGTTAATTACGAAATTAAAATATTTTTTGAAAAACTTAATCTGGCGAATTCAATATGGTGTCCTAAAATTTTTACATTTTTCGACTTTCTCCAAAACTGATATAGAGGGTTTTTGAGGGTGTAAATTATGAATTTAATAGTATTTTTTCAGGATTCAATATGATGAATGCAATATAGCTGAATAAAAATTTTACATATTTCAATTTTTTTCAAATGTGGAACTGAATCGCTTTTGAGGATGTAAATAGCGAATATAAAATTATTTTACGAAAATCTAATATGTCACATGCAATATGACCGTTTAGAAATTTTAAATTTCTGGACTATATCTAAGGGGGCTTTGAAGGGTTTAGATTAGATTAGATTAAGACGTTAAATTTTTTTTTTGAAATTCGATATGGCGGATCCAATATGGTCGGTTGAAAATTTTACCTTATTTGCATTTTTTCAGATTTGGTATTAGGGGGTTGGAGGATGGTGTATTACGAATATGAAGTTAATTTTTTACAACTATTAGGTTGATAAGATACAATATGAGGAACTAAAAATTTTACATTTACCAGTTTTACCTAATATTGATATTGCGGGGCTTCTTGGGGCGTATACAAAATTAATATGAAATATAAAAAATATCGGGCTAAGAAATTTACATCTTAAATTCTTTAAATATCGATATTAGAAGGGTTTAGGGCCTATAGTACCAATCTAAAATTGATTTGAAATTTAAGGTAGTGGATTTATTATGACAGACTAAATATTTGTTTGACACAATTTCATTGGTATTTGGAGAACTCTAAGAATCAAAGAATTGTTAGTGGTTCATTTTCGAGTATATTTACAATTCTGGATAAATCTGATACTTTTTTGCCACCTTGGAGTCATTGCGAGGTACACTAATCTCGATTAGTACTTAGTTCAAATAATTTATGGATATCATAATGAATTCAAAACTAAAAATCGAAAAGTAAATTTTTCATAAAAAAATTATACCAACTTCTAGAAGTATGCTAAAAAGTGAAAAATAACTAGAAATTTTAATATGAAATTGAAATTTTTGAAGTCGGCGCCAAATTATTTCTAAACGAAATAAATAACTGCTAATATATACAAATTATAGTAAGATAGTAATTACAAGTAAAGTATTTTTAATCTGTTTATACGAATCACACCTTGTCAGGTATTAGCTTGGCGCCGACTTCAAAAATTTCAATTTCATATAAAAATTTCAAGTTATTTTTCACTTTTTAGCGCACTTTTAGAAGTCGGTTCAATTTTTTTTATAAAAATTGTATTTAATTCCATTACTATAACATATCCGAAAATGATCAAAATCGATGAGATCTGGTTGAGGTGGTTCCCTTGTTAGAAACAACTTATTTAACTAAAATTGACTACTTAAACTAATATTTGTAACATTTTTCTTAGGTGTAGTATTTATATAAGTTTCTACTTCTTGCATTAATTTTAACTAAAAAAACGAAAAAATAATATTTTTGATGGAAAATACAACAGGCAGAAACATAAATAAATACTACACCAAAAAAAATTTAACAAATATTAGTTTAAATAGTAATTTTCTGTTAAATAAGTTGTTTCCAAGTAAGCCTTTAAGGTAAGACAATTATAATTTATCTTCTAAAATTTTCTATCAAAAATACCATGTTTTCATTTTTTTAGGTACAAATTTACTCTGAAGATGGTTTTCAAACAAACGAAACTTTATGCTTTAATTTCACTTAAAGATATTGACCGCAACCCATTAAAAAAATAATAAAGGTGATAACTATCAGCAAATTTCATCCCTAAGAACGTTCTGCTAATAAAGACTGATATTTTTTTTTGTTTAAAATCACTTGCATATTATTAGATTTACGAAAAATTATTGATTTATGGTATTTTCTCATCAACGGCTTGCTTTGTATTTTTTATAGGGGTGGAAACGTTATTTTTTCCACTATTTCCATTCAATAATGAGGTCCTATGTTTATTTTATAAAAAAAAAATATGAAAAATATAATTTTCTAGGAAATTAATTACGAACAATAATACAAATTATCGGAAACATTAAGTGGAAATCTACCATTTCGAAGGGTTGAACTGCTCCCGTACAGCTTTATGAAAAATGTTCAAAAAGTCATACTCTGACTCCGCTTTTTCGATGATATGTTATAGTATATGGCATAGCACATCTTTTTATATCCTGAACTGCATTTCTAGAAGGTGAAAACTACCCCTAAACTTCATCACTAGAAGCGAGTTTTCTTCAATTACAGTTCAAAAAACTCATTTCCTTATGCAAACTCGGTTACATATTTTAGGTTTATGAAAAAAGTTTTATACATGTCATTCCCTCAGTAAGGGCTTACTTGATATTTTATTTTTTCGCTGTTTCGGAGATAACGTCCCCTTTTTTTAAATTTTATGAAAAAAATTATTTTTTTTCCTAAGAAATTCAATATCAACAATAATACAAAACATCAGGAACATCAACTATTAGTAGCATATAGTGGAACTCTACCACTTCGAAAGATTAAACTACCCCCTTACAGCTTTCTGTAAAAAGTTCAAAAAGTCAATCTGTGATTCTCATTCATTTGTGATATATCGTAGTTCATAATTAATGTCCTGAATCATATCTATGGAGTAAGAATCGCCCCCCCCCCCTCCAAGTTAACCTCCTAAAATAGTATTTTTCAATTTCACAACTAACGAATTTTCAAACGAGTAAATGAATTTATACATTTCACCCCTAAAAAAGTAAAGCCAACCATCATTTAAACTATTTTGTGTTCAAAATCAAATTCTAAAACCTGCATTTGCTAGCGATTTTATAAGAAAAATTTTTTCATTAAAATAAAATTTAGGACTGCCATATTTAGGGGTTAACATTATGATTTAAACCCCATAGACCTGCAGCTCGGGGTATAAAAATACATGCCAAATATATAAATGCTGAGGGAAATCATACTCACGATTTTCAAAGCTCACTGTACGGAGTCTGTGGGCGAACTGACGCTTGCGACTCGGGTGCTGTCGTTCTCGTGTTTACGTGGGACGCATTCGTTGATTGGATGGTTCTGGCCAATCAGGTTACGAACCCTGCTGCGTTTCATCGGCTCTGTTACCAGTGTTTGGGGTCATATTGCCGAGTTGTAATCCGTTACTTTACTATATACTACGGGTTGATGTTTCATAAGCAGGTTTTTCCAAGTATTAGGCAATCGCTGGCTATCATCTCTGCTATTTAAGTTGTTGGGCCTCGTTGCAATTTCGATGGTGTTCCTTATAACTCTCGTGGACAGGTTTTCACATCTCGATAGCATTTTTGTTCCTGAAATTTACTTGATGTAGTGGAATTTAGAGAATTCGTGACAATAGTCCATAGTTTTTTGTTGAATCCCTTGATTATCTCGGTTCTGCAAAAAGGATACTGGATGAGGGATACAGGAAGTAAGAGTATTTATATGGGGGGAGGAAAATAGCTGATCCGACTCTAGAGTCAGTCTTAGATCCGTCAGTAAATACTAGTACATGGTCCCTGTATTTCAAATGGGTGAGTTCGATTAAGCATTTTCTAAGGAATGCTTTGCTGCAAGTCTCCTTGGAATAATCCAGAAAGGATAGGCAGCTTCAATAGGGAAGAATTCTATGGGGGAAATGTGAATCTCTCATAAGAGACAGGATCAGGGAATGGGTAAGAGGTATTTTGGCATAGGGAGTGAAATCTAATATGAGAGCCAGACGATCGACTATAGTGCGGAGGAAGGGGATGCATGAAATGTTTGGAGTGTGATAAAAAGAGTCTAAACTTAAGAGAGTTTGCATAGTTTAGGAGAAGGAAATTTCTTCTGTGATAAAAAGGCAGAAGTCCCGCATCGTAGCATAAACTAGAGGCGGGGCTAGTGCGGAAAGGTTCCAAGTCCGTATGTAAACCATTGTTATGGATTGGATCTAGTCTTGTAAGTTGGTAAAACTGGGCAGATGAGTAGACAATAGAGCCGTAATCCAGTTTGGAAAGGATGAGGGAGTTGTGGAGTCTTAATAATGAAACACGATGGGATCCCCATTTAAAACCAGACAGCATTCTCAGAATGTTGAGATCTTTAGAGCATTTCTGTTGAGGTAATCCATGTGTTGTCCAGAATTTAATGTAGAGTCAAGGTAGAGACCCAGGAAACATAAAAGGAAATTGGCGACGTGAATTTAACACTATGATACAAATTACGAACGCGGAAGCATTTAAAAAGTGATAGAAGCATTGGCCTTTGTTTCACCTCAGATAGGGAATACTTTGAAAGGAACAAAATAAATATTAACAAATAAACAACATTTTTTGTGTTTTTTTTTTAAGTTTCGTTTATTTCTGGAGAGAACATATTTTTTATGTGGAAAATTTTTCGACAAAATATATTTTTCTTAATTTAAACTTATTTGGCAGATACGTACTACCAAATACCCGAATTAGCATCTAAAAACTATCATGTGCCTATACATTTTAAAAAGGGAAATTCATCGCAAGCCTGTGTAATTGAAATATATTTAAAACAGGTAAGATATAGAAAATAAACGGAATATTAAATACTGAAAGGCATGGACAAAACAGTGTTGGATAAACATGGGATCATATTTTAGCGCTGTTATTTATGACTTTCATTAGGATCCGTTAATAATCGGTAATTTTGCTGCGTTCTGTATTACTATTTAGGCGATATTTATATGTTCTGATATAAATAATACTATATTAAACTTTGTTCAGAATCTGAATTTCAAATATTAATTTTTGTGTTAAGTATTTAAAATTAGCATTTTTTTTATAGATATTAATATTTTTGTGACTAAACAAACTAGTACAGGAGAATTTGGCAACCCATTTGTGTTTTTTGGTGGAATATTAATACGTTCTATTAAGTTTCGACATTTTGTAAGATTGCGGGAGGAAATTGTAAGATCACTGTCCTTTTAAGAAATGTTTTAAGTAAGGAAATAATGGCACTTTTCTTTTTTGATAGTATTATAGAGAAGTAACGTATGATGACTTCATACAGCTGTACAGGGTGAGTCAACGATTGGATGAAGTAGGTTTGTGCCTTTTCGGTGAAATTAACAAAGAAACTATATTTATTGTTTGATACAGTTTATTTTTACGCAAATTTTAAAAATATTTAGGACTCTACAGGGTGAGCCAAAAAACTAGGACAGCATAAAGTTGTATTTTTTTAAATAGAACACCCTATATACGAATCGTATTTTCGATTTAGCTTATAATTTTAAATCTTTTTTATTAAGGGTTTACTATAACAAAACTTTATAGTTTCTGAGATAATTAAGTTTAAAGAAAAAAAGTCACATTTTCAAGCATCAATTCAATCCTAAATAACGTTTTCAATTTTATGACAAATATATCCAAATTTGGAATTTAGCAAGGCCAAGGACAAGTTAACATAATTTTTACCTAATATTTGCAATAAAAGCTACAGGGTGTTGAACACATCGGCTCAAATTTGAACAAGTTTAAATGAATAAATATCTTTTTTTAAATGGTACACCCTGTATATTTTCATGTTATTTAATAGAGTAATAAAAACCCTAAAAGTTTTGTTCAATATATCCTATACCTATTTATAATAGTTTTTGAGATATTTCAGTTTTTCTTATTTTCCATACTTTTTTACAGAAATAGTCTTCATTATCATAGTAGCCATGGGAAAAACAATGTAAAAGAACATTTTTCTGTGTGTCAAATTTATAACCGCAATCGCTTCTTTTGGTTTTTATGTAGTGTAGTTTGGTTTTTTTTGCATTCATCTTATATTGTAAAATGAATTTTCCAAAGAATGAGTTAATAGATATGATTTATACAATAGGAGAGGCTCAAAAAAATTGCCTTCTTGCTCAAAGAATTTACAAAATGAAGTATCCTGATCGACGCCAGCCTAATACCCATACTTTTCAAAACTTAATGCAAAGATTTGATTCTTCTGGTACTGTTGATTATCCAAAACGTAAAGTGGTCAACAAACCAGTATCTAATGAAGAAAAAGAACTACAAGTATTGTTAAATGTTCAGGAAAATCCTTATATTGGTAGCCGTCAGTTAGCAGCATTATGTGAAACATCACAATCCACCGCTAATCGTACTACCAAGAAATATAGGTATCATCCATATCACATGGAATTACACCAAGAATTGCATGGACACGATTTTGAAAGTCATGTAAACTTTTGTCGTACAATAAATGCGGAGATTCAATTAAATCCAAATTTATTATGCAAGGTAATGTTTAGTGATGAAGCTACTTTTAGAAGTAACGGTGCCGTAAATAGACGCAACATGCATTATTATGCCACAGAAAACCCATTTTGTATTAGAGAGGTGCAACATCAAAACCACTGGTCATTAAATGTTTGGTGTGGTATTCATCATAATCGAATTATTGGACCCCACTTTTTTAATGAACCACTAAATGGCCATAGTTACCTGAACTTTCTACAAGAAGAACTACCCCAACTGCTTCAAGGTCTCGAAAGGGATGAGCTCGACAGTATGTGGTTCCAGCACGATGGTGCGCCTCCGCATTACCATCGTGAAGTTCGTACGTTTTTGGACCAACGATATCCGCAAAAATGGATTGGACGTGGGGGTTTCATTGAGTAGCCATCAAGGTCTTGCGACATCACCCCATTAGATTTCTTCCTATGGGGTTATATTAAAAATAAGGTGTATGTTAATCCACCAACAACAGTGGAAGATATGCGAAACAGGATTAGGGATACCTGTAGAACAATAACGCCACTAATTTTGTCCAGGGTCCGAGAAAATCTGCAAAAAAGACTAAATTTGTGCATTGCACAAGAGGGTCGTTTATTCGAACACTTATTAAAAAGAAATAATTAATCTCAGTATTTAATAGGTAATTTTTTTGTTTCAATTTATTATAAAAGTAAATATGTATTTGCCTTGTCGTTATTGTTGTGTTAATTTTTTCACATTATGTTTAATTAAACTATTGCCGTTGTAATATAACGAATAATGTATTTCATCATATTTAACCACATTCTGTTTGTTTCTGTAGTTTCTTTTTATTATTTTACATGGCTACTATGATAATGAAGACTATTTCTGTAAAAAAGTATGGGAAATAAGAAAAACTGAAATATCTCAAAAACTATTATAAATAGGTATAGGATATATTGAACAAAACTTTTAGGGTTTTTATTACTCTATTAAATAACATGAAAATATACAGGGTGTACCATTAAAAAAAAAGATATTTATTCATTTAAACTTGTTCAAATTTGAGCCGATGTGTTCAACACCCTGTAGCTTTTATTGCAAATATTAGGTAAAAATTATGTTAACTTGTCCTTGGCCTTGCTAAATTCCAAATTTGAATATATTTGTCACAAAATTGAGAACGTTATTTAGGATTGAATTGATGCTTGAAAATGTGACTTTTTTCTTTAAACTTAATTATCTCAGAAACTATAAAGTTTTGTTATAGTAAACCCTTAATAAAAAAGATTTAAAATTATAAGCTAAATCGAAAATACGATTCGTATATAGGGTGTTCTATTTAAAAAAATACAACTTTATGCTGTCCTAGTTTTTTGGCTCACCCCGTAGAGTCCTAAATATTTTTAAAATCTGCGTAAAAATAAACTGTATCAAACAATAAATATAGTTTCTTTGTTAATTTCACCGAAAAGGCACAAACCTACTTCATCCAATCGTTGACTCACCCTGTATTTCTGCGTTAACAGATATTTTCCAGAAAACTAACAAGTCATGAATCTGGTCTATCTCTTCCTGGAGGTATCTGCATATCATTTCTAGGCCGGTATCATCTGCATACAAGGCTTGTTTCGTATTCGTTGATTTGGGGATGTCGTGTGTAAATATACTGTATAGGTGTGGCGAGAGTACCGGCCCTTGAAGTACTTCTGTTTCCGGTCTTCTTGGCTGGAAGCTTTTTTATTCTACCCTTACAGTGTATTCACGCTTTTGAAGGTAATATTCTATAATTTTGCTGATCCATGCTGGATATGCATCGCTCTGGAGTTTATAAATCAAGCTCTCGTACCATACCTTATTAAAGACTCTGGCTACGTCTAGCAGAATCACACCCGTTGATTGTTTGCCGGTGAAACCTTCAGTTGCGAATTTCTTTACTCTCAGTAGTTGCAGTTCAGTGGACCGTCTGTCCATGGATCTGAACTGCTCTAGCGGAATGCTACCGATTTCCATTGTCGCTGTTTTGATCCTTCTCAGGATAATTCACTCAGCAACTTTACGGTAGGGAGACATCGAGCTAATATGCCTGTAATTCTGCAGGAATGTATAATTTGCGCCTGTCGTTATTTGTACTTTTTCCAGACTTTTGAGTGTCTTGTAACGAAGTTACTAAATTTTTGGGCAAATGTATGTTCGCCGGGATTTAATTTATTTATTTTACATCCGAAAAATCTGATTCTTGCGGGACAAGAATGCTTAAAGTTTCAATATTACCGGAATATAATTAGATTTACCGCGCTATGCCGGGAAATATCATTTTCCGAGATTTTCAGAGCGTCCGACCATAGTAATCGCGCGCCGCATACAGCAGTATCGTATGCGCGATCACCGCACACCGTCACACGTCAGCATAGTGGGAGCTCGAGCCGTCTATTTAAGTCCGAACAGACCATTATTTCGCTGAGAACTACACGTTCTCCACCCGGGTCAACAGTCCAAACGGACTGGACTGGGTCGCCTGCTGGGCCGCGCCTTCCTGGTCTAGTAATGTAGGTGAGGCTAGGCTTGTGTGTATATGGTGTTTACCATACACTTCCTTCCTTACGTCCTACCCCTCTATTGGCCAGCATTGCCGAGGACCCTTATAAGAACGGGCAATGTTGTGTCATCCTACCGTCATTGTCGAAGACCCTTATAAGAACGGGCAGTGACGGTTCCTTTCCTAATTTCCTACCGCTATTGGTCGACATTGTCGAGGACCCTTATAAGAACGGACAATGTCGTTCCATCCTGCTGACGCTGTCGAGGACCCTTATAAGAACAGACAGCGTCAGTTCCTTCCTACCGTCACCAATACACACACGCACTGATGCCGTAAGTTTGTTATTGTTTCCGTAATGACCAGGAATGTGTTTTACCGCCAGGTGCCCTCCGATGTCCGTTGATAAAGGGCGCTAAACAACTGCCGCCCCGACGCTTATCGCCGCCGCCGCGTGTAAAGACCGTCGCCGTGTAGAGATGCCGCCTATCGCCGATCGATGCCGTGTTATTGTTACATACCGCGTATACCGCCGTCGATCGAATTTTAATACGAAGCGCCTTGAACCGTAAACGCGGATTTTAGATACGAGGCGCGATAATTTGCGTACAAGCCGTCGTGAATAGCGTCAAGAATGATACCGCCGGGTTACCGTCTTTAGCGCAACCGAACAGTATGAGCTACAGCTCTCAAAACATACTCTTGTCCTCCAGACCGTTTTATTTGTTTATATTATTGTCCACCTTAGATTGTAAGTTAGTTTTAGGCCATGTCTTGGTATAAAAGAATGGAATACAGGATACATGATGTTTTATAACCGTTTGTTTTATTACCTAGTCCCATTTTTACCATTACATATAACAATTGGCAGCCGTCAGCCAGCACTAATACACGCAATTGACCCCTGGCTTGCCGTTTCTCCACTGTAACAAGCTGTCCGGTGCATAAAGTGGGTCCTCGACCACATTAAATCCCGAGGGTGGCGCCCGAGAACCGACTACCGAGTGGACGTTTTGACCTTCAGGCAGTCAAACCGTTGATCAGCTGAGAGAGCAGGGATATCCCGAAGATACGTAGATACCGCCGACCCGATACCCCTGCGCTGAGCATTTGACCGATGTTCCACTGCCGTGAACGAAGAAGAGCCGAAGAGCACGACCTGCTCCTATTGCTCCCCGCTTACGTAAAAACGCGTCACAGTCTTCGCCTTCGTCGTGATGTTTCCTACCGCCGTTATCCCTGTTCTCGGCAAAAGTTGTAGCATCCTATTTGTGACACCATCGGTTCCTGGTGTTTTTTTGATTATCAGTCTTTTTATTATAGCTTTGACTTCAGCAGAAGATTTCGGGTAGGAATGATATTGTCCGGATTACTCCTGGCTCTGATTTCTCTGGTCACGCTAAACACCTCCTGGTTATATACTTCGTCTTCGCCTTGGTGGGTATTATGTCTACATTCATGCTCAAGCGCTTCAACAAAAGTCTCAGCTTTCTCTCCATGTAGCGGCGGAATGTAGTCTGTCTTTTTTTCTGAGAGCTCTTCACATTGCTCACAAGGAGTTATCTTCTGGATTAAGCTCTTGAAACCTTTTCTCCCATCTTCGAATATTTAGCTCACTCAGTTCTCTTTTCAGCTGAGTGGTGGCTCTGTTTAGTGCAACTTTATCCTTGTTGAATTGTGAGTTTCTGTATCTTCTCTTAAAACGTCTCCTTTCAGTGATCATTATTTTAATTCTTACTGGCGTAGGGCCGTAAGGGTGCCTAACTATCCTGCTTGTCTGTTCATGGGTGGCTTACTGGTATGCTTCAGCAATTGGCGTGTCTAGGTTCAGAGTGGCTGTCTCTAGCTCTTATACCGTAATAATTGTAGGAATTAAACTTACTTTTTCGTAGTCTTTACGACGAATAATGCCTTGTGCATTATCTTCCTAGTTACAGTGTCTTCCTCTTTTCTTTCGCGCCCTATTTTCAGGAAGATCGGGTTATGGTCCGATAATCCTTCGTCTAGGACGTTAAATTCAAATTGATATCTTATATTGTGAAGCACTGCTATCAAAGATATCTGATGATATGGTACATTGTTTCCTCCAGACAGTCAACAGTTAATTACCTAGGTCAGATGCAAAAGATAAATTGTGAGTTAATTTTATGCAACAATTTCTTTTATTCTTGATAATATAAATTAAGTTAATTATGACTAAACATTTGAGCTTTGATACGAAATGGATTTCTAAATCCGTAACGGTAAAATTTCCACTGTTGAACAACTTACCCTTTTTGTACTTAATATATAAAAAAAAAACGCGAAAAAATATCTACAAGAACGCAGCTCCAATGCGGGGGTTGACTCATTCGTTGAATATTCATGGTCAATCTTAAAACTGATGGGCATTATTAGAGCGAATTTGCATTTATCTAGAGTTCTTGGGACCCCCGGGGATCGTGCCTGCGATGAGGGCTCTCAGGGGGGTCTTCCAACTAAGAATTTACCCGTCCAGATCATATTACGAGACGGTAACAGAAAAATGGATAAATTGATTAATATTGAAGTATTTATGTATTTTGAAGCTTTATATTCGAATTAGAAAGATATACTTTACTAACGTAATTTTAAAAGTTTTTCCATCTTCTTGTTTCGGAGTTTTTCAAGCACAGAAGAAAAATCTTCAAGAGACTTTAAAAGCGATAAAATTGCTAGATAACGTCTGAAGTTGGTTTTGGACTTCGATCATACCCTAGATTTAAACAACAATAGATTTGTTTGATGGCTGTTTATGGTCGGTGGGGGAGACGCTTTTTTGATGTGTGACAGACATAAACATATTTACTTATCGTGTCTTTCAGTTTAATTGCTTGTCGTGACTTTTTTCGGTGTTTTCAAGTGTTAGAAATTACTATAAATGCGAAGTTTACAATTAATATTAACAAAAAGAGGATTTAAAAACTTATTTTTATCGGTAAATATTGTTAGATATTGTTTACATATTGAAAATAACAATAATAATAATTTAGGCAACCATATATTCATACTTTGTTTTAAGAATTGACGTACCGATGATACTCGTTTAAATAATGCAATTAGAAAAGGATAGCATAAAATCGGTATGTCTGTACCAAGAAATTAAATATCTACTGTTTATCAACACTTTTTCAAATATAAATAAAAATATTATTGCGTTATTTAGCGTTCAAACAACCGGGCCCTAGTTCTGACGTTATACTACTTCTACAGGGGTATGTTCGAAGGTTTTGGAGCACTAAAAATGCCTAAATCCAGCGTTAAAGACGATACCAAAAAAGGGAATGTTTTAAACCTAAATAAAGGCTATGTTTCTACTTTTATTAAATAATGGGTAAAATTATTGAATATTTTCCGTTATGACTATCGCTTGAAAATAATTTTTAATTTTCATTAAACTTTTATAGGTGTTGATGTTTCTATATAAACAAATTAATATATCTCAGCAACAAAACAACCCTTATCTTTATATAAATACCATTTTTGTTTGTTATCATGAGGGCTTTCTTTTAAGGAAATAAAACCAACGAAGAAGTTGTTTTTGTAGCAGGCGCGGGTCCAAGGGGGGGGGGGGCAATCGCCCCCACCGCCCCCCCCCCCAAGAGCTTTGAGTTTAGGAAAATGGACCCGATTTTTCCTCTTATGCTATAGTTTATTCAAGAACTAGAGAGAGTAATAAATCATTTTTTATCCTTTTTCTCTTCGCAAACTACCTGTGTTCTTTAGTCCGGTGTTTTTAGCAAAATTTGTTAGACACATATATTTTTCATAGGAATGGGTTAGAAATTTTATAATCAAAAATACCGGTTTATAATAATAGACTAAAACGTAGAATTATTCTCTCAAAAAATTCTAAGTTATAATTTAAATACTTACAAAATATCCATTGTCAAAAATACAAAAAGTTAAACATATATAAAAAAATAAATTCGTCCATATAATAATAAAATATTTTTGGAGCTATCGGTCATTTTATTATTAATTAAAAACATTTTTAGGGTATTTGACGTTTCAGTTTATTTATTTCTTAAACCATCTGCAGAATTACAATTAAACACTAAAAAGGAATTCAAATGTAATTACTTTTTTTTATGTTGTAATTAAAATTAGACCTACTTATTTTTATTTCTATTGTACTGATATCTTAATTTAATTTACTTTTATATATAGAAATACGATAGCTCCAAAAAAAATAAGATAAACCTGTTAATTCTACACGCTTAAGAAAAAGACACAAACACAATAATAAAATAATAAAAAACTTACGGCTAATTACAATTAAATATATATAAAATTAAAGAATGGGACACACTAAAATAAAAATATATAAAAAAATAAAAAACATATAAACAACATTAAACAATAAAATACAACAAATAAAAATTTAAATAATAAATTGTGTTTACACTAGTAAACATTACGTATCTAATTCCTAATCAAAGTCAGTGAAACTATCTTCGTTAAAATTAATTATAATTGGTTCCTCTATCTCACCGATTATGAGATCGAGTTCTCACATTTTGTTTTATTATTTTATTATTTGGATTTTTCCCAATTTTCCGCAGTAACTTTATTCAAGAAAATCTTTTAAAAGTTTAGTTAAATTACTAATTTTATTAATTTTATTATTTCTAGTAACTTTACCTTTTACTTGAGAGAGATATTTACGTCTTCAACGGACAGTTTTCGGACGATTTATAAGAACAGATTTTCTATCTGGTTTTTCCCAGCAAAAATTAAGTTCTCTGAGCAATTTCCAGAGATCAGTTCTTTTAATTTCAGGTAAATCGCGATCTTCAATGATTTTAGTTAGAATTTTGTAGATGGTTGGGATCTGCTTCTCATAATAAAATGTATATATAACCCTTTTAATTGCAGTTTTCATCTCTTCTTCCAACGAGGTTTTTCATTTGCCTGTGATCGAATGTGGCTTGGGAGTACTAACAATTCCAGTCGTTTTTTCTCCTTTAGTATTCGGTACATAGTAGATTTTCCAACTCCTGTCATGTTGGAACATATCTCAATAGAGCTTTTAACATTATTATCTAGATATTGATATCTTAAGGCATCATAAACATTCATCGTAATAAGTTTTTCGTTGAGGAAAAAATGCCCTGGTTTAACGATTTTGGAATAAATATAGAGGTGAAAGCCATATCTTGTGGGTATCTCACTATTCTCAAATAATATATAAAAACAAGCGCAAACAAGATAAATCACTAAGAAAAAACTGTAAGTTGTACTTTGCTCACTGACAGAAATTAAATTAAACTCAGAATCCTATGTTGCAGTAAATTTATAAAACATATTTAAATATAATTAAATATAATTAGATTGACGGCAGTTCTCAGTTACCTGCGGCACTGGAGCAGGTACGTTAGAGGTTTTAGTAACAGTTTTATTACTCTCTCTAGTTCTTGAATAGAGCATAGTAGTCTATATGCTTGCGATCGCCCCCCCTCCCCCTCCCAAAAGCTTTGAGTTCAGGAAAATAGAACCCATTCTGCCTTTTATATTAGGAATGAGTATGCTGCTTGCACTCCCCCCCCCCCCCGTTGACAACTTGTTTTTCTTGCCATACTGTACTTTTGTGATATCACCCCCCCCCCCCCAAAGAGAGAGGCTGGATCCGCCCCTGTTTTGTAGTAACGATTCCATAAACAAAAAAAAATGCGAATTTTAAAGTTCTTTTCGCTTATTTATAGTAACTAAATAACAAAATGAATCGCACCGTATCTCAAATTGTAGGTTGTCTAACTCCCTACAACTTACTATTTAAACTTTTTTATCCATAATCAATACTTGAGCTTCTAAAATTAAAAACCGTATAACCTTTTAATACGCCATTGTATACAAATATTGTTTTGATACGATGAATCATCACATTTTTAGGTAGTTTTCGATTTTTATGCTAAAATATTTCTTATTATTTCTAGTAGGTTTTAAAGGTATACAAATAGAGATAGGATGCGAGTTTTAAATAGTTGTATTTGAATAGTGAAGGTATTAAAAAGTAGTAATTTAATAGTTGCGATTTAGCTGTAAAAGTGTTAAGTAGTTAACATATTATTGGAAGCAAGTTAGTGAAAATATTGTGTTTTATTCTGCATACCCAAAAAGTGATTTTAAAGAGATAAAGTCGTTACAGTTAGTGTCGGAAGAGAGGATTAGCACCAGGTTTCCAGAAAATTTTATTGGGAATTAAAAGAGAGGAAACAGATTTCACTGTTGGATTTGTTATCATGTAATAAAATAAGATCAATTTTCGATAAAATCCTAGAACGTTCTGTTTTGAAACTTATAAAGATATCGGTAAACGGACTTCCCCGTCGAATTTATCATTAAGAAAGAAGCCTAGACCCGAATTTTCGACTAAGTTCTGAAATATTCTATTTGAAAATTAGAAGAGAAAGTGAAAAATTGACTCCAGTATCTAAATTACCTTCAATAAAGAAGCTTATAACCGAATTTTCAACAAAATTCTAAAATATTTTATTTGAAAACTAGAAGAGATAGCGAAAAACTGACTTCATTATCGAATTTGTCACCAAGAAGGAAGTTTAGAAGGGAGTTTTCAAAAATATTCTAGAAGTTTTGTGATAAATACTAGACAGCAGACAGTCGAAATGAAGCAAATAAATAAAGCATTGGCTAATTTTGTTGAACACCATCGCTTTAAAGACAGATAAGAAGAAGAAGAATGGCACCAAAAAGAAAAACAGGAAGAAGGAGCACGTCGCCAAAAAGAAGAACAGGAATAAGAATCACCCACAAAAAAAAAAAAAACAACGGCATCTAAAAGAATAACAAAATGAAGAAAACGTCGCCCAAGAGAAGAACAATGTCGCTTGAAAGAAAAACAGGAAGAAGAAGAGTGTCGCCTTAAAGACAAACAACAAAAAGAAGAACGTCGCCAAAAAGAAGAAGAACGTCGCCTTAAAGATAAACTTTGCAAATGGATCCAAGACATCATTGTACAAGGACAACAAAAAGTCGGTCAAGCTATACTGGAGCTAACACAAATGTATAAGAAAAGAAAATAGGCGAAATGCGACAAGAAACAAAAGATGTACGCCAAGAAGTGCGACGAGACGTAGGAGAATCGCAACAAAACATAGGAGAAGTGCTACAAGAAATGAAAGAAATCGTAAAATGAAGGACCTTTAGACAGAAATCAAATAAAGAAGCATGGCTCTTCTGATAAAGTAATAACCACCGAACAGAACATCAAACCCCGATTTACGAAGGTCAAGCATCTTGGATATTGCACTAATGACAATTAAAAACTGCCACTATGGTAAATAACTGGAACTTTCAAGAAATGACTACTGCGTTAATAATTGCACTTCGTGAACTAGCACTGAAATTATTGCAAACTATTTCTATAATTCAACAAAGAGACTATGAAATCCTTAATACTGCATTGTAAAGAAGATTTGGAGATCAACATAGGCCCCAGTTATATCAGTCACAGCTCAAGTGAAGACATCAGAAAAATGAAAAAAGTTTGCCAGAATATGAAACAGATGTCCGACGCCTACTACAGAAGAATTCTGAGAAGAGCTTATGATTTAATATTTTATTGATGGAATCAGAGATCAGAAAATACAGCTCATATTGCGTATAAGCAAGTTTAGTTATTGTAGTAAAGCGTTGGACAGGGTTTTGGAAATAGAGGCAGCTTTTAATCGAAGCTGTTATCATAAAGGAACAGAAGAACTTACTGAACGAAACAATGGAGACAATGTTATCGGAAATTCTTAAAGAGCTAGACATAATCAGTGATAGTTCACGTTTTAGCAAAAACCAGATTGAATGCTACAGATGCGGACAAATTGGACACATAAAAAGGGATTGTCGGGTGCGATTAAAAGACGAAATGAAGTGCTACAGATGTGGACGAACTGGACACATGGCAAGAAACTGTCTGGTGGAATTAAGCAAGCATATAAAGTGCTACAGATATGGACGAAACTGTCAGGTGCGATTAAGAACTAGTTCACCGTTGAGAAACCGCTCAGAAAAAAAAACAGGAAAAATTACAACAGCTCTACAGCAAAATAGAACAGAGAGACACGTTTCCTATACGGAGAGTCACTTTGACATTGATCCAGACTAGAGTACAGCTCAGATGAGAAAAGACCAACTTCAGTCTAAAGGAAAAGGCAATGCTACACCTATTATCATAATTATGATGCTGCAGTATATTTGATAAAGTCAAGCCTTGTTGATAAATTTAGAATCCTACCATTGTCCAGAAAAGTAATGTTGAGAACTGTAACTGAAAAAGTAGCTGATGTGATTGGAGAAATGAAAAATTAAACCATTTGGTATTAGTTGCCGCCATAGAAGATGAGTTTATTCTTGGAATGGACCTGATTCGTCAACATGGATTTTCTTTCGATAACAACGTTTAACGTTTAACTGAAGAATTTATTCTGTCAAAGAACCTTAATACCGAATCAATCAGAGTCTTCGCCGAACTAACAATCAGAGATAAAGGAGACGATGTAGCGTTATACGAGCCAGTAAAATGGTAGTAAAGTATGAACAGCCCGGCAAAACTACATCAAAATCATCATATAACGGACTAATTGAGCAGCTCCAGATAAACTGGAAACATCTTTCGCCATAAGAACTTGAAAAAACCAAATTAGGAATCATAATGATGTTTTTGAAGCAATAAATGATAATACCAGTAGAACTAACATAATCCAGCATAAAGTAAATACTGACAATGCACTAGTTACCTATAAGACTTCTCATAGTTAAACGCCAAGACGTCGAGTTACTTGTTGACAAAATGCTGAATTTGTTGTACAGGGTGAATCAACGATTGGATGAAGTAGGTTTGTGTCTTTTCGGTGAAATTAACAAAGAAACTATATTTATTGTTTGATGCAGTTTATTTTTACGCAAATTTTAAAAATATTTAGGACTCTACATGGTGAGCCAAAAAACTAGGACAGCATAAAGTTGTATTTTTTTAAATAGGACACCGTATATACGAATCGTATTTTCGATTTAGCTTATAATTCTAAATCTTTTTTATTAAGGGTTTACTATAACAAAACTTTATAGTTTCTGAGATAATTAAGTTTAAAGAAAAAAAGTCACATTTTCAAGCATCAATTCAATCCTAAATAACGTTTTCAATTTTGTGACAAATATATTCAAATTTGGAATTTAGCAAGGCCAAGGACAAGTTAACATAATTTTTACCTAATATTTGCAATAAAAGCTACAGGGTGTTGAAAACATCGGCTCAAATTTGAACAAGTTTAAATGAATAAATATCTTTTTTTTTAAATGGTACACTCTGTATATTTTCATGTTATTTAATAGAATAATAAAAACCCTAAAAGTTTTGTTCAATATATCCTATACCTATTTATAATAGTTTTTGAGATATTTCAGTTTTTCTTATTTTCCATACTTTTTTACAGAAATAGTCTTCATTATCATAGTAGCCATGGCAAAAACAATGTAAAAGAACATTTTTCTGTGTGTCAAATTTATAACCGCAATCGCTTCTTTTGGTTTTTATGTAGTGTAGTTTGGTTTTTTTGCATTCATCTTATATTGTAAAATGAATTTTCCAAAGAATGAGTTAATAGATATGATTTATACAATAGGAGAGGCTCAAAAAAATTACCTTCTTGCTCAAAGAATTTACAAAATGAAGTATCCTTATCGACGCCAGCCTAATACCCATACTTTTCAAAACTTAATGCAAAGATTTGATTCTTCTGGTACTGTTGATTATCCAAAACGTAAAGTGGTCAACAAACCAGTAACTAATGAAGAAAAAGAACTACAAGTATTGTTAAATGTTCAGGAAAATCCTTATATTGGTAGCCGTCAGTTAGCAGAATTATGTGAAACATCACAATCCACCGCTAATCTTACTACCAAGAAATATAGGTATCATCCATATCACATGGAATTACACCAAGAATTGCATGGACAGGATTTTGAAAGTCGTGTTAACTTTTGTCGTACAATAAATGCGGAGATTCAATTAAATCCAAATTTATTATGCAAGGTAATGTTTAGTGATGAAGCTACTTTTAGAAGTAACGGTGTCGTAAATAGACGCAACATGCATTATTATGCCACAGAAAACCCATTTTGGATTAGAGAGGTGCAACATCAAAACCACTGGTCATTAAATGTTTGGTGTGGTATTCATCATAATCGAATTATTGGACCCCACTTTTTTAATGAACCACTAAATGGCTGAACTTTCTACAAGAAGAACTACCCCAACTGCTTCAAGGTCTCGATAGGGATGAGCTCGACAGTATGTGGTTCCAGCACGATAGTGCGCCTCCGCATTACCATCGTGAAGTTCGTGCGTTTTTGGACCAACGATATCCGCAAAAATGGATTGGACGTGGGGGTTTCATTGAGTGGCCACCAAGGTCTTGCGACATCACCCCATTAGATTTCTTCCTATGGGGTTATATTAAAAATAAGGTGTATGTTAATCCACCAACAACAGTGGAAGATATGCGAAACAGAATTAGGGATACCTGTAGAACAATAACGCCACTAATTTTGTCCAGGGTCCGAGAAAATCTGCAAAAAAGACTAAATTTGTGCATTGCACAAGAGGGTCGTTTATTCGAACACTTATTAAAAAGAAATAATTAATCTCAGTATTTAATAGGTAATTTTTTTGTTTTAATTTAGTATAAAAGTAAATATGTATTTGCCTTGTCGTTATTGTTGTGTTAATTTTTTCACATTATATTTAATTAAACTATTGCCATTGTAATATAACGAATAATGTATTTCATCATATTTAACCACATTCTGTTTGTTTCTGTAGTTTCTTTTTATTATTTTACATGGCTACTATGATAATGAAGACTATTTCTGTAAAAAAGTATGGAAAATAAGAAAAACTGAAATATCTCAAAAACTATTATAAATAGGTATAGGATATATTGAACAAAACTTTTAGGGTTTTTATTACTCTATTAAATAACATGAAAATATACAGGGTATACCATTTAAAAAAAAAGATATTTATTCATTTAAACTTGTTCAAATTTGAGCCGATGTTTTCAACACCCTGTAGCTTTTATTGCAAATATTAGGTAAAAATTATGTTAACTTGTCCTTGGCCTTGCTAAATTCCAAATTTGAATATATTTGTCACAAAATTGAAAACGTTATTTAGGATTGAATTGATGCTTGAAAATGTGACTTTTTTTCTTTAAACTTAATTATCTCAGAAACTATAAAGTTTTGTTATAGTAAACCCTTAATAAAAAAGATTTAAAATTATAAGCTAAATCGAAAATACGATTCGTATATAGGGTGTTCTATTTAAAAAAATACAACTTTATGCTGTCCTAGTTTTTTGGCTCACCCTGTAGAGTCATAAATATTTTTAAAATCTGCGTAAAAATAAACTGTATCAAACAATAAATATAGTTTCTTTGTTAATTTCACCGAAAAGGCACAAACCTACTTCATCCAATCGTTGACTCACCCTGTACTGGTAGCCTAAAAGTATGAAACTACTAGATTTTCTTTTGACTACAGAAAGCTTAATGACTTTGTTTATAGAATCCAACGAAGTTCCAAAGCCCAAATTAAAGTAATACATCTCCACACGTTGAAGCTATACCACGGAAGTATCGAAGCTGATCGAGACGATCGAAATTAGAAGGGGGATGTGTAACGAAGGACTCAGATAACTTTTTAATACACCCTTGTATCCAAATATTATTTTGATGCCATAAATCATCATATTTCTAGATAGTTCTCGATTTTTATGCTAGTATCTTTATTGTTATTTCTAGTAGGTTCTATAGATATCTAAATAAAAATAGGATTTTATTTAAATAGTTGTATTTGAATAGTGAAGGTATTAAGAAGTAGTAATTAGATAGTTGTGATTTAGCTGTGTTAAGAAGTAGTTAATAACTATATTGGAATAAATTGTCGAAAAATGTTGAAAAATGTTTTATTCTGCAGACCCAGAAAGTGATTTTAAAGAGATAAAATCGTAACAGTATTTTGAGGTTTTCAAGCTCTTGCAGTTAATTATTTATTGAATATTCCAACTGTAGCCAACTGTCATGGCTAGTCTTGTATTTACCCCCTTTATAATTTCTAATAGTTGATAACTTCTTACTCTGAAATATCAGACATTTTTTACTGATTTTATCGATTTTATCATTTTTTAACATATTGGTCATTGGTTAATACGATATTATGCTAGAACAAATTTAAATATTCAATATTATGAAATACAAATTTATTTTACTCTTTTAATTCAGTAGAAATAACTAAAATAATAATATTGGCATGACAAGAATAATAAAACCCGAAATTTATCAGAACTGTTCTTTAACTTCTCGTCTCATCATGTTTTTTGTTCATCATAATTCTCCAATAAATAAATAAAATATTTAGATATGCAATCACTTGTTTTGATTTATACTATCATCGAGCGATGAATATTCAATACTCGTAATGAATATTTCAATATTATTGATTAACATGCGTAAATCATCAATAGACAGCATATTACCTGTCATGTTAAATTTACTTTGCTATAATAAATATGTCGTATTTTGTCGATATAGAACAATTTTAATTTAAGGCAGCTTAAAAATATATCTATATTTAGGTTTCGTAAAGAAAGGAGCTCTTACAGGATAACACGCTTGCCTGTCTGTCTATTACAGTCTTATTTTTCTTTTATAGAGACACAGTTCATTCAATACGTTCCGGGACTAATTTTGTATAAAATTTACCCCTAGACCTATCTGTTACCCAACGGCGGAACTATGTAATATCATACCTTAGTTAAAATGTGGTCGGACTTGCATTGTCTTTATTTTTATTTTTACGATGTTTCGATTAGGTTGTATCTCTAATCGTTATCAAGTATAAACTGAATGTTTTGTCTTAAGACTACGAGCTTATATAGGGACTGTGTCCGTTGAAGCGTAATGTTTCGCTTCACTGTACACAACTCAATGATTTGATGTTACAAAGTAGTGGTTGCCAAAGATTAGGTATCTCAACACTCGGTTTACTGAAGATTCCATTATTGTTTTTTAATGTATGCTGCTTCTATAAATTTTCTTTTTTTCATATTGGGTTCCATATATATTGCCGCAGCATCAGACCATTTTATATGGTGTTGTTTATCCCAGGAGTGTTCTGCAATACCTGATCTCGACATTTCCCTTTTTTGAGTTTTATGTTCTTTAATTCTAACTTCTAGCGGTCGTTTGGTTTCTCCAATATACATTTCACTACACTCACATGGAACTTCGTAAACACATTCTTTCTTATCGGTAGTTTTAGGTTTTGTTTTTGTTAATTGAGCTCTAAGGGTATTTCCTGATTTAAAGTCTGTTTTTATATTATAACTACTGGCAATTCGTCTTATTTTCTCCGACGTTCCCTTAATGTACGGAATTGTGAAGAAGGAATGTGTTTCTTGCTGTCCAGTGTTCGTTATTCTAAAATTATTTATAACATCGTCAATTAGTTTTAAAGGATAACCATTCTGTTGTAAATCGGATTTAATATTTGCTACCTCTTTTTCCAATGATTCGGCATTATTGCATATAGATATAGCGCGATTATAGAGGTTGCGTATAATTCCTCTTTTTGTTACAACAGAATGATTAGAACTATGATTAAGATATTGTCCAGTATGTGTTAGTTTTCTATATACTGAAGTTTTAATAGTTTCGTTTGAACGGTTCACCATGACATCTAGGAAGGGCAATTGATCATTTAACTCTTTTTCCATGGTAAACTTAATTGTAGGTCGAATGGTATTCAGATGTTTCAGGAAATCATTAAGTTCTTGATCATTGCCCTTCCATACGATGAAAGTATCATCGACATATCTCAACCAGACTTTCGGTTTGACTGTTGCTGTTTCTATGGCATGAGTTTCGAACACTCCGAAAGGTCCATCACACCATCCAGTGATAAGACAGCAAGAAACACATTCCTTCTTCACAATTAAGGGAACGTCGGAGAAAATAAGACGAATTTCCAGTAGTTATAATATAAAAACGGCCTATAAATCAGGAAATACCCTTGGAGCTCATTTAACAAAAACAAAACCTAAAACTACCGATAAGAAAGAATGTGTTTACAAAGTTCCATGTGAGTGTGGTGAAATGTATATTGGAGAAACCAAACCACCGTTAGAAGTTAGAATTAAGGAACATAAAACTCATACACAAAAAAGGGAAACGTCGAGATCAGGTATTGCAGAACACTCCTGGGATAAACAACACCATATAAATTGGTCTGAGGCTGCGGCAATATATATGGAACCCAATATGAAAAAAAGAAAATTTATAGAAGCAGCATACATTAAAAACAATAATGGAATCTTCAGTAAACGGAGTGTTGAGATACTTAATCTTTGGCAACCACTACTTTGTAACATCAAATGATTGAGGTGTGTACAGTGAAGCGAAACATTGCGCTTCAATGGACACAGTCCCTATAAAAGGTCGTAGTCTTAAGACAAAACATTCAGTTTATACTTGATAACGATTAGAGATACAACCTAATCGAAACGTCGTAAAAATGAAAATAAAGACAATACAAGTCCGACCACTTTTTGTCATTCTTCAACATTATCTATAACCTTCAAGCAAATACCTTAGTTATCCACAATAGAGATGTAAGCATTATAACTTTATTTATTGGCTAACTGCGTTCGTTTGAAGTAGACGTCTTTTTGCCACTGCTTCACAATTTTTGCTATGGAGCAACAAGCCGCGATCAAATTTTATTTCAAATTGAGGAAAAGTGGTTCATGCCCCCAGGCCAAACAGTGAATACACAATTCTACAAAAGTGTCCTGGATCGACTTTTGAGGCAGATTCGTCACGTTATGTGATAAAGGGTGGCCATAAACTAACATTAAATATTAACTAGAAAAAATCGTTAAAAGTCAATTTTTTTGAAATATAAATCTCCTATTTTTATAACGTCATCTTATTTAGCATTAAAAATAAGGGTGACTTTCTATAAGGTTGTCTATTACAAAAATTTCTAGTTTATGAAATATTAGCAATTTATTTTTGTATTGTAAAAATAGTAAACGGCTTACCTATACATGTATTTAACTTATTTTAATAAATATTGAAAATTTCTTCCCTAAACTTCCACACATTTTTCGCATCTCCGAGTTAGTTTCTCGAACAATTTTAAGGCCGGATTCAAATTCAGCGACCCAAAATCTACAATAAATGACTATTGTTATTTAATGTACAAATTTCACATCATGCTGAGTAATCATTTGATCGCTATATCGCATCTTCACGCCAATTCCAACAAAACTTACAAATTGTCTAAAGATTGACCACGTCATCACAGCTAGACCCAGATATTTGCTATGAATAAAATACTCATATCTAAAGTTGAAAAATACAGCCGTCATATAGAAAGCTCCCAAATCTACCATAAGTGATCATAAAGGAAATTAACCAAATAGTTGTTGTATTATCATTTTTTCATCTTTATTTTGAAATATTGATTAAACCATTGTCTTTACACAATGCAAATATTTTTTCAGAAAAAACCATTGTGCTATTCTTTTTAAAATGTTAATAATAATCTAGGAATTAAACAAAAATATGTTTGATTGTTATATTTACATGAATGTTTGCATTATGTCGTTTACAAAGTACAATATTTATTACTTTTTTGGACCATTGAACTGTAATTATACCGAGTCATATAAAAATGTGTGCGCGTAGATTATCTATATAATTAAAAACAAATGATTTGATTTTCAAGTTATTTGTCATGTTTTATTTGGGATACTATAAAATATCGTTAGCTCTTTACACAAGGATATTTGCGTGTATTTAACTTTTTGCAAAATAAAATGTTTTTAAATATTGTTTCAATCATGTCTCTGGTATTAAATAATCACAATCTAATTTGCGACCACCTAAAATGTACGGATGTTTCATCCCGATACCGGTGGTGGACTCATCAGTGAGATCCACCGGTATCTTTCCCAGACATCCTTCTTGTACTTTCCACAAACTTGGACCTCTATTTAAGTCCAGTTTTGCCGGAAAGCGGTGGTAAGATGTTAAGTTTCACAACATGCCTCCCTAAGGCTTTGGCTTTCCCGCTTTAACTGTCACAGACAGTCCAAGCCGTAAGAAAGCACAGGCCTGAAGAGGAAGTGGAATTTAAAAGTCATAAAATATTTTATTTTCAATAAATTCTCATTTATTAACATTCCATTTCAGTATTAAAAATATAAGGTTATAGTCAGTAATATAGTTCATTTAGCATTTGTTGTGGATGTATACCTGATTCGTTTGACACGAGCATGTAGAGTCTGATCATTTAAAGTTGAGTATACAGTATGGAATTTGTAGGAATTTTTTTGAAGTTTATTTTAATCATGATTAGTAACTTTGGACTGTTTGATCATAATTTTCTTTTTGATAATTTTCCATGGCGTGCCAATATTTGATGTATTACCTGGTAATCAGTGTACGTTCGGAACTAGGTTAGAGTGCTCCAGGTTGAAATCAAGGTTGGCAAAAATTAAAAACAAATATCCCTAAGGTTTGTCACGTCTGGCTGCGAGAGAGATTTTCATTTTCGTTTTTTTTTTACGGTTGAACTGTCGAAGGCAGTAGACAAATCCAGCCATTTGATTTGAAAGGGCAGACTGTCAAGTGTTTTTTTCGTTACAGTCCATTAATCAATTAGGGCTATCTGACGCAAGTTCTTCTTTTTCATCTTTGGCTTCATCTCATTTCTTTCCTGTGTTTTTCCATTCTGATTTTCTCGGCTGTTAAGGCTTTCTGATTGTTCTAGTTCTATTTTTCCTGGCCGTGTTACCACAATGATTTTGACCTTCACGATTGGGCTCATCCTGCATTTGATTGGTGAGTTGGGATTGGCCTTGTGAAATCCCATTCATCCACGATCAACAACAAGAATCCTAACCACAGCGCTGGATCAAATAAACAGATATGAGAGGTATCGTGTACATAAGCATAGACCAGGTAGGAGAAAACTTTAATTTAGGGAGTTGGAACTAGACATCAATTTTTTTTACATGCAAATAAAACATAATATAAATATATTTACATTTGACATAATATAAAATGTAAGAACATCTTGATAACTTTCTTTATAAAAATTACTTTCTATACTCTTGGCAATTAAAGATTCTAGAACGATTTGCGGCCAAATCCATATATAACCTTTAAAAACGATATAACACCTATAGTTATCAAGAAATGGTATATAAAAAAATTGTAGGTACCATTCTTTTTTTATGTATAAAATTTTTTGGAATAAAATGGAATTGTTATTTTGTTTAAATAAGTCGTTTTATTATGAAGCTATACATCAGGAGTCAATAAATTAAAATCATTCCTGATACCTATGTGTTTTCCTGTTTAATCACTAGGTAAGTAACACAGATAATGTAAAACAGGTGGCGCCTATTGGGTAATCAAAGACGCTACAACATCCTTCTTGTACTTTCCACAAACTTGGACCTCTATTTAAGTCCAGTTTTGCCGGAAAGCGGTGGTAAGATGTTAAGTTCCACAAGAACATTTACACCCACATTTATCAAAAAGTTTTAAACTTTTGTGATTTAATTATTAAGGATATTTAAACTAACAGGTAGCCCGGTCTAAACTAAACGTTTAGTATTCGGCGGTCACTATTTTACCGGAAGGTCTATTACCAGTTTATAGTTTTATTTAATTAGTTGCCTATATGTATTCGTCCTTCAAGCCGAGGAAAAGGAAATAATATATAGAAATAGTTTATTTTCTACAAATACAACTCTGGTTCTGTCTCCATACGCGTTTCGACCACCTCATGGTCTCGTCAGTGAAGTTATATCGAACCAAGAGCAACATTCGCAGGAAACAACTACTATATAAAATATAAATTCCGAGGCATGTCGGCAGGATATTAAAAACCTGCTAACTTCGATCTCAGACTGAAACACATCGCCAGTTAAAGGGCGTCCCAACCGAACATTCAAATTTAAGCTTAAAACTGATAAAATGGTAACTTCGGGAAGACAGTCTCTACAGAGAGACTCTTCAGATTATCCAAATAAAACCCAAGATAGTTGTACTAAATTATGAAATTTACTTTAATGAAAATACTTGCTACATGGAATATAAGATCATTCAACAACAAAGACCAGGAAACACTAAATGAACTAAAACATCATAAAATCGACATAGGCGCCCTACAGGAAACCAAAAAGAAGGGGAAAGGCCAAAAACAATACGACGACTACCTAGTAATATACAGCGGGGTAGACAAACATGAGAGAGCAAAAGAAGGAGTGGCATTAGCAGTACATAAGAAATATCAAGGGAGTATACGTGAATGTGGTTACATCTCCCCAAGAATTCTGACCGTTAAACTTGAAACAGAAAACCAAAAACTAAATATAATATCAATCTATGCCCCCGAAGACAATAAATCAAAGCAAGAAAGGGAATCATTCTACGACCAGCTCCAGGACACTATCCAGTCACTATCACAAGACCAATCACTAATAATTTTGGGAGACTTTAACGCCCGCATTGGAAACAATGCAATACCTGGGGTTAAACAAAGGTTTAACCAAGACATGTTAAACGATAATGGAGAGCTAATGATCAACCTCTGCACGCTTAATGAGCTGCGAATTAACAACACCTTTTTCGATCATAAAGACCAATATAAATTCACATTCACTAACACTAGAGGATTTAAGTCAATGATTGATTATATCGTCACTAATAGACACCTCCACCCAAGCCAAATCCTTGATGTCAGGACACTGAACTCTGCTGATGTGGGAAGCGATCACAGCTTACTACTCGGGAAAATCAATTTGAAACTTACACCAAAGAAAAACCAAGAACTACCTTTACAGCAGGAAAAGATCAATATAGAAGCACTATGGGACACATCGATAAGAAAACTGTACGAAACGAGACTCGAAGGAAAGATTGAGATTAATCAAATAAACGGACAAGATAGCATTAATACCAGCTGGGAAAAAGTACAGAAAAACATAAAAGAAGCCGCCAGCGAGGCCTTAGGAACAAGAATCCCACATAGAAGTGGAAAAGCCGCAAAAACCCCTTGGTTTTGTCAGGAAATCAAAGACAAATGTAAGGAGAAAAGAAAAGCATATCTTAATTATAGGACACAAAGAACACCGGAATCATATGAAATATACCGAAGAATTAGAAACGAAACGACAACACGCGTAAGACAGATAAAAGATCAACACTGGGAAGCATTTTCTAAGCGAATGGATAATGACTTCTATGGGCTTCAAAAACAAATCTGGCGACTAATTCGAACACAAAGAAAAGAAGTCAATGAGCTGGTAGAAACAAATCACATTACCAATGAAAAGTGGATAGACTACCTAAGCGAACTGTTCAGAGCAGATAACATCGAGACTGAACTTAGCACACCTGAAATAGTGATAAACGAAGACATTGAAATTGGAACCATGGAGGTTAGTGCGGCACTCCAGAAGCTGAAGAACAGGAAGAGCACAGGACATGATGGCATCCCGAATGAACTACTCAAATACGGTGGCCAACGCCTTACACAAGAATTGACAAAACTGATTCAAAAAATTCTCCATCAACACAAAATACCGGACGAATGGCGCACTAGCACGACCATTCTTATGTTTAAAAAGGGAGACAAAAAAATACCATCGAATTACAGAGGAATAAATCTCTTAAATACCACCCTGAAACTTACCACAAAGATAATAACGGCTAAAATTAACAGCTTAACTACATTGGCAGAGGAACAACAAGGCTTCAGATCAGGAAGATCATGCACAGATGCAGTTTTTGTCATAAGACAAGTAACAGAAAAATCGATTGAATACAACAAACCGGCTTATATGTGCTTCATCGACCTGGTGAAGGCTTTCGACCGTGTGCAATTGAGAGATATCGTACATCTCCTATACAATAGACAAATCCCTCGCAATATAATAAAAACTATTGAAAATATATACACAGCCAATCAAATCCGAGCCAAAATAAACGGAAATCTCAGCAAACCAATACCTGTGGGATGTGGCATCCGACAAGGGGACTCTTTAAGTCCTCTTCTATTTAACATCATAATGGACGAGATAATAAAAGCAGTACGTGTGTTGAGAGGATATAGGATGGGAGATCGGGACGTTAATATCTTATGCTATGCTGATGATGCAGTTCTGCTGGCAGAAAACGAAGATGATCTGCAGCGACTGTTACACAGATTCAACTGCACAGCAAAATCATTCAATATGACCATATCAGCCTTAAAAACAAAATGCATGACAACGTCAAAAATACCATTGAGATGTAAATTGGAAGTTGATGGCAAAATTATACAACAGGAGATGAAGTTTAAATATTTAGGAATATCAATCTCGGGATTTGGTGATGTCGAGACTGAGGTGAGGGAACAAACACAAAAAGCGACAAGAATAGCGGGGTGTCTGAACGATACTATATGGCGAAATAAAAACATCGGAACAGAAACTAAATCCAGAATATATAAAGCAGTAATTAGGCCAATTATGACATATACCGCTGAAACTCGCCCCGATACATCAAAAACCAAACAGATTTTAGAAACAACTGAAATGAGGGTGCTGCGCAGGATAACAGGAAAAACACTGTACGATAGAGAAAGGAGTGAAAATGTAAGAGAGAGGTGCAAGGTGGAAAACATAAACGACTGGGTGCTGAACAGAAAGGTGGAATGGAATGGGCACATTGACAGGATGGACGACCGAAGAATTGTGAGAGTCACACGTGATAAGTCACCAGCGGGACGTAGGAGTACAGGACGCCCCCGAAAGCGATGGAGCGACAACTTGAATGTATAGTGGACAGAGTGGTGAGGGAAAACAGGCGTTTCGTCTAAACCAAAGAAAGAAGAAGAAGAAGAAGAAGAAAATACTTGGTAGCTGTAACTAAAAGTAATGAAGCAAAAATTACATCGATATGGTAGCTCTAGCTAAAAATAATAATGCAAAAATGACATTATTTGTCAACGAAAATTGCAATTTCCCATACAATATTAGTAATACGTTCTTATTTACGGATTGAAATAATACAACCACTTATCTGTTAAGTACTAGTTCTCGGGTTGCGGTCACCAACAGATGGTCTCGGGCAAATTGAATATTTGAAAACAGCACCGCTTTTAGACGATTTACTATTTCCTTGTGAGTATTGGTATACGTGGCCAAAAAGGAATCAAACGCAAAACATTTGCCAACCAATGCATTTAATATCTAAGATGTATGTAGTATCTCTATTACAGGCGGCAAAGCTCCGAGTACATAGGATATACCTTGCATAAAAACAGGGAACAAGGAATTGTCATAAAGCTCCAAAACTAGCATAATAGCTTGCAGAAACTGAAATAAAGCTTGGATAAATAATTTCAATGCTTTAGATGCTAGACAAAATTTGAAATTACTTATAAGCTTGCCTCTGAAACAAAAAAGAAATATCGGGGTCAGCAGTCTAATTTATGAAGTCATGGCTTCTACAAAATGGGAATAATTTAATCTATTGAACTGGGCGATCAAAACGAAAAATATTGAATGTAGTTACCTAATTTTGGTGTAGATTAATCAAATCAAATTATATAGCACATGGATGATCACCGATTTTGTTCTTTAACAATTCTACATGTCTGATTGAATGGCCAGTTTCAAAGAAAATCGCCAAAATGTCAATACTAGACTTGTCAAAAGGTACAGTTCAGAAAATTTTTAAAACCATGTCCTAATTATTAGAAAAATATTCAACACAATGTATTCACAAAATTCAGTATTTACTACCCAAAACTGCAACAAAAACAGACCCGAAAATCGACAAAAGATTCCAATATAGAAATTTGGCAAAACTGCGATTTTAATTTAAAAATATGCTGATATTAATTTAATTTAATGTGAAGCGCTGTCAAATTCTTCGAATGCAGACTATGCTGAAAGATTTCGAGCTCGAACATTGCCAGATGCACAAATGACAGAACTCTGGCTTATAATTCTGTCAAACCACTGTAAAAGATTAAACGGCGAGATTTAAAACAAGAACGGAATTTAGTTAGAAAAAATTCAGTATAAATCACCATTATTGTTATGCAGGGTGTTCGCTTACGAATAGGGTAAACGTTTGTAAAAACTCATTTAAGTATTATTCATATATATATATATATATATATATATATATATATATATATATATATATATATATATATATATATATATATATATATATTTACGTTCTTACGTTAAAAACTCGTAGCACTTCTTAACCATTCTACACACAGAATTGACCCTGACGACGTAAAATCCCTGTATCCGAGCATACCGATGGATAAAGCACTGGATGAGATCGCTCAAAGTGAGGATTTCCCAACTCATATCATGGATCTCACCAGACACCGTCTTAAAAACCCATAGTTTCTGTTTGATGGTCAGATGTACAGGCAGATAGATGACGCTGCAATGGGCTCTTCACTATCTCCAGCTATGGTGTCGTTACGTTGATGATGTATTTGTAATATGGCCTCATGGCAAACAACAGCTCAACTGCTTCCATGAGTTTCTTAATTCTATCCACACAAAGATACAGTTTACTCTGGAACTTAAGGAAAATAATTATCTTTTCCGTTTCTAGACGTTCTCGTCACGAAAACAATAGATGGAGATCTGCGGCACACAGTATATCGAAAATCAACACACACAGACAGACACCTGAATGCTGATTCTCTCCATCACCCCTCACAAATACAGGGCGTATCAATACCCTAATATCAAGTACCCTTCGCCTAATTGATTACCAAGGAAAGGAAAAGGAACTGTCACACATAAAACGGGCTCTCCAATAAACAACTACAAGACACCAACCATAATTAAGGCAATAAAATTGCAACAAAAATCAACACAAGAAACAAGGCGACCTGCCGAGGATAAACAAATCACCATACTTCCTTTCATAAAAGGCACAACAGAGAGAATTGGCAGATTACTCCAGAAACACAACATATCTACCGCCTACAAACCACATAAAACAATAGGCTCTTCTTTAAGAAATCCAAAACACAAAATCAGTCTAGAAAATCAATAAAATCGCACGTGGCATCTGCAATAAAACATACATAGGCCAGAACAACAGAAGAATATCAACGAGACTAGACGAACATAAACTCAGTATAAGAACCAAACAGACAACATCGGCGCTCTCTTTAAACGGGACCATTGTACCGACACGCATGCCACACTTAAACTGACACAAACGCCGGCGCTCGAGAGGGAGGGGGAGCCAACGCCAACCAACCGTTACTATCTGCGACCGCGTATAAAGTACGCTGCTATTGTTCATATCTGTTTGCAATACTTAAAAACAGATACTTATCAGATCACCATGGATCATACTATACGTGAAAAACACCATTTCATAAAGTTTCAAACATGACTTCCTTTCCAAATTCACAGTTCGAAAAGCATTAGTGCTTATGGAACAAAATCCAGCATTCTCATTCGTAGATTTTAACTTTAAAGGCGTGACCTAAAAGTTACTACAAAATACGACGATTACAAGCATCGTTCTTCTCTTCTCTTCTTCTTGATTCTACACTCTTCAGAAGCAACAAGCAACGGCCGTGGCGCTTACCAGTTCCAGTACCTCCATACAACAACCATGACGATCTTTTTGAAGGCATCGAAGTCTTCGAAGAACGTCGTCTTCGCTACTTAAACATAAAATCACTTTTTCGGGGTCTTTGGGCGTTTAGTAGCTATCACTTGCACTTAGATAGTGAAAAACCAAAGATTCAAGAAGATTTTAAAGCGAAATGCAAACAAATCCGGATTAAATACGGTATCTGGGGATTGTATAAAACATAGTGTTGGACTTTTAGGTAATATCTGCATACGAACGCCTAGGTAAGTTTTCACAACTACAGGGCCCTCAGACACTATAGTTCGAAAGTCGGGTGCTATTCGAAACTACATACGCGAACTGGCGTCGTAGTAGCGGATCACCGACATAAAGATCGCGATTCAATTCGAAATTAACATGAGTTTCCCAATACTCAACCAAAACATAACCTCAAACCAACAAAATATGGTATAAATTCCTATATCATATTTTCCCAGTAAAATTCATTCAAATTTTTTCAAAACAAATTCACTTGCATTCGTTTTAACACTCCTATAATATTATTTCATAATATTATATTCAATTTTCGCTTAGATAAAATTTTCACCAGTCCACAGTTACTAGTACTGTTTTTAGCATACATTTTTCACAGCGTTCTATTACCCATACTTGTTTTTCGGACTTATCTCTTCCTTGTTACCCCCACATTTTTTAGTTACTTTTGCGAAAAGCATCTTCATTTCTCCGACATATTTCAGAACATAAAAACGCCTTGTTGTCGGGATTCTTGGCGTGGGAATACCCGGGAAAAAAGGTCGGTTCCTGAAATATTATTCTAGATTTATTTTTCATCCCTCTTCAGCGAATTTAACTGCGGGAATTGAAAGCAACTTATGACAAGGATTAAAGTGATAAGATGTATCCCTTGCGAGAGTTAAATGGACTGTTTTTACGACGTTTAGGAATAGATTACAAGGAAAGATATGTACAGATAGTTATAATTAAACACATTATACGCTAATTATCACATGGGTAAAAATAACGCTAAAACATTTCATTGCGGAATAACTTCTATTCCTGATTTTCATTTTCGCGCATTACTTTACATCCCTGTAGCGGATTTTATATTCAGATTTATGAATTATTTTTATGCGGAAAGTTGTACAACAATTTCTCTTGCGGAAATTTTTATTATAAATTTTTATTCATTTTCTTTGCGGAAAATACCAACATCAAACAAACACAAAAAGGCCTATAGACTCAAACACTTGCAAGTTCCCCCTGGCTAAGTGTTATTCACCGTAATGCTTAGCTTACCCAATACTTGATTTTCTCTCAGAATCTCAATCTTGGAGCATTCCAAGCTCAAACATTCATCATGCTTTATGCATAGCCGACACATGCTTATTTTTGGAAGCAAACTTTACTTCAATTTCCAAAGTAAACAGAAGAAAACAAAAGCCCCTTTTATCATTCACTCCCTTTTGCCCCGGTGAGCGAGAAGAAAGGTGAGACGGCCAGATTTGCTATCTGGTCGGTTGGTTTAGGAGGGACTCTCACCGCACCCCCCTGCGTTGCGGTTCAATAAGGTAGAAAAGAAACTTAGATACGACTTTTCACGTTCTAAATCTACCTTATAACAACGACAAAACAACGACCTGGTGGAAATAAACCACGATAGCGCTCGTTACAGGACCAAACACGCATCACGATACGGTCTAGCGATATAAATTTATACTTGGAAACGCTTCGCCTAAGATTGTTATGGTCCTTGCTTTATGAAGATATCGTATACTATAGCGATTTTAGGAACATCAGACAAGTCTGGCGCTTTCGACGACTGACTGAAACCCGGCAAGCTCGATTCAACACGCGTTCAGCAACCAAACCACACCCAAATTTAAAAGAGGAGGCGTTACTTAACGCGAAACTGTAGGGTGAATTTCTTTCAGTTGATCTACGACCACCAAGCACAGAAAATGCGAAATGAGATTTTGGCGAAACGTCTGCAAACTTCTACAGAAAACCATACGAACGAACTGATGTATTCCCGGATTAATACTGAATCATATATATATATATATATATATATATATATATATATATATATATATATATATATATATATATATATATATATATGTAATCGAAGGTTTTCGGGCATCCCGTGTATATGCTAAGTCCCTCTCAGGACTGTAAGGCAGCTGACGTTTCGGTGAAATCTCATTCACCATTTTCAAAGCTCACAGTATGGCGTCTACGAGCGAACTGACGCCCGCGACTCCGGTGTTGTCGGTACCGTGTGCGCGTCGGACGTGTTCGTTTTCCGAATGGTTCCGAACCAGGTAGCGTGACCTGCTGCGCGTCATCGGCCCTGTTGCCAGTGTTTGTGGTTGCGTTGCCGAGTTGTAATCTCTTACGTTACTAAGTGGTACTGGTTGATATTTTGTAAGCAGATTTTTCCAAGTATTAGGTACACGTTGGCTATCATCTCTGCTATTTAAGTTGTTGGGCCTCTTTGCAATTTCAATAGCCTCCCTTATAACCCTTGTGGACAGGTTTTCACATCTCGATAGCATTTTTGTTCCCGAGAAATTTATCTTATGTCCTGTGTTTAGCCAGTGTTGGGCCAGAGCAGAAGAAGTTGTTTTTTGCTTGACAGCGTTTATATGTTCGTCTCTTCTGGCGCTTATTTTACGGTTGGTTTAGCCTACGTAAGATGAGCTGCACTCTCCGCATGGAATTTCGTACACTCCCTGGTTTTCTAGAGGGATTCTTTCTTTAGGTGTTGGCAAGAGATCTTTTACTTTACGGTCTGTGGTGAAAATGGTTTCAATGTTGTGTCTCCTGAGAATTCTTGCGATCTTGTCTGTGGTGCCTCTTACATAAGGAACAAAAGCCTTGGAGCTATTCTCTTGGTTTTCGCGATTTTTTGGGACCAAGTGTTTGTTTTTTAGAACCTTGTCTATATGTTATTTTTTATAACCGTGCTTTGTTAGGGCTTCCTGCAGTATGTGATAATTTTCTGGATCTGTAAGGGACTGCGATCGAAACGCAAGTGATTTCACTACTGCAAATAATTGGGCGGGGTGGTGATGTGAATCGGCGTTGAGGTACCTGTTGGTGTGAGTGGGCTTTCTGTAGACAGTGTGCGAAAGCAAGCCATCCTCTTTTCTTTTCAGTAGGATATCCAGAAACGGTAGTTCTCTTTCCTGTTCTGTCTCCATGGTGAATTTAATTTTGGAATGTATACTGTTTATGTGTTCCAAGAAAATTTTAAGATTTTCTTCCCCATGTTGCCAGATAACGAATGTGTCATCCACGTAACGTAGCCACAGTCTTGGTTTATGTGAAGAGGTCTCCAAAGCTTTTGATTCAATGTCTTCCATAAATAAGTTAGCGAGTGCAGGAGATAGCGACGATCCCATCGGAGCTCCCTCAACTTGTTTATATCGTCGGCCTTCATAAGTAAAATAGGTGTTATCAAGACAGTGTCTAGCTAATTCGATGATATATTTTGGCAGGTTGTATTTGTTTTCTATTACAAAAAGAGCCTCTTTAACTGGTATTTGTGTGAAAAGTGATTTTACGTCAAAACTAACTAGACATTCTTTTTCTTGTGTTTTTGATTATTTCGCAAAAATGTTGCGAGTTTTTAACGTAGGAGGCCGTTTTTTCGACGAAGGGTTGGAGAATGGTGGCTAGATGTTTTGCTAGGGCCTGAGTTGGAGAGCCAACAGAGCTTACAATTGGTCTCAAGGGGGCTCCGGGCTTGTGTATTTTGGGTAAGCCATAAAGTTTGGGACATATGGATGATTTTTCTCTTGGTGTGATCTTCTTCTTTATTTCTTCGGTAAGTGGAGATGCCCTGATCAATGTTTTAGTGGTATTTTCTAGATAAGTGGCATGGTCTCTGTTTATCGGCTTGTAGGCAGGATCGTTTAATAGGGCGATCATCTTATCATGATAGTCTGTTTTGTTTAGGACCACTGTTGAATTTCCTTTGTCCGCTGGAAGTATCACGATCGAGGTATCTTTGCGCAGGTCTTGTAAGGCTCGATGTTCTTCTGCAGATAGATTACTTTTTGGAGGTTTTGGTTTGCGCAAAACGGCTGAAATTTCTTGGCGGATAGTTTCTGCTGTGTCGTTGTTTATGTTGTTTAGAGCTGTTTCAACTCCACATATTATGTTATCGGTGGGGATACGTGATGGTGCTATCACGAAATTAAAAACTTTGGTTAAAATACTTTTGGCGGCAGGTGTCAAAACTTTGTCAGATAAGTTGTGTACGACTGAGAGGGACTTAGCACATACACGGGATGCCCGAAAACCTTCGATTACACATCACACGCGTGAGAATATCCGACATAACATATATATATATATATATATATATATATATATATATATATATATATATATATATATATATATATATATATATATATATATATATATATAAATATAATACTTAAAGGAGTTTTCACAAACACCCTGTATAACAATAATGGTGATTTATACTGATTTTTTTCTAACTAAATACCGTTCTTGTTTTAAATCTCGCCGTTTAATCTTTTACAGTGGTTTGACAGAATTATAAGCTACAGTTCTGCCAGATGCACACAAATAATTTACCATAAATTTATAAGTTAATTTTGATTTGTTGCCTTAACTATAAATGTGCATGCTTCGAGATAAAAATTATTTAATTCTTGTTTAACTGTTGCTCTGTTTCCTGCGGAATTGTTCTAACAAAATATATGATTAAGAAAGATGGACAAAATGCTGCAAGAATGTTATTTACATATTTTTATCATTAATCTTAATTAAAGATTTTTATGATACATTAATTATTTCTGCAGTTGTTTTATTATGTAGCAGTCTAAAAGGTTTTTTAAAAAGACCTTAATTAGATATTTTATTTACGTCAAAGAGTTCAAATCTGCATCACCGCACATCTTTCACCCTGGGCTATTTGAGAACTTCCGTAATTCCACGATGTGGGTTACAAGAAATCTCAAACTTTGTTAATGAAGAGAAATTAATCTGCTTATATAAACTTTCAAGTTTCGAGTTTGTATCTACTGAAGTTTCCGAGATATTTAACTTCAAAAATGGTTAGTTTCGTAGACGACTTAGTAGCATCATCAAAACCTCTAAGAAAGACACTCCCAGTAGATCTAGAAATACAGGGTGATTTTGAAAATCGTCGTTTTTTAAGCACATCTCGTATTTTCATTATGCGTAAATTCACCAAAAAGATAAACACTCGTTTTTATCGAGTTTATTACGTGGAGTTTAGTGGCACAGTCAGTTTTTTTTTCTAAAAAGTTTAGTTTTTGAGATATTAATCAGACTTAAGATTTTTTAAATAGAACACCGTGTATTTTATTTTAGATATTGATTAAGTATAGTTTAAGATTTTCAGAAATAGGGGAAAGTGGGGGAATCCCGGACGGCAGGTAATGGCGGACACGCCAGTATAGCTATGTTAGAAAAAGATAGCAGATATTTTAACCGCCACAATCGCGAGTCACGCCCGAATGCAGTGCCGAACAGTGAATGGTGAGGTGAGGTCGCGTTCGCCGTACAAGGTAAGTTAAGTCGATTATTTTTCAACATTTTCATCTTATTTTTTAATAAAATTGAATACGTGTATATTATTTCAAGCTAAACTTAGGATTCACGTTTTTTTTAAGTGATCTAACGTCTAATTAAGCAACGTTTGTAAGTAATCGCCAAGTACATTACGATATTCTAACCTCAAATAAATATATAGATTTTCGTTTTTTTGTGAGTCGGGTAATGGCGGACGATTTGTGTGCGGTAATCACAGATATGCGTAATTACCCCTATATGGATTATTATAGACCGAATACCCAGTTATATAGATTTTTTATAAACCTACCTAAACCTTTTTATATTTCAGATGCCTCGAAATTACCAAAGAAAGACGGAGACCAAACACAAATTAGAAGATTTACAAAAAGCTATTCAGGACGTCAAGAACAAAAGACTTTCATTAGGAAAAGCAGCTATCGTTTACTCTATACCAAAAAACACTATACACGATCATCTTAATAAAGAAATTATAAAGACCCCAAAAAGTGGAAGAAAGGCTATATTTTCTGAAGACCAAGAAAAAGAATTAGAAGAACACATTTTAAAATGCAGTAAACTATTTTATGGCTTAACTGTAGAGATGTCGAGGAAAATAGCTTTCAAATTTGCTGAAGTAAAACAGTTAAAGCATAATTTTGACCAAACATCACAAATGGCGGGAAACGACTGGTTTTATGAATTTCGAAAAAGGCATCCGAACATTTCTCTCCGCAAACTTGAATCCACTTCGATTAATAGAATTACAGCGTTTAATGAAACAGAAGTGAGAATCTTTTTCGAAAACTTGGAAGCCTTACAAAGGAAATATCAGTTTGATGCCAATCGCATTTACAATGTTGACGACACCGACATTTTTAACGTCCAGAAAAATTCTAGAATTCTAGCTCTGAAAGGCCAGAAACAAGTCGGCATGGCTACAAGTGGTGAAAGAGGCACAACAACAACAATTGTTTGCGCATTCAGTGCATCAGGAAAGTATGTTCCTCCATTTTTTATTTTCAGGAGGAAGTGAATGAATGCTCATCTATTGCATGGAGGCAATGCTGATATAGTTGCAGCCGTGAACGATTCGGGTTGGATTAATGAAAACCTATTCATAGATTGGTTACATCATTTTATTTCTTACGCTAAACCAACTGTTGAAGAACCTATTCTTCTTATTTTAGACAACCATGAAAGTCATATTAGCCTGGGTTGCTACCTGCTTTCTCACCAAAATGGAATAATACTGTTATCTCTTCCACCACATTCGTCACATCGTATGCAACCACTGGACTTAACATATTTTGGACCGCTCAAAACTGCATACAACAGACAATGTGACTTATACATGCTTCAAATATAGGCCGAAAAATTACACAGTATGAAGTTGTCGAGCTTTTTACTAAAGCTTTCAATCGAATCAGCAATATAGAAAAAGCTGCAAATGGTTTTCGGGCAGCTGGTATTTGGCCATTAGATACAACAAAATTTGACGAACATTTCTTTGATTCGACATCACCTGATGTGCAGACAGCATCGACATCAAATATGCAAAGAGCAGTAACACCTGATGCCCAGATAGCACCGACACCATCTGTGCAACGAGCAGTAACACCTGATACTCAGATTGCATCGACACTATCTATGCAGAGAGCAGTGTCACCTAATGCACAAGTAGTTCCATTATCAGTTGTGTAGCATCGATCAGTAACACCTTTACCTGTGTTGGACAAATCAATTCCACTTCAAGATGTTGTTAAGGTTCCCCAACTGCCACAACAGAAAAGTAGGCAATGTTCCAGAAAGAAACATTCAATTATAATCACTAGTACCTCTATGAAAGACGCTTTAGAAGAAAAGGAACAAAGGAAAAAAAATAAAGAAGACGCAAAAGAAAATGATAAGTCTGTACGAACCACTGAAAGAAAGAAAGATATGAAGAATCTTAAAGCATTTGAAGATCATATGAAGGCTAAAGATAGGAACGTACAGCGCAAGAAAAAGAAAGTCAACAAATGTGCTACAAAGGTTGATGAAGGGTATTATTGTCTTATTTGTAGTGAAAAGTATGAAGAACCAATCACAGAAGATTGGATAATGTGCATCAAATGTAAATTGTGGGCCCACGAAAATTGCACGAGTGGTGCAAGCATATCAAGAGGATTTATCTGTGATTTCTGTGCCAATTAGACTATGTCCGTGATTACCCCATACACCATCCGTAATTACCCCCCAAGCTGTGGGATAATCCCGGACACCAGGGGTATTGTTTTTTGTTGAAATTTGATTTTATTTTTGAAAATTTATCTAAGTTGATTATGAAAACATAAGAATAATTAGTTTAAGTAAATATTAAGCAATAAGTAAGCCTTGTAACTTCATTTAATTTTATTGTAAAGGGTGTTTTTTATAGAGGTATAGAACTTTTAAATGGAATAAAACAAAGATGAATTTTTTAAGTTGACATGAAATTTACTTTATTCGAAAGATAACCTTCTGGCATTATAATTTAAATATGACTTCTGGCATATGACCGCCACGGCTGGCTCGGACGTAGTCTAATCTGGACGTCCAATTTTCGATGACTTTCTCCAACATTGGTGGCCGTATATCGGCAATAACGCGGCAAATGTTGTCCTCCAAGTGATCAATCGTTTCGGGCTTATCGGCGTAGATTAGCGACTTCACATATCCCCACAGAAAATAGTCTACGGGTCCGAAACGTGAAACTATGCGGTTACCAAACGTTTCCTTCAATAAATCAATTATGGCACGAGCTGTGTGACATGTTGCGCCGTCTTGTTGAAACCACAGCTCCTGCACATCATGGTTGTTTAATTGATGAACGAAAAAGTCAGTAATCATGGATCTATAGCGGTTACCATTGACTGTAACGTTCTGACCAGCATCGTTTTTAAAGAAGTACGGACCAATGATTCCACCAGCCTATAAAGCACACCAAACAGTCAGTTTTTCTGGATATAACGGTGACTCAACATACACTTGAGGATTATCATCACTCCAAATACGGCAGTTTTGTTTATTGACGTATCCATTCAAACAAAAGTGAGCTTCATCGCTAAACAAAATTTGCTTATGAAAATCGGGATCAATGGCAATCTTGTTTTGGGCCCATTCACCGAATCTACCCCTTGCTAGGAAATCGCGTGGCTTCAATTCTTGCACTAGTTGGATTTTGTAAGCACGCAAACCAAGATCTTTCCGCAAAATCTTCCATAAAGTGAATTGACACATATCCAATTCCTGTGCACGATGGCGGATAGACTGATTCGGGCCTTCCTCTACGCTACGCTCTACAGCAGCAATGACTTCTTCTGTACGCACTGTACGACGTCTCTGTGGATGCGTATTATCATTTAGAGTAAACGTGGTGCGAAAACGTTCCATAGTTAATCGAATTAATTGCTCTGATGGACGATTATGTTGACCGTAAAATGGACGTAGTGCGCGATACGTATTTCGAACAGAACCATGATTTTCAAAATAAATTTGCACAATTTGGAAGCGTTGTTCAGGCGTCAGTCTATTCATGTTGAAATGCCAAACCAAACTAAACATAAATCACTTGACAGCTGACAAAATGGCCGCCAGTTAAAAAAGTGTTGCCAACTTAAAGTTCTATACCTCTATAAAAAACACACTTTATTTCAGTTCTCCCTTAAGTGTTCGCAATTACCCCACCTTCCCCTACGCAGTGTGTCTTTTTTATTTTGCAAGACAAGGTCAGAATTCGATATTTTCAATAATTTACTTTATTTGTAACGGTAGGCCATGGTCAATTTATAAGAAACAAATGCAAAATTTCGACAATAATAATCATGCCAAAGATTAGACACTTTAAAAGTTAATAATAATATTTTTCTATATTTTTAACTGTAAACAATTATTATTACATTTTTTACTTTAAACAGCACTGTTATTATAAAAACAAAATATTGAAATTTTATTGCAAAGAAACAAGAACAACATTATTTCATAAAATTAAAGTAACAAAAAGAAACACTGAAACTAAAAACAGCCAAGAGTTTTTTTAAAGATGGCTTTCAAAATTAACGCATAACGGAAAAACGAGATGTGCCTAAAAACGAACAATATCAAAATCATCATGTAGATTAAAAACTAAAAGAGCCATGACAAATTTGACACCGGAATCTTTCGTTTCGTTAAAAAGTAGGTAATTAAAGTGAAAACCGCAACCCTATCTTTGATAATAACTCCAATCCCCCTAAAAGTGTCGAAAATGGGATACCCCGTACACAGGGGCGGATCCAGCCTCTCTCTTTGGGGGGAGGGGGGGCGGTGATATCACAAAAGTACAGTATGGCAAGAAAAACAAGTTGTCAACCGGGGGGGGGGGGGGGGAGTGTAAGCAGCATACTCATTCCTAATAATAAAAGGCAGAATGGGTTCTATTTTCCTGAACTCAAACCTTTAGGAGGAGGGGGGGGGGGCGATCGCAAGCATACAGACTCCTATACTCTATTCAAGAACTAGAGAGAGTAATAAAACTATTACCGAAACCTCTAACGTACCTGCTCCAGTGCCGCAGGATTACGATGAATGTTTATGATGCCTTAAGATATCAATATCTAGATAATAATGTTAACAGCTCTGTTGAGATATGTTCCAACATGACAGGAGTTGGAAAATCTACTATGTACCGAATACTGAAGAAAAAAAAACGACTGGAATTGTTAGTACTCCCAAGCAACATTCGATCACAGGCAAACGAAAAACCTCGTAGGAAGAAGAGATGAAAACTACAATTAAAGGGGTTGTATATACATTTTATTATGAGAAGCAGATCCCAACCATCTACAAAATTCTATTTAAAATAATTGAAGATTGCGATTTACCTGAAATTAAAAGAACTGATCCCTTGAAATTGCTCAGAGAACTTAATTTTTGCTGGGAAAAACCAGATAGAAAATCTGTTCTTATAAATCGTCCGGAAACTGTCCGTTGGAGACGTAAATATCTCTCTCAAGTAAAAGGTAGAGTTGCTAGAAATAACACAATTAATAAAATTAGTAATTTAACTAAACTTTTGAAAGATTTTTTTGAATAAAGTTACTGCGGAAAATTGGAAAAAATCCATATAATAAAAGAATAAAACAAAATGTGAGAACTCGATCTTATAATCGGTAAGATAGAGGAACCAATTATAATTAATTTTACCGAAGATAGTTTCACTGACTTTGATTAGGAATTAGATACGTAATGTTTACTAGTGTAAACACAATTTAGTATTTAAATTTTTGTTTTTGTTGTATTTTTAGTGTGTCCCACTCTTTAATTTTATATATATTTAATTCTAATTAGCCGTAAGTTTTTTATTATTTTATTATTGTGTTTGTGTCTTTTTCTTAAGCGTGTAGAATTAACATGTTTATCTTATTTTTTTCGGGCTATCGTATTTCCATATATAAAAGTAAATTAAATTAAGATATCAGTACAACAGAAATAAAAATAAGTAGGTCTAATTTTAATTACAACATAAAAAAAAAGTAATTACATTTGAATCCCTTTTTAGTGTTTAATTGTAATTCTGCAGATGGTTTAAGAAATAAATAAACTGAAACGTCAAATACCCTAAAAATGTTTTTAATTAATAATAAAATGACCGATAGCCCCAAAAATATTTTATTATTATATGGACGAATTTTTTTTTATATATGTTTAACTTTTTGTATTTTTGACAATGGATATTTTGTAAGTATTTAAATTATAACTTAGAATTTTTTGAGAGAATAATCCTACATTTTAGTCTATTATTATAGACCGGTATTTTTGATTATAAAATTTCTAACTCATTGCTATGAAAAATATATGTGTCTAACAAATTTTGCTAAAAACATCGGACTAAAGAACACAGGTAGTTTGCGAAGAGAAAAAAGGTAAAAAATGATATATTACTCTCTCTAGTTCTTGAATAAACTATAGTATAGGAGGAAAAATCGTGTGCATTTTCCTAAACTCAAAGCTCTTGGGGGGGGGGGGGCGATCGCCCCCACCGCCCCCCCCCTTGGATCCGCGCCTGCCCGTACATACTATGCATTAATTACTAACTCATTTATCTTCTTGAAATCAAGATTCTTAAGCCCATCATATATATCAGGAAAAGTTTAGGTTCACCGAAGTCGAAGTTCCAGACTTGTTCGAGAATATATTCGTATCGCCAGCGACGTATCGACAGATTTTTGCTTGTTGCCATGTTTAATTTAAAATTCCACCGTTACAAAATTTTTTTTCACGAACCTCCTTTATAAAGCTCGCGAACCCCTGGGGATTCCCTAACCATCGCTTGGAAAACGCTGATCTATTGCATGCACCCCACGTTTTTTATTATAAATCTTGCAAGTATTTTCATAGCTGTTAAAAATTCAGAATCACAAATTTTCAGGACAATGTGTATGGAATTAGGAATCTACATGGAGTTATAAAGCCGTATGGGGCTAGAAAAAATTATTTTCTAATTTTTAATCTATTTTAAAAACGTGACATACTAATTTTTTTATTTAAATAATTATTTAGTTTTTTAATACGAATGGATTCCTCTTCTCAAAACCTTTTAACCATATCTAAAATTACTCTACCGCCGGCAAAGATATTTTTACTCATCAGAAATACATTTATTGTATCAGTTAACATCAGAATAATAAAGAAATCAATTCACATGATTCATATACCATAGACAAACGGTAGTATAAGGTAGCGAACAGTTTAAACAATTTATTTCTGCCACTGACGTACTGTCAATCTTCAATGAGATATCGATACAGTAAGAATTGACTTATGATAATAGAAGAATTTATGTCGGAGCTTCTCGATAATGTTCAGGTCATTTGTCTTGTCGATGTTTTAATTATAATGCTAATGGATTTTTTGTATTCGGAGATTTGTTATCTCTCCGCTTTTTATGAATTGTTTACGACTATATAAATTTCTATTAGTCTTTTTTTAAAGAGAGTTTTTTTAGAATGTTAGAACCGATGAAGTAAGAATGTAGATAGAGAAACTGGCTTAAAATATTCTATAAATAATTACACTGTTTTGCATTTTGAAATTTTTATCGCTCATTGATATTTTTTGGGTTTTTTGTGTCAACTGTAATGTGCTGAATTCAAATGAGCACGGTTTTTACAAGTTAGGGGCGTGCGAAGAACAGCAGGGCTTCCGGAATAACCTCTCTACTATCGACGGTATATTTATTATTAGACAACTGGTTGAAAAATCTATCGAATACGATAAACCGCTGTTCATTTGTTTTGTGGACTTTACACAAGCGTCTGATCGAGTCAAACTGGAACACATAACAGAACTACTGCGAAGAAAACAAGTAGACGAAGCAATCATACGCACAATATACGAACTGAATTCCAAAAACACCATGGTAATTAAAACAAATAACACTCTAACAGAGGAAATCCCTCTATCCATAGGAATAATACAGGGTAATAGCCTAAGTCCAACACTTTTCAATGTAATCATGGACGAAATCATTGATGAGGTAAAAAGCACAAATATTGGGTACCCAATGGGACAAACACCGTTCAGATTATATGCTTTGCAGACGATGTTACATTGACAGCAGATAGCGAGGACAACTTACAAAGAATGCTTTTCCATCTCAATCGAACAGCCAAACAGTATAATATGAAAATATTTGTGGAGAAAACCAAAGCAATGGTAATAGCAAAAGAACCGGTAAGATGCAAACTAATGGTTGATGACAAACTTATCGAACAGGTTAGGAAGTTTAAATACCTGGGAGCACATATAACAAGTAACAGAGCAGTAATGGAAGAAGTACGCACACAAGCCAACAAAGCGGCCATGATATCAGGCCAACTAAGAGACATAATCTGGAACAATAAACATATGACGGTTGAGAGCAAAGCAAGAATTTACAAGGTCTGTGTAAGACCGATACTGACCTACGGCGCAGAAACAAGAAATGAAACAACAAAGACAAAACAAATTATGAGAACCACAGAAATGAAAACGCTGAGAATGATCACGGGAACAAGTTTAAGAGATAGAATAAGAGACCCAAAAAATACGCGAGGACAGCGGAGTGGGGGATATTGTGAAGTGGGTTCGAAACCGTCGTAGGCAGTGGAGAGATTACGTGGAACGAACGGACGATGACAGACTGGCAAAAACCGTGATGAGAGAGAAACCAAACACCAAACGGCCGCCTGGACGGCCCCCCAAAAGATGGAGAGACAGCTTGATTTCGACCTCAAGCGAGGATCGATGAGGCATTGTGTAGATAACAGAACTTGATTCTACCTAGAAGAAGAAGACGGTTTTTTACCTATCAGGGTGAGTCCACACGACAAGAAAAATTTGAGCGTTGGCATATTACGCGCTTTTGTGTTAAAAATGTATCGTCCACACGGTAGATTTCGTTACGTGGTCGTAAGGGATGTGGTTTTTTTGTCTTAAACTAACTTTCATCAGGATTCTTGTTTATATTTTATCTAAAAATTATAATAAAGCAAAATAAAACATTAATTGTGGTAGTATTTTAATCTAGAAAAAAATTACAAAATGTAAGGAGAATAATGATATATTCTTTATTTAAAAAACAGGAAAGTCATCGCTACTGGGTCCGGTCTGTATTTGAGGAAAATATTGGAGAAAGGCTTGGACATACTAATAATTTAATTCAAGAAATTTAAGAAAATGATCCAGATTTTTTAAGAATATTTTCCTGTTACTATTGGTGAATTTGAAGAGCTCTTCGCTGTTGTTGGGCCATTAATTAGGAAACACGATATGGAAATGTGAACAACTATACCTTTATTACTCGCTTGGAAATAGCATTGTGATATTTAGTTGATGAAATCAGCATGTGAAAGCAACAGTGCGATTCATATCCTTTCAGAGTGCAGCGCTCTAGAAAACCCTAGGATGGGGTTGTTGGGAACACACTAAATCGAAGAAGGGGAGCTACCCATCTTGAAGTCGTCCAACATCCTAAAGTTCTTGAGAGAAATAGGACGGGAGGACCTGCTCTAGCCGATAAGGCAACTCTTATGTAGGGGGACATAATAGATCTACCAGGTCGCCGTGTACAGACTCCAATTCTACGCACATATATACTTATATATACAATTGCTTTAGAGCTTTCCTACAGTTCCAAATTAACTTAGACTCCTAGGTATGACCTGAGAGCATTAAGCGCTGCTTGGCTATCTAAAAATATGTATATATTGACCTTCTTAATATTTCTATCGGAACAAAGGATGTTGGTTTGAGGCTGATCGACGGCAAAAAATTTTTTTTTAAATATTTTGTTTGCTGGCTGACACGATATCGACCAAAGATGGCCTTAGTCGTAGAATAATAATATAACAACTTTGTTCGGAAGGTTAAGATCAACTGCGAACAGTAACGAGATCTTTTTCAATGTATATACTACCGCAACACAACGGCATAGGAGGCAACAGGAAACTATTTATGACAGTTCAAATTTCTCGTCAGTGAAGTGTAAATTCCGAGACATGTCAGTAGGATATTGAAAATCTGTCGACTTCAATGTCATACTGAAAAATATCGCCAGTCGAAAGACATCTATACATTCACCGGAGTAATGCAAAATTTTAAAAAATCAAAATTTCAATAAGAAATAAATAATTCTGCCGTGTTTAAATAGTTGCCTATATATAGGCAACTATTTACACACAGCAGATTTATTTATTTTACACTATACTTTTTTTGTTTATTTGTTATAAATTCTTCGAATAAAAGCATACCATTCGTTAGTCGTTGCATTTTGATTTTACTACGACCCCCGGAGTTCTACTTTCTTGTTAATTTCTTTCGGAGGTCGGTTGTTTTATCTTCCTGAATTTTGGCTACATTCTTACACTACAAAATTATTTCATTACATTATTATTATTACTGGTCGACCATTGTGTGCTTGACATTTGCTAGACTGTATGTAGTTGTATTTACGTCTATTGTTATTTCAGCTTACTGTTCTCTTTTTTTTTCCAGTTAAATTTCGGTTTTCCTGCCTACTATTCGAGTAAAATTCTTCCTTTTTATCCTTTCTTATGGCAGTTTTCTTAAAATTATTTTGATTGGTTCCGTAAATTTTGCTTTGTTTAAATTTTCAGGTTAGGGTTCTGTCACTGTCGAATTTGTATTGACAAGTTATTTTTGCATTATCCCATTTTAGGCTGTTTTGATCTTATGATTTGAATCCATTGTGTGATAAACATATCTTAATTAGTTTTCTTTATGTTCTAGTTTAATGTTCACCACCTATCTGTTTCGTAACATCTGGTCCGCGAAATCCCCAAACTTTCAGGAAATCGATAATTTTTGAGACGGAAATTTGTTCAGGTAACTTGTTCTGTATCAGTAATGGCTGATAATCGGTTGCTTATTTAATTTTGAACCTAAAATGTTAATGATTAATGAATTGGCTTATTTAAAAAATTTATTTCAGCCGACTGTTATTACCCTGGTTTATTTTTAAACTGTCATTTTTTTAAACGTGTCAAAATTTCTAACGCTCCCGAAGAAGGTAACATTGCGTGCTTGCAGGGGTCTTTGATATAAAACCGATACTATTTTGCTTTGACTTTCATTTTTCTTTGAGATTTTGGGGTAGAAAATCACTAAAATTGTTTCTGTAATTGAGTTTAGTTGAATATTGTCGTAGTAATGCCCCTGATGTTAAGGGCATATAACTAACGAACTATTTGCGACCACCTAAAATGTACGGATGTTTCATCCCGATACCGGTGGTGGACTCATCAGTGGGATCCACCGGTAACTTTCCCAGACATCCTTGTACTTTCCACAAACTTGAACCTCTATTTAAGACCAGTTTTGCCGGAAAGCGGTGATAAATGTCGATACATTTTAAGAAGGAATATCTCCAAAACTAAACATCAAAAACTATGGTTTTTCTCAATATACATTTATGTCAAAAAAAAATGATCAATTTAAATCAAGATTCTCACTGGCTTACCTTTCTTAAATTTTATTGAAGATTTTTTTTTTCAATTTCAGTGATATTGTATACAATTAAAAATAACTTTTTTGTAAAACCATTCAAACTTCACCGATTAACATTGTGAATCACAGAAAGTTCCCTAATGTTACATGTACAAATTGGTTGCTATCTCTATTTCAGATTGTACTTCGGCGGATTTTTGTAGTGAATCAAAAAAATATATATTCAGTAACATTTGGCCGACATTTCCAATGTTATAATGAGAATAACTCCAGGCAAGACCACATACGGGGTGGCTGTCTTGACGTTGTTCTCTATAATCATATCTAATATAAAAACTAAATACTAAGTACTAAGACAATTTTTGAAGATATATATATATATATATCCTTTGCACAGACAGGTGCATATCGGTACCCTGATAAGTTTAGTAGAGACGAAACATGTACCTCTGCCGTATCACTGTGGCGAGGAAGGGTAAGTTTTGACTTTCTTCTCGGTATGGTGGTACAGGTTGGCCATCATCTCGATGGTTGCAGAATAGGATAAATTGTGTTCTGTAGCAATTTGTTCAAACTGTGCAACCTCTAACACGGAAAGAATATGATTGGACCGAAGTTTGCATTTACTGTTCGCATTTTACTTCATCAATACACGGAGTTGCATATGGTTGTATGTTTGCTGAATGTAATTTCAGCACTACAACGGCGTAATGTGGATATATCCACTGCTATTGCATCCCACACAGAGGAATCAGTGAAAGCCGCATAAACATATATACGCCATCCAGCGGGAGATCGACGAAGCCGCGTTCAGTATTGCATGCTTCTTTCTGATTTGTCCTTTGCACAGATAGGTGCACGTCGGTACCCTGATGAGTTTAGTAGAGACGAAACATGTACCTTTGCCATATCACTGTGGCGAGTAGGGTAAGTTTTGACTTTCTTCTCGGTATGGTGGTACAGGTAGGCCATCATCTCGATGGTGGCAGAATAGGATAAATTGTGTTCTGTAGCAATTTGTTCAAACTGTGCAACCTCTAACACGGAAAGGATATGATTGGACCGAAGTTTACATTTACTGTTCGCATTTTACTTCATCAATACACGGAGTTGCATATAGTTGTATGTTTGCTGAATGCAGGCGCGGATCCAAGGGGGGGCGGTGGGGGCGATCGCCCCCCCCCCAAGAGCCTTGAGTTCAGGAAAATAGATCCAATTTTGCTTCTTTTACTATAGCTTATTCAAGAACTTGAGAGAGTAATAAATCATTTTTATCCTATTTTTTCTTTACAAACTACCTGTGTTCTTTAGTCCTGTGTCTTGGGCAAAATCTGTTAGACACATATTTTTCGTAGGAATGGGTAGAAATTTTATAATCAAAAATACCGATCTATAATAATGGCCTATTTGGGTTGGATAACAATAGATATTTGGATGTGTGAAGTGTTAAAAGGATTTTAATCCTTGTCCTAGGCGTCGAAAGGAGGTTTATTTTATCACTAAGTATTTATGGTATAGAATATTATTTCGGTAATAAACTTAAAATAAAAAGTTGTTATAATATTGTTCTATTTCTTATGATTTCTTAATATATTCACATACGTTAGAAAATATGGATAATTTTGACATATTTAACACAACTCATAATTGTATTTTGATTATTTTTAATTATGACATTGAAACCGTTTTAGTCACATTCAGATTAAAACGTAGCTTTTTCTCTCAAAAAATTCTAAGCTATAATTTATAAAAACTTACAAAATACCTATTGTCAAAAATACAAGAAGTTAAACATATAGAAAAAAATAAATTCGTCCATATAACCTTAAAATTTTTTTGGGCTCTTGATCATAATTAATTAAAACATTTTTAGGACATTTGACGTTTCAGTTCATTTACTTCTTAAAGCCATCTGCAGAATTACAATTAAACACCTAAAAAAGGGGATTCAGATATGATTAATTTTTATATGTTACAGAAATTTAGATAATAAATTGTGTTTATGCTGGTAATCATTACGTATCTAATTCGTAATCAAAGTTAGTGAAGCTATCTTCACTCAAATTAATTATAATTGGTTCCTTTGTCTCACCGAACGAGTTTCCATATTTTCTTTTATTCTTTTATTATATTGATTTTTCCCAATTTTCTGCAGTAACTTTATTCAAAAAAAATCTTTCAAAAGTTCAGTTAAATTACTAATTTTGTAAGTACCTTTTTACTTGAGGGAGATGTGTTCTTCTTCAAAGGATATTTTCCGGAAGATCTATAAGAACAAATTTTCTATCTGGTTTTTCCCAGCAAAATCAAGTTCTCTGAGTAATTTCCAGAGCTCAGTTCTTTTAATTTCAGGAAAATCCCGATCTTCATTTATTTTAGTTAGAATTTTGTCGACGGGTTGGGATCTGTTTTCTCATAATAAAATGTATATACAACTCCTTTTATTGCAATTTATATCTCTTCTTCCAACGAGGTTTTCCGTCCGCCTGTGATTGAATGTGGCACGGGAATCCTAACAATTCCAGTCATTTTTTTCTACTTCAGTCTTTGGTACATAGTAGATTTTCCAACTACTGTCATGTTGGAACAAATGTCAAGAGAGCCTTTAACATTATTATCTAGATATTGATGTCTTAAAGCATCATAAATATTTATCGTAATAAGTTTTTTATTGAGGAAAAAATGCCCTGGTTTAACGATTTGGGAATAAATTTAGATGTGGAAGCCATATCTTTTGGGTATCTCACTAAGGCCACATTGAAAGGTGTACTTTGCTCACTGACGGAAATTAAATTGAACTATCAGAAATTTTATTGTTGCAGTAAATTTATAAAAGCTTATAATATTTAAATATAATTAAATATAACTAGACTTACGGCAGTCCTCAGTTACCTGCGGTACTGGGGCAGGTACATTGGAGGTTTCGGTAACAGTTTTATTACTCTCTTTAGTTCTTGAATAGAGTATAGGCATGTGTATGCTGCGATCGCCCCCTCCCCTTCCCAAGAGCTTTGAGTTTAGGAAAAATAGAACCGACTCTGCCTTTTATACTAGGAATGTGTATGTTGCTCGCATCCTCCCCTCCTGTCGGAAACTTGTTTCTTCTTGTGATCGCCCCCCCCCCCTCTCCAAGAGCTTCAAATTTAGAAAAATAGACCCAACCCTGCCTTATACACTAGAAATGGAATGTTGCTGGTGTCTCTCCCCCCCCCCCCCCCCGTCGACAACTTGCTTCGCTTGCCATACTTTTGGTGACATCACCGCCCCCCCCAAAGAGAGAGGTTGGATCCGCCCCTGGCTGAATGTGATTTCAGCACTACAACGGCATAATATGGATATATCCACTGCTATTGCATCTCACACGGAGGAATCCGTGAAAGCCGCTGGTGTTTTTCCTGTGTGTCAATCCGTTCGTCAATAGAAAATAGTGTTTCTCGGATGAGTGCATGCGTTCGTTCGTTCGGTTTCTTGTACAAACTTCCAGACATTTCCTCAAAATCTCATTTGGCATCGTTTATGCTTGCTGGATAAAGATCAACTGAGGAAACTGGTGACGATAGCTAAGATTTACTGACATATCGAAAAAAATAGCCCCCTTTTCTACGCCTATGAATTACGTGTAGAGGAAGTGGATATACACATACATAGTTCAGTAGGCAGTAATCATATAATGAGAGATCTAAAACGGATTACAATTCGCATTGAAATTTATTGGAGTACAACCTAGAAATTTGTCAACGTCGCCCCTGTACCATGTCTATATAATAAAATGACTGATTTATTTGCCTTTGCCTTTCGCATATGCAGATAGTTGCTTAGTTGCCTATAATAAGACAAATTACCTTAACAAACATCTATAATTTTCAATTATTATGGAACATGGAAGCTTAAAGCATGTTTTGATAAAGTAAATACGTTTGGAAGTTGTTTAAAAAGGAGCTATTTAGTAGCGGTGAGATTTTTCTAACTTTACCGGTGCATGGTACACTTCTTTTTTCTGAAATGGATTTTTCTCTGCCTGAAATGTGGTTTTATTTCTAAATACTTATATAGAATATCTAAAAAGCGTTCAATTGTGAGTGTGAGTGGCATGCCAAGGGTTCCACACCAACCGAAGTCATGAAATATACACAAACATTAGACAAAAATTAGTTCCATAAAAACGTGTTGCTGCATATTTCAATATCATACTTGACTGGGCCTGTTTGATATGTCTAATACATAGTCAGTTGCTTGATGACCCCTCACGAACTCGCCGATTACCGCAGGTACCAAGTGGCCATGTTAATTCACGCATATAATATTTTTATTTACAGAGCCCTTTTACATTCATCAGATTTTGTTATCGCTGAAAACGAAGAAATGGTGAAAAACAAATTTGTAAATAAAAGAGTGGTACAAGCGGTTCAAAGATAGCTACACGTCTGTTGACAGTGATCAGCATTCTGGCAGACTTTCAAACACAATAACACTGGAAAATGTCGAATGTGTGCGACTTGGATATATGAAAAGTGTGATTAAATTTAGTTTATTTTAAACAAATTGTCGTTTGCCGTGATGTGATTCAAGTGGTTAATTAATATAGTGACACCTACTATTGATGAATATATTTATGTTTTATTAGGTTAGTATTACAAGCTATCACTTATTATTTTAAAGTTTTCTAATCTTATGAAAAGTTTGATTATTATTGATTCTAGTTTTTTAATGTCTACAAACAAATTAAAGCTTTTCTACTGTTTAGTCTATTATAAATACCTTGTTTTTGTTTTCTGTACCTTGGTCCGAATATCATAAAACGCAATTCCACTATATTATTTCACTCGTTTTTTTCTTTAAAATTTTCAAATATCCAAATATTTTGTAGTAGCTTCCTGTTAAGTAAGGAAATTACAAATATTTATCCCAAAGTCTCTGTCAATTATTTTCTTCTTTAAAAATATACCAATTAAATTTTCTTATATTCTTCAAATCACTATTTTTTGTATTTGTTGTTGTTTGAGGTCTATTAAATTAAAAACTTGTTTTACTTAAAAACAAAACAAAGAAATAACCTCTTTTAAAAATAAAAAAACAGAATATTTCGCTTTTGTTTTCAGATGACGTATGAAAAGCGAGGTTATGGTAAATTTCGGGAGCACGGGAGACGCAATGCTTTTAGCAACAGGATAACTGCAACTCTGACGAAATTCCTACGCTTCGGCTATATAAATGAAGCCGAAACATATGAAACGTCAGGCAACTTGATAAATTTTACCACCTTGAAAAATTGTGATTTATGAATGCTTTTGAATTTGGACAATTTTTTACTGGAATTTTTATGTTTTAATGAATATATGTACCAAAATTTTATCATTGAGCACTGTTGAGCTTGCAATAAATAAACTTTAGAGCTTTCTCGACACTTTGATATACATTAAAACCACTTTGGCATACTATTTATATATTAAAATTGATAAAAATAACGGCTTGCACATTGAAATTTATGACTATTTTATTCTAATTTTGTTCGAAAAAAACTCTAAAATGTTTATTGTTGCCTCGGATATTATTATCCACGTATTAAACAACATTTTCTTAACATTTTAATCCTAAATTTGCTAACAAAATACTTAAATCTACCTTATAAACTAGATGAATCTGTGCTATATTTTACAGACAACACTATACATTTTTTTTATTTCCACAAATTTTGTTCAATAATCCTTAAAATTATTACATTCTTGTTGGATACCGAACATTAATGTATGTTTTTTCACTTATCACAGTGTTTTTTGCTCGAATTCCCACACTAATATTCCACTATACGCACTTTTTGTGTCAATATGTGATTGTTTATATTGAAACCAAATCTGATGAGTGACACATGATTATTAATAATATTTCCTCTTTCTTGTTCAATATTTTTAACAAAGTTTTTTATTGAACTTTTGTCTTTAAAGAGGAAAATAAGTCAAATATTTGCTGAAAAAATCAGTTCTAAAATTATATGCTTAGTCAAGCATTTTGGTAAATATTGACTTTTTTCTTAAAACTATTTCTAATTGTCTATACTATATATTAAACAAGAGACCTTAAACTATACTTAATTTCTAATTTTTACTTTAATTCTACACTATGGTTACTGATTATTATCTATAAATGTTTGATCTTAACCTTTCTGTGTATTATTTTATATCTGTCAATCTCAATCAAATATTGGGTTTTATCAATTATCTATACAATATATATACAGGTCTGGAAAATCCAAACCAGAAACTCGACGTTTCCTTAAGTAGTGATAAAGAAAATACTATATTATTCATTAAATCAGAATGAGACAGAAGATAAGCATCGTAAGCATCGACATACGTGTAAATTAACCAGTTTGGCCCTCGGGTGAGGGGTAATACAATGCTGGCGCGGTGAGAGGCGGACGGCAATATACGCCACGCCATAGCACACAAGAGGATTTCAAGTTATTGGCTTTCCTTCAGGCCGTCGAAGCGTCAATACCGAGTATTGGTATTTTCGTGTTTTCGCGCCAAATTTTTTTGTATTTAAAATGGTAGTTTATTCCACGGAACAAAAAGAGCAGATTATTAAGTGGTACTTTCTGGTAAAGATATGGATGAGATAATCGGCAGTCCTGTTCCTTGAAAATTTAGAATATCGGAAATTATTAAAAATTTGAAACAACTATTTGTCTAGAAATTTGTAAAAAATGCACTGATAATAATGAGGAGCAACGGGTTCCTCAAATTACTGAAGAACAAGCAAATCGGAGACTGAAGTTTGTAGTTAAGCAGAAATTAATTTTCCTTGCAATAGTACCGTAATTGCCGAAGAACTTGATATGAACGCTCGAATAGTTCGGAATATTTAAACCTGAACAAATATCGCTGTTACAAATTGCGCATAACTCAAGAAATTTTTCCGGAAGACCAGGAAACACGTATGGTGTTTTGTGAGGACAATGATACAAAGGGCTAATAGGGATATAACCCCTGAAGTTTTGGCAAATACGCGAACCGTATTTTACAATAGACTGAGTTATTGTCTCGCTCAAAATGGAGGCCAGTTTGAAACACCTCTTGTAGACGTTTAGGGTGTTTATTTATTTCCAATTCCTGAACGTGTTACTTTTATTTTTTTCCAGAATAAAAGTTTATTTTTGAGAATGATTTTTAATTTTAAAGTGGTCTATTAGCTTATTTACTTAGAAATAACCGTTGCGTTTCACTAGTATTTTTATAGAATAAATGTTTATTTTGTAACAGAAATATCAATTTTCTTTACTCTCAACGGGCCAACAAAAACTATTTTTTTTATATATCTCGACTATTTGATGTATTTAAAACAATAAATGTATCAAATAGTCATTAAATATTCTAAATCCCGTCAATTACGTTATAAGTTTAGACGAAATGTAACTACACCCTCCTCATTCGTTTCAAGGTACTGCTCGTCTTCGTGTTGCACGGAAATTAGCGGAGGTAATATTGGGCGTAGACGTTCCTTACGATCTTCTGTCCGGAACTAACCTGACGGGCTTAGTGGGTTAGAATTTGAGAAAAACGGCAAAAAATAATTTAGAAATTATTTTGGCTGTTAAGAAATTTAAAATAGAACGGTTGGCTATAGTAACGTTTCTATTAAACCTCGGTAATATGAACGGCCAGTCTTTTCTTTTAAAGTTTCGTCTCAGGTCAAAGGCAACAGTGTTGTAGTTGTGTCGCGCTCTTCTATTGACATTGGATTGTCAAGAAACAAATATCAACGATTACAAAATTGGGCTAAACAGAAAAGCAGTAATATATTTTCGCCCTTACTCTGGTGTGTAAAATACAAAAAAACATGTTATCCACATGACGAGTATCTAACTTTTACTAAATCAACAGCCGAGGTTAAATTCCAAGGCTTACTGTGATCATACAGTGGATAGAATTATATTCCTTCAATTAGACGCCCTTGAACAAATCGATAAATTCGATTTGTAGATATGAGTTTCATTTGCAAATGGGGCTTCGAAGGAACGTCAGGTCAGCCAGTACAAAATGAAATTCATTGATCCGAATATTTCTGATACAAACTTATTCCTAACCTCTTTTATTCCACTCAACAAAAACAGATTGTGTTGTACAATTCCAAACCCTCCTCTACTATGAATTGTGGGGCCTCTGAAATTTGAATTTATTAAGAAAACCGAACAAAAGTCTTTATAGAAAATAGAAAATTATGAACTCGAACCAGACAACTTGCACCATATAAAAGAGTTCTCTTTTCCACCCGAGCTTCAGTGCAGTACAACTTATTTATGACGATGATAGACGGCTAGGTAAATGCTTTGGCTGGAGCGAAATCGGTCCAACGTTGTTACCTCTGCCAAACAACATCTCAGTTCAACAACATTGATACTGTGTCCCAGTAAATACAGAGTATTTCAAGCTACAACTGTTAACTCTACACGCATGTATTCGATTCTCCGAATGCTGTTTGTATTTGTCGTATCAACGTGACACCCAGAAGTGGTAAACCCGTAAGCAGAAAAACAAAGAGGTGGAAGCACAGACAAAAGCTACCATCCAACAGGCCTTTAAGGAGACAGATTAGAACTTCTTGTTGACATGCCAAAGAAAGGGTTAGGAAGCACTAACGATGGCAACACAGCTCGACGTTTCTTCGAGAACAGTGATGCGCCAGCTATTATAGCAAGAGTAAAGCGAAAACTGATCCTCTGGTTTCCCGTCATTTTTGCAAACTATTGGAAACGGACATTAAACTGCAATAGAGAAGATTTGGGAATAAAACTTCAAACAGCAAGATTATTCTTCAAAGGATATTTTTGGTACAACATTCCAACAGGAATCCACAAATTACTTACTCCAGACCAGACGTCATAGCATTTGCAATATTACCGATAGGTAAACTATCGAAAGATGCACAAAAATCAACGGACAAGGTGATAAGAAACTATCGCATCGACTTTGCCCGAAAATCTTCTCGAGAAAAATATGGATGGTGTGTTCCAAAACTTTTCGCGTCGATGGATCCTTACACTGTTTTTGGCATAGTAAGGATTCGGATAACAATTCATGCGTATTGGAGAATGAGAAAAGAGCTGTTAACAAAGAAGGCAGTGATTAAAAAGTTATTTTTATTATTTTTATTACAGTCGTATTATTTATTCCTTCATGTGAATCAATAAATATTATACTACTTACAAATTATTTTACATTGGTATTTATTAAGAAGTCTTAAGCATAGAGGAAAAAGTACTTTCGCCTTTTTAATGATTATCGATATCCATATATTTATTATTATAGTATTGTGTTTAAAATGTACCTTGAAGTCAAGCGCAATATTTTATTCATGGAAATACAATTATTTCTTTTTATTTTATTTTTAAAGCGTTGAACAACATTAGACGTTTTCGAATTTATTTTCATGATTTTAAAGTTTCAGTCTGCTATTGTTGGATCCGATTTTTATTTTTAATATCAAATCCGGGCTTTCGACCCACTGTGTTTGGACTACCCGAAACCAGCGAAAGGTCCTTGCCCGACACCATTTTTGCTGGAAACCAGGAAACAAGCTACGATACAACAGTATGCTTTATTTCACTTCTTCAACATGGCTAAACGGGTTGACCGTCGCTTTCTGTTACATTCCCTTTTTTTGAGTTTCTGTTTTGCATTTTCGACACCTGTATATGTTTGGAAACTTTCATATTTATAACATTTTAAGGTTATCCCAGAGCAAGTTATTATATCTTCCTTTTTAACTGCTCGGAACGTCACATGTTATGAAAATGCGCATGAGCAACGACAAAATTATCACCAAAATTATATTCAAATTTCTTGTACATATTACACAGAGTGGTATTTTATTTTGAAAATTA